>JAEMWC010000717.1:12500-127500 GCA_016490735.1 Pachyseris speciosa
GCTTTGATAAACTGAAATAGACGTAACATACCAGCGATGACATCGCCAACACAAAGCCTAATGGGATAGCACGAACTTGCATTTAAAATGTGGACTATAATTAAGAGCTCAACAGGAGTTACGCAAATCTAGTCTGGCCATCCATGACATCACGTTTATCAAAAGATAAAGAGTGCTGACAAAAATCTGCAGCTTTGTTTGATCTGTCAGCTGTGCGGAAACTGGAATATGCTTTTATGCCAACTGAAGATTTCGATTGCGGTAAGAATGAGTTCCATTTTTCAGTTTTAACTGATAATCTGCGAATAATTACGAACTCCAATGACCGTTTCGGTTTGGTGGTCTTGCCGATAACTCCATTGCAAAAGTTAGAAAGTTAGTTATCAGTGGCTACTGGTCATGAAAGAAGAAATTTCGTACATAGGTTTTGCACCATGGTTTCGGTTTCTGACCTTCGATGTTCCGGCTGTGGCATAACGGCTGAGATGGACACAAAAATCCACATTCAGACCTTAAGTTGCTATTGAAAGCGGTCCGCGTATCATAACGAAGAGGCTCTAAGTATTCATTTATTAGCCACTGCAAGGATAATGAGAAACCGGTGAAAGGAAACAAAGAACACTGAAAAAGACAGAACACTTTCACTCGCTTCGATCGCTGATTCCGTGTATCATTCACAAGTGGGCAAAACTAATTTTTCACAATGTGTAACTCAAACAAAGTTCTCATCAGGTGTTTGAAGTTGCAAAGGGTTGCCTCCGAAAAGTTTTCGCCGGGTAAGCACCAAAACAAAATCCCTATTAAGAAAGTATCAGTTTCTTATACACTGAATGATGAATGTCTGAAAACTAGAGTCACATGTGTTGCCGATTAAAACTTATTACGGTTCAGGACTTTGGTACCTTGTGGGCCTACGTGGGAGTCGAAAACATTGCAGTCAGACAATCTATTGACTGCGGACTGCATATAAAGAAGCTTAGATTTCTCTAAGCTCTTCTTTCGGGGTATCACTAAAGGTTATCTAAAGTCCTTAGCTTCAGTCAGCTCTGTGTTGATTGCACTTTGAAGACATTGCTGTGTTTATAGTTTGTGGTCTTTGTGGTTATTAACACCTTTACGTGCAGCGCCAGTGGAGTGGAACGATTGTGTATAGCTAACGAGCGCCAGAGCAGTCAGGCTGTCAGATCAGTTCTAGGCTCTCAGCTTAACACTTAAAAGCCCCCGATATCAAGCTGCATAATCTCAACACTGCTCTCACGATACTTCTTATGATGCAAGTATGGAGAATTTGTGCGAACATGAAGAAGTTTCATCTTTGGTTATCATTTCGTATTTGTAATCCAGTTTATTTTCGGTACATTCAGATTTGATTTCCTTACTGCAACATTTGCCAAACTACACTTTTTGGCCGCCTAATCTAGTGAAAGCTTAATCAATGAGAAGACAGTAATAATAATAGAAAACGGAAATTCTAAACTCAGAGTTTCCGCGTCAGTATTTATACCAACCGCGTGCTGACCTTAGAGGCTGAGGAGCATCAGCCTTTTAAAATTTAAAATTCATTTCGTGAAGCTCTCTGACGCCTAGTCTGCATAAATCTTTTTTCAGCCAAAGAGACCATAATTTTAGAATTCTTTGGTAGAAACAAATGAACGTCAGTTATTTTTTGGAGAAACCACATAATGATCCCAAACTTGCCTGAGGTCCTAAAAAGGGTTCATTTCTGATTTCAGAAACTCTCAGTCGCATAGTATATTCAATGATGATTAAAAAAAAAAAAAAACAAAAAAAAAAAAAAAACAACTGAAAAATCGAATTGAATGAATCGGTTCCTCTAGCCAAATATCTGAAACCTCAGTAAAATGCCACCTTAGGTATCCGGCAATTTGCAAATTGCAAAATGAGGTCACAATCAGCGCAGCCAAGCATCCATTGCAGTATGTTGCGTTCTGCTCAAAAACGCCATCTACTCATTATATGATATTAACTTCATTACACAGCATCTGGAACTTGTTTATTTTACATTTACAAGAACAATATTTATACTTGTTTAAATTTAATAATCAACATCTTTGACTCTTCTTGGGATATATATGCATTTCGTATGGCTGAAGAGGTGTCTCAATCACGCGAATGCTAATTTAAATGGTCCTTAATTATTTTCAACGTGCGACCACGATATTTACCTTTTTGCATTTCTCAGCAAAGAGAAGAAAAGAGTTCCATCGGTATTACAGTAACTGTGTGAGAAGGCAACATTCGTGCAACATATATATAGCTTTGTCGTCGGCATGCTGTGGTCCCGCCCTCCACCCATCTTTAACACTGAGGTTGTAGAGAGATTAGAATTCAAGCTTGAATCCGTTGTTTTTGGTCAACGGGCCCTGAAGGAAGGAAAGGTAAATTTAATGAAAGATGCTAATTAACGAGATCCTTAACGGACAAATCAGCAATTTTTTGCCGTTTGATAGGGCCGCACTAAGTTGAGACGGATAGAAATATCAGTAAATCGGTCTGAAAGCGAATTTTGCAAAACGAGTGTTGAGCGATCACCGATCAGTGATTGTCGTGATTGTTAATTTGCGTGCCATGCTGTAAGGAATGTAAGGACACTAATGTATTTCTCCTTGGCTTAAATTTCTTGCGACATTCGGCTAGTCTCAGCGGAGCAATCAAAACCGAAACAACAGTCAGCCGCAGCAAAATAGCTACTAATGCCGTAGCAGTATACAAATCAGAAACAAGAAAACCTTTTTTTTCAGGTTTCTCTTGATTAGAAAATTTTGTGCTTATGTGGATAAGCCCGGATATGCTGAGAAATACACCCACTCCGAGGCGAATTTGCATCCTGGAAGTAACTAGTCAGATTTGCCGACTTTTTCATTGCCTTCGAGAAATATGATTTACCTCCAGAACATCGATAGCAATATCTCGCGTGACAAGTGATGTCAATATATGGTCAGACATATCATTTCATAACAATAGTTAATGTCTCTCGGTTTAGAGGGCTTGTAAAACTAACCATTGCGTGCTGCGGAGAGACTATGAAAAACTGAAAAGGTGAACTTTGTCCGTCTATTTTGCTGTAGACACGCAACAAGTCAGAGACAGTTCTAAGATATTTGACGTGGATAATAAGGTATAATCTCTTATTCAAATAATACTTAATCTATTTTCAGACTATAGTTTGGGATTCTCAACTGAATTTTAAACGAAGAGTCAAGTGCAAACATACACCTCTTTTTCCCAAAGCGAGAGCAATATAGATGTAGAGCCTTTTGTATCGAAACTTGATACAAAAGTATATTGTTTTTATCTTGCAAACTACCGAGAAAGGAAGCAGCACTCGAGAAAAGGAAGTCTTCTCTTGGACAGATAAATAGGTGGCACTTGAGTTTCGGTGATCTGTGGAAAGAACTCCGGTACGGAGAGGTTACGGTCTCCTCGCTTTTTTGCGGCCAGAGAAATTGGTGTTGCATAACCGCCCAATTTCTAGAAATTACGAATCCCTTACCGCACCACTCGTTCTGCTCCAAGAACTGCCCTGCACTTTGGATCAAAGGCGAGCCTCGAGCAAACGTACAATCATGAATTATGCCTTCATCATATGACTGGTTCAAACACAGACAAGTACTGCTTAGTGGCTTTTATTTGAGTGTCGCTACTGATTTAAGGCCATTTAGCCTGATTGCATAATTAACAATAGTACCCATAGGAAATTGGAATGCTTAACTTAGCCGCTTTAGGTTTTCGTCTTTAAGTAGTTCGACTCAAAAGCGGCGAAGTACCTTGGATGACTCAATTTGAACCACACCATACTGAAAGGTACAAGTTGTACGCTTCAGGATATTGATTTATAAGAGCCTCTTCACACTCCTAGCACAATTAAAGTTCTTTTTCATTTCTTGAAAGGGCTTGTCCCTCAGGTTTACCACATGCGACCTGAACAGTTCAAGGGCATTAATTTACGCACTTATTTGCGAGTCAGAATTCAGAAAGACACGAGAATTTAATCCTTGTAAACAGGGAAAATAAATAACAAAGAATCGTGATACCTTAAAACACCGTAGTTTATTTTGTGTCCTGTTACAGGAAGCAAACAAACGGCTTATCAAACAAAAAGACTGCCTTGGGGGCTCTGTTAACTATTGCTTTCAATTTGTCATTAAGTTGAATAGAATCTTTCAGTGCCCAGGGTTAAAAGAATAGACACCGAGGTATCGCATAACCTTGAATCAATTCAAGCTGATGATACGACTGCAAAGGGGATTAAAATGTTAAAAGTTGGGTGTTTTTTTTAATTCGTGCACTCAGGCCGATAATGAAATCAGATGGACCATAGAAAACAAATTATTGAATATTTAAGGTTCCTTGCATTAGCACTCTTCCATGTGTATTCCGTGAGAAGTTAATTCAGTTATAAATTAAATCTTATGTCAGGCTCCAGGTTTCCCTCCAGCAGGCTCCAACACAGACACCCGTTAGCTTAATCCTCGCTAGTTGTATTTTACTTTGCTGATTAAAAGCCGGAAAACAAATAGACTCAAATTTTACCGACTTTCCTGCTTTCCTGATACAAATCCAGTTCCTTCCAAACTGGTTTTAGCTCAATGGCTCTCGCTGTTGGCCTCTAGTCTTAACTGACGATGCGGGCAGGCTTTGTCCTTCTCAAACAAAGCAGCAATTTCTATAAACATTGGTTTGCTACGGACATAACACTGATGCTCCTTATTGTTTTATGAAACAGATCAACAAATATTATAATGAATAAGATAACGAATTAGGTGTTTTCCTTTCCTGCTAAGCGCAAAATAGTCCAGGTTTCACAATGGTTTTTTAAATACAAAATATTCAGCTGTTATCATAGTCATTGAACGAAGCAAAAAAAAAACTCCCAAAACTGCGCAGTCTTCAGATCTCGGAGGATACGTTTGGCTCACGACCAGAGAACAATCAAGAGAAATCTTGAACTGTTTTACATAAGTGGACTTTGGGCGATCCAGGGTCAAGGTGATGCCCAGAACGTGACAATTGAACTCAATATTTATATATAGTGGACTAATTATTTTATTACATCATTCCTCAATGATCGTATGAAGGCCTATGATGAATAGAAGAAAAAACGAAGAAGATGAAAGCACAACAAACTAATTATTTCAATTTTATCCTTTCTTTGCGTGTTTTCTTTTTTCCAAAACAAATATAGATGACTGATCTAATAATTTTTGATCACCTTAATTGAAATGAGTACTCTCTACCCCATGCACTATTCTAAGGTCATTTGTACTCAATGCGCTTCCCGTCATATATGTTATCGCACGTTTGGGGCATAGCTGCACAATTGCCCGATGACAGCCCGTGACACTTGTTTTGCAGGTCACGAGAACCGCAGAGGGCACGAAACTGATGCGTCAATCTTGTACGTTGTTCAAGTTTACAAAACAAACCGCTTTCTACTGTCAAATGAACCCACAACTACTTCACAAAACAGAGAATCTCCACAATTTACGCTCGCACTAACATATTCAAATTCAGTTTTGTGCCGCGCACAATTAGAGACTGGAATAATCTACCACATAATGTTGTAGAAATTGCGGACGACGCTAAATTCCGCAAATTATTGTTATTTACGTTTCCCTAGGAATCCGCTGACCGAGATGTATTTAATATCATTCATTTGAACGAGGTTACACCAAATAAATAAGTGAAGTGAAGTAAGTGAAGGTGAAAAAGCGGGCACAATTGTCCTTGGAATTGCTTTTAATTGGGAGTACAAATTTCCATGGAGCTGTGTACACAACGCAAATTTAGCGCATGCGTCAATTAATTAATTCCCACACGGGACAGCTTGGCGTGCAGTGATACTGAGTGCTTAGATATTTAATTTGATTTCAATATGTGTCTGAACGCCTCTTGCAGGGTAACACTCTAAGATCGCCCAACGTAGAGGCATTATGTACTTGATGTGTCGCTCTCTTGGAGTCGCGGGACAATACGCTAATGCTTCGACAAGAGGGATCGGCTTCGCTGCCCGATAGTGCAGGCGTACATAAAGGAAACTCAAGACACATTGTCAGTAAAGTACCAAGTAAGTAGAATGCCGCTTGATTTTTCAACAGGCACGCGCACTGAAGTGAACATGCATGCAACTGCAAACGCTTCGACTCATGAAATCAGGTGTGATTTATGATTTTGCGGGAAATTTTGGTCGGCGTTAATGACAAGCGAGTGGAGACTGAATACATGAGCGTTGTTTTGCTGGTATTTTCGTGTTATATTTTGAGATAAAAAGTCAGAAATGAAAATCGCGCTTTTAAGATACTGTGTCTATGTAGCCGTTTTATTTAGGCGGTGTTAGTTAGCGCTTCGACCTTTGTAAATCAAACTGTTTGTTTGAATCCAAACGAGGGTCCCTGCCGGTTGCTCGGCACACAAGTGGCCCTTGCGTTTAGAAATTGCTGATAGTCGCTGACAAAAGCCAGGCATGTATTCACACGGAGCGCGTGTGTATTGTGCGGCATTCCATTGTGAGAGGAATCGGCACGGTGTTTGACGGATTTCAGCTGGATTTCACGTGCCTTCGAAATGAAGTGACTGCAGACGCGGCATCGGTCTATGAAAAAGAACTAGCATTGACAGAAAAATTGGCTAAACAAACACAGAGCAAAGAACCCATAAAAGAGTTCCGTTTGTGTATTTCCTTGGCCAATTAGGGAGCCTTGAGTTAATTCAACTTTAAACTCCTTTTCACAGCGATGTGTAAAGAGCTCTGTCGAAACAATACTTCATTATCATATTATTTGATGACCAAAAAACCCTCAGGGAATTTGCATCCCTCTTAATATGAGCATCGATATGAGGGAACTGTACTATGCCCCTCAATTGGGTGTTCTTTTTATCATTTATATCGATGAAAGAGACTATCTGAATTCAGTTTCGGTTCCTTTTGCTGATCATAATCTGTTGTTTGCCCAGTAGCCCACTGCCAGAGAGATATTTACGTTTGTAGATGGCGAACATATGAAGTTCGTGACATCTGACATAGCGGTAACTTTTTTCTTTCAATATGTTATGTCAAAAAATCTTGTTACGAGCATTTTTATTTCCGATGTTTGCTTTGAAAGGCAGAAGGGACAAGTGGGTCCAAGACATTGTCGGATTAGAAACATGCTCTTTTGCCCTAGTTTTCCCGCGCAATCTAAAGAAGCGTGGGAACCTAATTGTATTTTTGAAAAAAAGCGTTTTTGGAACTACAATAGTATTCTTCGGCTTCTGTTTTATGGTTCATGTCTTCATGTTGCCTTTTTTCAGGGCGTTTTGTTTTTTGTCATCTCAAACTTCTTAATTCTTGAGATTGCTCTTCACTTTTATTCGTAGCGTAAAGTGATTTAAAGTGGGCACCAGAATGCTCGTTCGCACATTATTTTCGCACGTTAATCGTTCTCACACTGTTTGCAGATTTGTATTGCGTGAAGCGGAAAGCGCGAACTTCTGATCGGAAGTCTCGAATTTGGTGTCCTCAGATTTCACGGCAGTTATAACATGCAAGTCAAAGGCAGTTGCATGCAAGTCTGTGGGGAAAAAAAATCTAACTAGGACATTATTACGGGAAATTGTACTGTATTGTACCAAGAGAGAATGAGGCAACTCATTCTCTCTTGATTGTACTGTACCGTATCATGTTTAGTTCAATAAAGTGTATTTCGTCGTAAAATGTTTCTTGTGATGCCGTAGTGTGTCTTGACTGGGAAAAAAGTATCATCATCTGGGAAGCAATAGTGTTTTGACTGGTAAATGCAAGATTTTTATCTTCATTCAAAACAATGCTTCCACGACAACTTGTGTGTCAGCTGGGAATGATTCATTTTTTTTTCATTTGGATCATGTGACTAGACCCAGGCCATGCACCCCGCGCGAAAATTTGATTTGGCAAAGCGGCTCCGCGCGTAAAGGAAGAATTAATAACGGCCTTACATCATTTCCTTTTTACTGAGCTGCAAAACATGTTCCTGTGAGTTTTCGTGATTAATTTTAACAGAGCTATACTTAATTTACCCTTTTTTGACATGAGGATCAATTTGGCGGTTAGAGGCAAAGGTAGGTAAAGAAAAACGTCTCAAACTTGTAAGCTGTCGGGTCACGTTCCGAGTATTAACTTACGTTTACTCTGACATCGAGAACTTTCTTTACGTTTAATTAATAAACTTGCTTAAGCTTATGTTTCTTTCTTCTTCCTTTTACAGAACTAGCAAATGCTGGAAATGAAAGGTAAGAGCTTATTTCATCCTGTAGCTGTAAGATTCGTAACTTCCCGATTCTATGAAACAGCAATAGTTTTAAAACTAAAAAGTATCAAACATACTATGAGTTAGAGCGCGCAATTTACTAACTGATGTCTTAATATCAGAGTCACTACTAAACAGTGATAGACTCAAATCAACCAGTCATATTCAGTTACTCCGTGTTAAGATGGCTCCACTATGTATTTCTCGAGTGTTTTCCGTCCATATCTTTGTCTATATTTAACTTGTCGGCGCGGTACTTGCGTAAGAAGCGTTAAAAGTAAACAAACAAGGCAAGCTTCTTTTGTGGATGACGCGAAAGAACATTTCTGATGCTCCGAGGCCAACGCTGTAAGAATTCTCAAAGTACACCGTCCTTCTATAAAAGAGAGACTTTCCCAGAGAAACGGTCACGATGTTCACAACAGTTCTGGCTTGATGGCAATATCACTGGGTCATAAAAGGTGAAACTCTCTAGCTATAAAAATTTGGGGTCTTTTTGGTCGGTGCAATTCTATTTGTTGTGCCTTTGTGATTGTGTTGTGATCAAGGATTTTAGTTTGCTTTCGTTCTTCATTTGCCGATTGTTCGAGATCTAGAATCTTCGATAGCCTTACCATTTTTATTTCTAATACAGTAAGCTTATTCAGAGTTACAAGTTTGTGTGATGGCAATGTAGATGTTAGAGGGGTTATAAACGAAATCGCTTGTAAAGAACGGATGATTGTACATAATGCTAACCGTAGTAGTTAAATTAAGTTAAATTAAGCTTATTAGATAGCCCAATGTTTTTTTGAGTTCATAAGTTGACAAAATCTCAAATTTCGGCCAATACCGTATAAAACAGAATCAGTGAAAGTTTTGGATGTTAGTGATGTACTTGAAATTTTCATCAGAAGTCCATTTAGTTCTCATTTTCGCAAGCGCGCAGCTGAAATATAATTTAGTTGTAATTAAGTTCGTATTCGCTTTAGATTTTAAACAACAAAAGTGCTTCTTTTTCGGTCACCAACATCATTTTCATTCAACTGGGGAGTAAACTGAAAAAAAAAGGCAAAGTACAAAAGTGAAAGGTACACTGTGCTGTTCTGCAAGAAACATAATCCTAGAAATCAGCTGTACAAAACCTTGGATGATTAACAATTTAATAAACCATGTTTTGAAACCATTAATTTATCGTAACCCCGTTTTCATATTAATGTTTGGAGAATAATTATGATGTATTGCAACAGGTGTTATCTACAATCATTAAGCCAGAAAGTATAAGATCAGGCACACTTTGGCAGAATTTGACTCGGCATCCTTCATGTGCTTTATCAAGTGCTGAGACCTCAACTGTCCAAAATTTGTAATGACCCAGAATATTTCATATTTCTAATGCTGTTCAGGAGAATATCCTTCATAAATAAACAAAATGAATCAAAAACAAATAAAATATGCTAAAACACTAAAATAACCCAACATTTTTAATTTATAAAACAAAGAACTTATGCAAAGTAGTAGTTTTGATATTGAGGGAATGATGTATGCCAAACTTGATATAGATTGCATTTTCTCATTTCTGTTTTTTTATGTATTAAGTTACAAAAAATATTTCAATGTAGTTCAAGGCCAATTAATAGAAAAGGTCTCTAAGATCTATCTTGTACTTTCCTTCTTAAATGCAAGTCTATAGTGCTCTTACTAGATTTTAGAGTTAAAAAAATTCAAAGGAAAAAAATTGATATGAACCCTTCAAAACCTCACAATATTACTACTTGAACAAACATTCAGGTAATGAAATGAAAGGAGGAGATCACCAACCATGAAACTGTTTGGTAGCAAAGCAATTTCCACAGCTAGTACTATGAGAAAAACTGCATGGAAGCCATAAGGAGAAAATTCATATTGATACATTATTATTATTTGGTCTTTGAGAAGTAAAGGCTGCCAACAACTGCCTATATCTGTGTTTATTTTTCATCTTTAGTTAGCTTTTAAATGTGTGTATCTGTTGTTGTAGCGGATACAATTTGTTTAATTACCTTTCCTTAGCTAGGGGCTAACTAGAAAACTTTAGTTTATTTAGCCCCTAGACACCTTTAAATTGTAATAGTTTAGCTTTTCTTTTCCCTTTTTTACAGCTCTAAACTTCCTTTAAAAATGTAATGCTAATAGTAGACAAAGGTGTAAATAATAAAGATTGTTGTTGTTGTTGGTTTTCAATAGCGATGGAGTTGGAGTTGGAGTCATAATCAGAAGCACAGATCAATACGATTTAGTGAAAATCATTCTGATGGAGTTGGAAGCAGAGTACTGATTCTGCTTATGACTCCGTTGCTTATGATCCAGTGAAAGCTAGATTGTCGGAGTTGGAAGTAGAAGCCAAAGAATAAACCAATCACTGTGCTTGATTCCAGGTATTTTGATTGGTTAGTTCTTATGCTTCTGACTCAGACAATCTAGTTTTCACTGAATCATAAACGACAGAGTCATAAGTGGAATCAGAAGAAAATGGAAATGTTCTGATTCTTCAAACTCTGATTCCTTTGAGCTTATGACTCTGCTTGCAACAATTTTCACTGGGTCATAAGCACTCTTATGACTCCGACTACGGCTCAGTCGCTAGTGAAAACCAACCTTAAGAGTACAAATGAAATTTAGCAAGAATTTATGATTTTTACAGTGGTATCGACCTGCATGACAAATATAATGTGAGTGCTTTTAAATTTTGGTTGTTACATACTCGATTTAGTGTAAATATTTCAGTCTTGAAATTTGTGCTCCCAATAGCCACCTTAAATGAGGTAATGAGTGGTACTGATTTTAAGAGATTTCTTAGGGCCTTTCTCTTCTTTTCTTCGTTGATTTGTACAAATGTATTAATCCTCAAAACTTTTGTAGTGTTTTTCAAGTGCTCTTATTTCCTGCCCCTCAGTCAGAGTCATGTTTAAGAAATAAACCACCGCTACCAAAGATGTTTGTCATGTACAGAAACTGAGTCTTATCCAAAAAATTATTGGTTTGTCAGCTATAAACCAACAAAGTGGTAGAAACATGAGTGGAAGGTTGGAAAAATGTGATGCTTTTGGAAATGTGGGGTAATTTCCACTGGCTAAGTCAAAATTCAGTGCATTATACAGTGTCTATGCAGATACTGAGACCTTGTTAAAGTTTTGATAGCCAACATTTTACTGCATATTCTTGAAAGTACTTATCCTTACAATGTAATTTAAGTTGTATTTTTTTGCTGCAAATATGTTAGTTTTTGTGATAGTCATCTACACAATTTTTCTGGCTGTGATGAATAATCTGTATTAGCAAACTTGTCTTCCAAGGTAGCTACCTGATCTTTTTCTTTCCTCTTGTGGGGTATAGATTCATTCTTAGAAATATTCCTGTCGTGAGAATTTAGGTTAGATGCAGTTTATATGTGTCTGTGTAATAAATTGTAAATACATGTACAGTCGAACCTCGATTATCTGGACTCATGGGGACTGAGCTGAACAGTCCGGATAATCGAGAGTCTGGATAATCGAAAATATGAATATTAATGAGCCAAAACTAAGACTGAATGACTGAACAAGTGGAGCATGAAATTTCACTTAGAAACAAAGAATGCCTGAGCAAATCAGAGCTCAGTAAAATACACTGCAGTAGTACGGCGTGTGTAAGCTCAAAACGTGTATACATTTGTGTTTTGAAGCAAAACAAATTCAGTTTGAACCGGAGTTTCATTACTTAATTTCAAGGGAAAAAGTTTTGCTGCGGATCTTAAATATGGCTTATTAATATTCATGAAAAACTGGGACCAGCTAAGCAAATCTGGATAATCGAAAAATCTGGATAATCGAGGTCAGGATAATTGAGGTTTGACTGTACATGGAGAATTTGATTAATATGTAAATAATCCCTGCACTGAGTTAATGACAAGGAAGTTATTACCGGTAAATCATAACTGGCCCATTTACACAGGGTTATGAAAAACACATACTGTCTGTAATTAATTCAAATGATTAATGGACTGTGAAAGAGAGGGTTCATTTGAATGTACTCATTTGTCCCTAGATTGTTAGAAACAATGTTTGCATTTTTTTTATTAAAAGATAAATTACCCCTAATAAATATTATAATGCAGTTATAACTTGTATTTCTAATCATGGAATCTTAGTCAGTATTTACTTTTAACATTCATTGTAGACACTCCACAACTGAAAAAAAATCTGTTTCAGTGTTCCATAGCATCTGATCAGATTCTGCCACATTTGTCAAGGAATGTAAGGTGGCAATAAAGGTTCATACAGTTTAAATTGGCATGAAAGTAAAATTAAAATACTTGGTGCACAGATTTTGATTTCTCTTTAAACATTAACAACAAGCAATTAATTGGAATGATAATGTGCCCTGTGTTGGGGGGACATGAAAGAGGGAACTGTTCACAGTGGGGTGTGTATTGTTGTGGTTATCACTGTTAGGCTAGCTATGGATTGTGAATTGAAATTGTGACCCATGGGGTGAAGGTGGAGGTGGTGGAATATATTTGGTTTAATTTATAAACATAGTCTGTTTTGATTCCACCCATTCCTGCTAAGGTTGCACGTGAAGGAGAATCTGTAATACTGAAGATCTTTATGCAAGAAAATGAGTTCTGAACTTTTGTGAAATGCTGCCGGGACATTACTGTAGGCGACACAGTGTGTCAACTTGTAGCTTCTGTCTCAGGTGATTTAAAACCACTCTCCATTGCTCTGATACCAAAAATTGTACACAAGAGGTATTATAGAGTCATTTCATGATCTGTGGGCAATTAATCGCCCACACATACATATTGTGTTGCTTATTTATAACCAGTAACATGAATGTGCATTACATTATTTCGTGTTTATCATATCATAGACTAGAGTTCTTTTTAACTCATGTCACTTTCAGTGCATTATACTTACACATGTAGCTCATGGCGGATCTATATTACCCTACACCATATACCGGTACACATTTATTTAGTGTATTGTTGAGTGTCCAAGGAAATCATGTGGTAAATGTTTTTAAAACAACTTGTTATTTGATTTTGATTGGGTATTTTGTTATTGTTGAAAGTTCTAGAAGATAGGATAACCACTTGTCTTCACCAAACCGTCAGTTGGTGACTGAAACCAACAGTCACATGGCTTTTGTTGCCATGCTCAGGAGTTTCAATAAATTTTGAAATAGCTGTCTAAGCTAACTTAAGTAGGCGGTGACCTGATGAATTTTTTTAAATAATTTGATTGAAAATACAGACAAAGTAGGAGGCAGAAAGAGGTAAATTGCTGACAAAGTAGGTGACGATTTTTGCTGGTTGCCGGCTTCTAATAAACCCCTGCATGCTCCTGTAAGGAGCAGAAAAGACTTGGTAAGAATGAGTGAGAGTAATGGGAGCACTACACGGAAAGAAATTTTGTATCTGAACTGTACTGTCTGATAAATCTTGCTGACTCACAAAATGTGAGAGAAATTTGTTTTTAATGCACTAAATTTCTTTTTGAGGGATTTGATGTTACAGTGTATCATTGTGCTCATTCTGTTTATGTTTTAATTTGTTCTGGAATAAGGCGCCCAATGTTATGAAACACTCTCTTACGTAACTGTTTCATATAACAAGCTTTAATATGTACATTATGTAGTACCACTTGTAGACATTTTTATATTGAATTGGTAGACTCTGTGGGGTCAATTCAGAAGTTAGTCAAAAATGAACCTTCCTATACATAATTTGTAATGAACGAGCAGTTAGTTTTGTATTAAGTTTCAAATATGAGGTGCAGTGGAGTGTTTAAGACTTGATAAAACATGAATTGGATGTAAAATTTAGCAGTGTCTATATCAGATATGAAGACTCAATAAACAACAATTTCTTTTGTATTTCCTTTATAAATAATTTATTAATTAGTTTTTGAATTCAATTGTACATTTTATTTGTTGTGATGGATTGCATAGATTTCTACTTTACCTACTTCTAGATCTGTCTGTCTACATAGATTTTTGTAATTGGATTGCATAATTCATAGTTAGTTTGACGCTTTCAAAATTAGATTAAGTGGAAACCTGGGTTTGACATTAAACGATTCCTTGGTCTAAATTTAGCAGGGTAATCTCATTGACACCCAAGAAAATCTAAGTTTGAGTTTCACAAATGTTGTTGCTGGCATTCCATGCATTTCTTTGCAAAAGCGACAAGGTAAACTGTGTGCATGGTAGGAGTAATCCCTTTGCATGGCTAGGTTAATTGAAGGGCTCGGAGCATAACCATCCTATGTCGAATTTTGAGTCGTTTTTCGATTTTGCTTGGATTTGTCTGAATTTCTGCATGTGAACTGCAATTCGATGGAAACACATTGTATGGTATTTTTTTGACTGATTCATCCAGAATCCAGAAATGCATTTTTTCTTACGTACACCAAGAAACCAACCTTCCATGGGAGTGGTTTGCAAGTTGCATTACATCTTCTTTCAATCGAATTGCAGTTTACATGCAACAATTCGGGCAAATCCCGGCAAAATCGAAAAACAACCCAAAATTCGACATAGGAGGGTTATGCACCGACGCCTTCAATTGATATAATTACCTAGCTGCTGAAAGTTTTGCAGGTAAATGTTTCAGTTGGCTTTAATATTTTTGATGAAGTGGCTGCATACATGTAGAGTGAATAAAAACTGTTAAGATTCACTTGCTCAAGAGAAAAAATATAGTTAGTTAAAATAAATAAAATAAAACAGTGAAAAGAGTTCTATCATCAAATAGAAGCAATAATCAGATTAAAATGAACTTTTATGAGCAGCAAAGCTCTACTTAGATACTTGTAGTTCGGAAAAAAATTGTCCACTGCTTACCAGGCTTATTGTGTGCTAATCAACAAGCTCTTTGATGAATACCATGCAAATTTCTGGTGGTACTAATAGTAAAAATAGCAGTTTTACAATGGGTTATCTTTATTAGGAATCTATGAAGTTAATTGAAACTTCCTTAAGGTGTTAACATAATATTGCATTTGAATTGATTTGATATCCATGAATGAAACTTACCTGTGATTGTATTCATTTGATTCATACTAATCTTAGAAATGCTTAATAATGAATTAAATCTGTAATGTTCAATGTCTAACAGGGTCATGAATGCTTATAATTTATTTACTGTATTATCTCTTGGTTTGAATGGGTTGAAATGAAACTTAGTGATGTCTGTGGCTTTGTTTTACAATACAATAAGGTACTGAATAGCACTTCTAACAATTTACTTGAACATTTCTGCCACGCATTCATTAAGAGCTTTAAGCTTTGAACTCCCAGGTCTTTCTAGTACAAAATTTTCATGTTGTGTCTCACTGAATGAGGTGGATCAATCATCAGACATTTCACAATTTGTTAATTCATGTGCCGTAATGCATTTGTGTTACATAATTATGTCTTTCCTGATTGTTATATGGTTGAACCCAGTGCTTTGCTCTAAGAAAAGTAGTTGGGAACCCATAAACTCTAAACCATTAAGATCCAGGGTGCCCAGCATAACTGTCTATTTCCTTGTCACCCAAAGGCTAGAGTAAGTCGCCAGGGGCCACTGGACTCTGCTAGAGCACAGCCCTGGAACCAGTAAACAATTATTGGTAAAGGTGCAGTCAGACACCAAAGTTAATTAATGAATATTTGATTTTGTTTTCCAGTGGGGAAGGTGATAATATTAGAGTGTACGTCCGTGTCAGGCCTCCAGACAAGCACCTTGAAACAGATGTTGACCGGACTCCGTGTTTAGAAGTAACCTCAGGGAATACGGTTGTACTGTATTCAAAGCCTGATGCCAAAAACTTTTCATTTGATCATGTAGCTGATCCTAATACTACTCAGGTACTTGGCATCTCTTGGAAATATTTTCAGTGGTTTTGTCGTGACTCTTGCATGCTGAGCCACCATATTTAACATTTTATTTTGTTAAATGTGGTTACTGTATTCAATTATTACTAATTGGTTTAGGACTTGATCAAGTACTTAAGTTTTGTAGGGTTAGTTTTGATTCAGATTTCCAGTGGTTAAATTCTTGATTGTGTTGGCATTAAATTCACATTTTTCATGTACATGTACTGTAAAAACTCGTGTATAAGCTGCACTCATAGATAAGCCGCACCCCCAAATTTCAAGCATGATTTTGACAAAAAAAGATAAGAACTTGAAAAAATCACTGGCAAAAAAGTTGTTTCTTTCTTCGCAGTTGTTCGCGATAAACTTGCCGAAATCTAATGCTGTGTATTTGCAGCGACCTTAAGACGTTATACAACTCTTAAAACACCGATTTACAAGCTTATCTTTAATTGATTTCCTTAATTCCTGGGACTGATAACGGTTTTCTTCATTGTTAAAGCCCACAGTCAAAATGAGAATGATGAAATTTGATCGAAAAGAACGATTCAAAATGTTTGCTTAATAACCACACACAGACATTTACAGAGGGAAGTCTGGACACCAGAGTAGCTGACATTACGATCAGAAAACAACATGGAAAGGTTCGCATTTGCATCAGCTGTGCGTGGATAGTGATATAAAGACATACGGAAGCCATCGGTTGGAGAAAAACTTGTCGCTAAATGAGAGTTTAGCAAGCCCAAGGATAAACACCATGCAAGTAACAAAAGGCAATGAAACGGTCGGCCATTTGCCTCACGAGTTCTCCCGAATAGTGTGGTATTTTCTCTCATGGAGTGGAGAGATTGAAGTGATCGGTCAAAGACGACATTGTAAAAATTTTTTGTGGAGGTATGGAGATTCCATGCCAGTTAGAGTTTAGAACGACTGTTGAGCGAGGGTTTTGAACCTGAAGATACAAATGGCTCCTAAAGAAGCCACCATTTCTACCGAAAGCAATGTGTTTAATCTTTATTCACTGAAGATGTTTGGTGCTATTTCAGTATTTGTGACCCCATATAGAAGTCAAGATTACTGTACTCCCTCTGAAAGCAATGGTCTCGTATATAAGCTGCACCCACGATTTTGAGCCCAAAATTTCGGCAGAAAAGTGCGGCTTATACACAAGTTTTTATGGTAATAATATTATTAGTTTAATAAGTCCATAAAGAAATTGACATGGGCTTATTTGGTAGTGGTACATACAACTTTCACACTGTTAACTCTTAGCTTCTTAGTTTTGGGGTGTATGACATTCAATTTTGTTTAGCAGTATCATGTGTAAAGCATGAAACTGTTTGTTACAGTTTCAGTGAGGATGTTTGCTTCACCTTATTTAATCTTACAGTGTTTTCATACTTGAATCAATCGATCAACTCTTTCTGCCCCTTAATATAGAATTGTTGGTTGGTGCTAGTCATAACAGCAACTACAAATAATAGTCCTTAATTTACAATCTTTTTGCTTGGCTATTCACATCTATTTTAGACTTGCTTGGTAGTTAGAGCCTGTCTCTCTTAAATTGTTGTAGGAAGAGGTATTTGGAGCTGTTGGGAAGAAGATTGTTGAGGGTTGCGTGGCTGGTTATAATGGAACCATTTTTGCCTAGTAAGTTATGCAATTACCGGTAATTGATGAAACCTGACATTTCAGTGTACGCATGTGGTTTGTTTTGTCTTGTGATTTACTGGTTATGCTTCAGTTATTATTGTCAGTGATCACCCATGCAACTGATGCATCAAACCAAGAGGTCTGCTAAGTATTGTCCATTGTAACCTGCTGTGCCATTTATTGAAACTCAGATCATTGTTATCTTCCATTATTTTGATGACCTGTATTTTAGGCTGTTTGTGCTAGGCATTGCTTTTAATTACAAATACATTGTATTCCTTCGGGTCAACTTGTAACTTCCACTCTTTTTACAGTGCAGCTGTTGCCATTTTAAAATAGTGACTATCTCCCATTGTATGTATTGAATCCTTAAATCAGCCAATAATCAAGTGCAGTATACGGTCTGTACATGGATGTACTTGTTGAACTGCTTCTATTTCCTCATAGGTGACCTTTATCCTGATCACCCAGGTGGTCTCCTGGGCGATTAAAAACTTTGAACATCAAAAGTTGATACCTGCTAGTCCTGTACATACTGGCATAAATTCTGAAGATGTTTCTGTTTTTCGTTTCTTTCTGTTAGTGGGCAGACTGGGTCAGGGAAGACCTTTACTATGCTTGGTAAGTGATCAATCATTTACTTCGAGTACAAATTTTGGTGACATTTCTAAAATTTTCATTCGACAATTATTAAACAATGGAAGTCAAGCCAACACTGCAGGAATGCACTGCTCAGTAAAAACTGCCATTGTCTAGATTTATAATTTAGATGAGAACCTTGAATATCATTTGCCACTGAGCTTTAATTTGACTGTATAGCCTTACTTCTCAGTATAAGCAACACTCCATTGTTGTCTGTTTCTTGCAGTATAGCAATTAATAATTATTTTTTCTCTGTGTGATAGGACCTGCTGAGGGCGAGGAAGAGAGCTTTAGTCATCAACTCCGTGGAGTCATTCCTCGTGCTTTTGAATACCTATTCAGTCTTATAAACAGGGAGCAAGAAAAGGTATTTCAGGAATGGATATAATTTTTACTAGTTGTATTTTGCATGGCTAAAAGAGTTAAAATACAGATCATGCTTTTTAATTGATGTGGCACTTGTGGGCTCTTAAAGTTCATATGATTTGAAGCATAAAGATTTGAAAAAAAAAATTTCCCTCAGCGGTCTGCTTTGGTACTGATTGGCTGTTGTGTTGTTTGATCGTGGGCATCCACGCTTCAGAAATTCCTGAATCAAAAGGATCACAATCCTCCAATCAACAACAGCCTAAGTGAGGATCGAAACGCACCAATCACCACCAGCCACGGTGCTTCTTATACTCACACGTAGCCAGTTGACACCATCGCCTGATGAAGACCAGCAGTATAGCGGTCGAAATGTCGCGATCCACATCTTTGTGACTCAATCGTGAGACAAAAGATTAACTCAGCTATCAAAAAAACAATTCTTTTGTAAATGTTGTACATAGATTAATTACCAGTTAGTATTTTGGTAGTGTTAATTAATTAATTGATTAATTTTATCCTTTTACATTTTGTACAATTTTATTCTTTTACATTAGTACACTTGTACACGTTTTAACGAGCACTTAGGAGCTCCTTAGTGTTACATGTATAAATAAAGTATTTGTATCGTATATCTCCAATAAGTATTGCTGTCATCTGTCTCTGCTTTCAGCATGGTGAACGTGTGGAGTTTCTATGTCGCTGCTCTTTCCTTGAGATCTATAATGAACAGATATTTGACCTGCTTGACCCTGCGTCAACTGGACTTTCATTACGAGAAGACATCAAGAAAGGAGTGTTTGTGGATGGGCTACTTGAGAGAGATGTAGCCAGTGCTAGAGATGCATACAGGGTATGATATCAAAACCAGTTACAGGGGTTTCAATAAAATTTGAAATAGGGAGAGAGTTGGTGTAGAATAGGCAACGGTATTAAAGAAAAACTAAAGAATCGTTCTTTAGCTACTTCAATTTAGGGGAAAAGTAGCCGATGTCTCTGATCGAAGTAGCCAACACTTTTCGTCGGATGTGAGCGGTGCTTTTTGAAACCACTGCAGTTAAAAAACATGCAACTTTTGAATGAATGAACATAGAGTTCATCAGTTGAGTCTTCATACTGACATTCTGATTTAATGTTGAGGCATGGTGTTTTTTAACACAAAGGATTTTCTGCTTCATTTGCTTCCTGAGAAAAGCTGTAACCACTAATTGGTTGCAGCTTTTCTCAGGACGTCCTGAAATGAAAAATGGTGGCACCCGGGAAAATTTAAAAGTGAAAACAAAAAGGCGTCAATGATGCCCTATTTGTTTTTTACTTAAATGATATTCCCACGTTATAAAATTAAATTTTGGAAACTAGTAATTATTTCCAACAATTTAGGCTCGATTTGTTGTAAGAGTGGAGGTTCCCTTCAAAAATTAGTGACAGCCCTGCTTTTTAATTTGTCTCTTCAGGTACTTAATTCAGGATGGTTGAACAGAAGAGTGGCTTCCACGTCAATGAACAGAGAGAGCAGTCGTAGCCATGCTGTTTTTACTGTGGCTTTAGAATCCAAGGAATGTAAAGCTGGCATGGCCAGCATCAAGGTGTCTCGTCTTAACCTTGTGGACTTGGCAGGGTCTGAGAGACAGAAGGATACCCATGCAGAGGGGCTCAGACTCAAGGTTAGTTGTGAACTGAGACCTCCTTGTACAACAGTTTTTTGCATGGATACATGAAGAGTACAAGCTACCATTATGAAAATTCCACAGGAAACAGTTAAGTAATGTTTAATAAATGAGCAGGAGTGTTTTATCAAGTTTAAAACACAAGGTGCAGCTGAGTGTTTTAGGACTTGATGAAACACGAATTGTGAATTTAATGAACAGCTTAAAAAGCTTAACTGCCTATCCATTCTTACACTATAAAATTTAGATTTTGGGTTATTTTGGCCTAGAAAATCGGATGTAAAATTTAACCATGTCTTTATCAGATAAAAAGATGCTCATTAAAAATTAATTTCTTTTTTATTTCCTTCATGAATTATTAATGAGTCTCTATTACTTAGTTTAACGTCTGCGTCGCAAGTGGAGGTTGGGTGCTTAGGGACCTGGGGGCTGGTACCACTGACCCAAACCCAGGTCGGTAGAACACCCCATAAGCCTGCCGTACCCGCAACCCAGCCATGAGCCCCGCCCGCCACACCAAGTCCCAAACCAAGCACCCATCACACTGAACTATCAGTGGAAGAAACAAATAAATAAATAATAAAGATAATAATAATAATAAAATAATAATAATAATAATAATAATAATAATAATAATAATAATAATAAGAAAACTAAAGGGAGGGAAGGGAGGGGAAATACTCGAAAACGCCCCGTACGCAGAGCAAGTAAAAACTACCAGCACGTGGAAAAGGTGCACGCATAAAATAAACAGGACTGCCGCTGACCACTGGACTGCCTGAAGACGTCAGACATAAGCCAGAAAGGCTAACAGCAAACTTAAATGCCATGCCATGCCAATAAACTGAGCAAAGACTTGCTCCTAGACGTTAACTAGGTTAAATTGCATTTAACCCTATTAAAAAAGGTTTGCTTGATTGCATTTACAAGATTTCCAGTGTTGGGAGAGAGCACGAAAAGCGGAACAAGTGGATGTGATACCTGGCTATTCTGAGTCAAAGGATATTGTTGATTCAATTTGTTATCATGTGGTTAAAAACCAAGGGAAACAACTGTGTGTTAAACTTGAAAGAAAGCAAACAAGCTCTTCTGAGCAATAAAATTAATATTATTTAATATTTGAAAGTCCAGTACAGTTGTTGATCAACTGCTTGCGTTGTGTTCTCACTGTAGGAAGCGAGTAGTATAAACAAGTCACTGTCAGCTCTTGGGAATGTAATTATGGCACTTGTTGACATCACACATGGAAAAACCAGACATGTTCACTACAGAGATTCCAAACTCACCTTTCTTCTGAGGGTAAGTTAAAGTACATCTTAATCACACTACAGTCACAGCAGCTGTTAGGCATGTTTATACGAGAGAAAATAAGCCGCGGCTTACACTGGTCGTGGCTTACGTAAGGTGTGAGCGGGCCATTTATACGAGTGCAGCTTTTCATAAGATGTGAAATGCTTGTATAAATGGTTTGTGGCTAATTTCGCTATAATAACAAAAGAAGTGCATGCTTGAGCAAGCCGCAGACAACGCTTGAGTACATTTATATGAACACTTTCACGTCCAAGGTAAGAAGCGGCCAAGTTAACCACAGCCCAGAACCCATAGGCCAGGATAAGCCGTGGCTTGAGCTAGCTGCCGATGGAGTAAGCCGTGAACTTTGATAATGTACCATTTAAACAGGGGTGTTCACGTCTTATGTAAACCTCAGCCAGTGTAAGCCGTGGCTTATTTTCTCTCGTATAAACAGCCCTATTATTTATTTCAATGTAATGGGGCCATGGCTCAGCTGTGAATTCGATTTTGCTCAACTTTTTGGCAGTTCTTAACAATGTTGTCACATTACTAATTAGTGAAGACATTATGGTAAGTTTCTAACAATGAGCTAATTATCTGCCCACCTGCAAAATTATAAAGATGAAAGAAGATGTGTAAGTCATTGATGATGATAATGGCATGTACAACATAGTTATCAGGAACAGGTTTCATATTCATTATTTATTTATTGTATTGACCCAATGCAAAAATGGCTGCCTTTTAGTATATTTTCTTTGTTCATGTTTAAAATAGTCTCGCTAACCTCGTTTGGGATAACAAATTCTTTAGAATTTTGATCTTGAAAACGAGGTTAGTAGTTAAGGCTATTTTGAATACGAACTAAAGAATAATAATATTTAAAGACAGCCATTTTAAGGTACATACATACATACATACATACATACATACATACATACATACATCTTTATTTAACAATGCAGGTTAAATGTGAATTGGCAAGACCGAAGTCCTGATGTGGACCTGCCTAACTACAGCTAATAGAATACAATCACATTAAAAATAATATAAAAATAAAAATTAGAAAAACAAGGTGTAAGTTTCTTCTTAATTACAATAAAACTTGGAAAAATTTACATACAAAACATAAATAATAAATTCGTATCGAGAAGTATAAAAAGTCATTATTTTTCATTGAAACACAGCAGGAACCTCTGACAAAATTTAAGCTATTCAGAAGACGCTTATTCGCCTTAAGCCCAATCTTAAACGATTTTAAGTTTGCACATTCCTTGACATGATGCGGAAGAAATTTCCATGCCAAGGCAGCCCTGTGTTTAAAAGAAGATCTGCCAATTTCAGATCTTGGTCTTGGCACTTCTATATTTAGAGAATTCCTTAAGCTGTATATAGTGTACAATAAATTATTGTACTGTACATGTATAACACTGTAGTTAATGGTCTGAAGATTTTTCAGTAAATGTCATACTGTTTTTAACTGTCAGCATTGATTTTTGTCAGGATTCTTTGGGTGGAAATGCCAAGACGTACCTCATTGCTAATGTACATCCTTCAGCAAAGTAAGTTTTAGAACTGGTATTTAGCGGTCATTTTTGGATGTAGTTTGGGAATCAAGAACAGACGTTAGTCACTATTGGAAATTAGAGGGCATTAAATGCATCTACCGTTGGGCCATGAAGATGGTGTAACGTTTTAGCAGGGCTTGAAGACAAGAAAATGACTGCAATTTTTGTCACGTTAAAGCAAATGTCGAAATAACTAGGTGTTTGATTTGAATAGTAGTCATTTCCACTGCATTCACGGTTTTTCTGTTGCTTTTCAGATGTTTTGGCGAGACCTTATCCACTCTCAACTTTGCGAAAAGAGCAAAGATGATTAAGAACAAGGTATGGCACATGTACATTTATTACAAGGCAAGTTGTATCTTGCTCTCTCCACTATAGGGGTAGCCTCCTGCACAGACCTTTTTGGGCTCATAACACAACCTCTCCTCCCCAACGGAGCTGGGCCGCCTAGATTAGCAATTGCTATTTTGCGGGCCAGTCTATTGTAAGACTATTTTTTACAGAAATAAAGTTGAAGAAGTTGAAGTTAAAGAAGTTGCACAGCCGACCGGTTAGCTCAGTTTATAGAGCACCGGACTACCGTGCGTGAGGTCGCGGCTTAAAACCCTGGCCGGACCAACTCTCAGGGTCTATAATTGTAATTATATCTGCAAACGGTTAGACTTTCTAGTCTTCTCGGATAAGGACGATAAACCGTAGGCCCAGTCTCACAACTCTTCATAATTGATTCTATGGGACGTTAAAGAACCACTAGGGACGTAATGAACCCTGGCTGTGACCACCCCTGGTGTCCAACTAAAACTGTCAGCAGGAGTGGTCGGCTTGGTGTAATCTTCTAAATGGACTACTGATCGAAGAGACAACATAAGAATAATGACCGGCGACAGGAGTCAAATTGAAGGGGTCCAAGTGCTGGGGGCGCTTTCCATTTAAATGGAAAAACCGGGAAGAATTTTCGGTAAAAAGGAACAGGACATATTTTTCTCAATCAAAACGGAATGGGACGAGCGTGTTCCTTTTGCACTGAGTCACTCTTTAAGAGACTGGGTATTAAACAAAACAGCACCAAACCGCGCGTTTAATGCATCAAGGAACTAGTGGGACGCCGTAGATGGTACAGGATTTTCCGGACATTCCGGTAAAACCGAGAAAAGAGACCTGAATACCTCAGAAGGTATTCCCTTTTTCCCGAAAAATTTCCATTGGAATTCCAAAAGTCTATTCCATTTGATTTACACCGGAACAACCGGTTTTTCCATGCAAAAGGAAAGCGCCTCTGAAACTGGTAAACTGATGGAGATTTCCTTTGGAGCATGTACTAAAAAGGTATGAATCGTCTTGATTATTAGGCCGTGGTGAATGAAGATGCTACAGGAAGTATAACTGCTCTTCAAGCGGAGATTAAGAGACTCAGAGAGGAACTGGAAAAAGCCAGAGGTGCGGAGAAACTTGTGCATGTATTACAGCATTAGGGAGCTTTAGCAACGACGACGGCCGCGGTAGCAAAAACGTCATTTGACAATATAACTTGTAACTTTTTCGCCATTGCCATTTGTTTAACTTGGAAAATGTTGGCGAATTGTCCAGGAAGTAAGTTACTGTGAACAGCGTTAAAATAGGGGAAAAAAGAAATGTTGCCGTCATACGCTCACGTTCTCGAGAAAACCTAAAATTTCGTCATTTCACGTTGTTGTTTTCAGAGGTCGGCAAAGAAATGTACCAAAATGTAAAACACACGTGCAGGGCGATTGTTTTTGCTCGTTAAACCTTTTGTTTTGTGGCGTTGCAAAAGCTGCCTATTAAAGCTGTGTTGACAACTGCCACAGGTATATGTCAATGCTTTGTTGTTAAGTATTGTCCATTTCCCTTGGTGGAATAGCAAGTTTGAACGTAATAATGTGACTCAGATTCAGCAGATTTCAGTAGTATCGGCCGGGGATTCTACAATTCCTGTATTCGTAGAATCTTCAGTTGCAGTACTTGTTTTCTGGAGAGTATACTGGAAAGGCTTCGTTACTCACTTCATTTGTCTTTGTGTTTGGTTTTTCAGTTGGTATGACAAAGCAGATTACCAGACAAGGTAACTTTTACAATATCTTAAAGAAAAATTGGTGGTGAACCCTTCAAGTATCCCTTCAAGTCCTTCTCAATTTACGCTTTGTTTATAATTTGTTGCAGAGTCAACTGAAGCCGCCCGCAAGATTTCAGCAGCCCGCGGAGAGGAGTATCCTGTCATAGATATTACCAATGATAATAACAATAACAATTCAGGAGTGGACTTCAATCAACAGTACCGTGACTGGAAAGAGATGATGGTGGCCGCGACAGCAGCACGGGACCGGGCAGAACAGGAAAAACAGGTATCAACTGGACAAACCCACCCAATGCCAAATGATAACATCATAAGGTCCTACTGTTGAGAGGGGGTGGGGTGGGGTGGGGTGGGGGAGTTTGGTCATTACGGAAACAGTCAAACTGTCAACTGTCTCGTAAGCTGTATCAGAGAAATTGACTGCTATTGAGATTTCCGCGTCCCTCTCCTAAACGTGGCCGCAAAAACTTGTCAAAGAATACAATAATCACAAATCACCGATTATCGACTCCCCAACAATTGGGTCCAAGAGTTATTACAAGGCTGGATACGTGCATGAATTTCTTCTTTGAACCGGCGTGGGAGCTTGTAAGTGTGAAGATGTGAGAAAGCTTCGCTCTTCAGTCTTTCATGTGAAGTTAAGTCTGTGATTTTCACACGGTAGGTGTGTTTAACTTCAAACTCGTGTATCCTTTTCTGTATTCTTGACAGTGCTTGGTTGAAAAAGTTGAGAAGCTAGAAGAGCTGTGCAGTAAAAAGGAGAAATTTTTACAGGTCTGTATGTTTAGGATTGGTATGACAGCCGTGGAACTGTGGCGCTAGATGACATGTCTCGATTATGACTAACCAGCTAAACTGATGTTTCACGTTTTTCTCAGAACAAATATTGGAAGATTGTTCGTCCGTCGAGATCGACGAAGACCATCTAATCATCCTGGGATTGGGGTTGGTTTCTGTGGATTCGGAGATGACTGGTTAGGCCAATTCGAGCTTGAAATGTTCTCTAAATGTGAGGGCATGGGATAGTGGCGGCAGTTGGGGGTCTGTTCTTTCGTGCCGCTCTACGTTCCTCAGCTGCTTGTATTCTGCTGTCTTCATATGCCTCTGCGCCCTTGCGAATTGAAGCACGCCATGTTCCTCTGTTTGGAAGATTAGAAACGTATTGGCAACTGTAATGACGGTTAAGAATTTGAGAAAATGTCTTTGTAGTTGTCTTTCCACTGAAATGTTCATAAATTATATTTTTGTTTAACAGTCGACAAAGATGATCCTAAAGTTTCGAGAAAGTACCATATCAAGACTAGAGAGACTACGGAAACGAGACAAGGAAGGTTCAGATACTCAAGAAGACGAAAAAGACAGGGAAATAGTAAGCAGATCAGAATTAGTAGCTACATGTATGTAAGGAAATATTCAATAACATTTTAGGTATACTGCGACCCAGTGAGTGAGTGAGTGAGTGAGTGAGTGACCCGACTGCATCACTATAACTCGTTCATCGCTTACACACTTTACGAGTTAAAAATGAAATGCGTGTTAGCAAGCTTCTTAAAAAATTTGTCTTTTTTAAAGCAACTTCTCAAAGAGGAAATTGGCGTCATGAAAGACAAAATCGAACACCACCCTGATGTCACAAGATTCGCCATGGAAAATCTGGAACTCAGAGGTAAATCTTCCCCCTTCCCCTCCCGTCAGAGGTAAATCTTCCCCCTTCCCCTCCCGTCACTAATCGAGACAACTCTATTGCAATATTTCTAATTTACTAAATATTAGGCGAGATACTGTTCTGATGTTTCATCAAACACTAGTAGTACGGATAACTGGATCGTGTAACTGTGACAGTCTTCTCTGCAGTTTTTTTTTTCGTTGTCCAAATCCTCGTCAGAGTTAAAACTAGATTTTCTTGTTCACAAGGATAGTGGCAACGACAACAGCGAAATTTAACCGTTGCATGAGCACGGTATATTTCAATGTATGTATATTTTCTTTTTCAAAAGCTAATTTACAGGGACCTTTCTTGTAGATTCTATTCTGACCCGACAAACGCGCACTGACTTGTTTGTCCAACTTAGTAATAAGGTTTTTTTCGTGACCTTTGTGTACTGATCTCCTTTTCTCTCAATTATTCTAGCCGAGTTAAAGTGCATTCGCTGCAAGGAAGAAGACGGAATTGGGTACGCTCAAGACCTTGCTAAGAGTCATAGATACTCGCTTCAGCTGGAGAGGCAGCTGCGAGAGCTCCTACAATCGCCTCAGGGAAGCGGTCAGTTGATCAGTTTGTTTCTTCTTGAGATTATGGTTACACTATGTTTGCATTGTTCAAATGTGTTTATTGAAGCGAATTCTTGGAAATTCTTGTCTTGCAGAACTTGAGAGAAGTTTATCCAACTCACTCTTGAACTTAGAAGCTTCAAACGCCGAACTTGAAAAATTCAAGCTCGAACGAGCGCAGCTTCAGGCCCAGCTCGAGTCGGTAAGTGTTGGCGTTTGCATAAAAAGGTTTTGACAAGGCCTTTTCAAAACTCGAACGTAACCTTCATTTGAATGGCTACACGCTGGGTTTTCATCCACAGACCCAAGTTAAAACCACACAAAAGGTAGCGACTCGACTTTTAGTTTCCTATCGATCACCACTTTTTTCTCTTTTTTTTTTTTAAGACTCGCGAAGAACTCACCGAGACTCGAGAAGGTTTGCAGCAGATGAAAGAGAAACTAGTGGGGCAGGAGGAGAGCTTTAGAAAGAAGTGCATCGACTTTGACGCGCAGGTGTTATCTCTTAGGAAAGCTAACGCTGAACTCGAGGTAACAAGCAGCTAACTCGCTAAATTAATTAAACTAAATCAGGGTTGTCACAAAGTTCTGACATAAACGGTTTTGTCTTTTGAGTAGATGGCTGTAGACGTGTAACCTAGGAGAGAAGCAGCCAAATTATAGAGTAGATGGTGATTTCGCCGGCAGCCGGCAACTTTCGACAACCCAGCAGCTTTCAGATGCTTTCGTTCTGAAACTGAGCCAACACTGTCGAACTAGAATAAAACTGAGTTTGGTTGAAGTTTATGGCTGGATTCACTCGCTACAAATTATTTTCTGTTGTAATTAACTGAGTGACGCTCATTCACAAGTAGTTAGGTGTGTCTCAGTACACTATATGATGGTTATTGTCCTGTTGTTAGCGTAATGCTACTAATTTTCCATATGACAAATGTTTTTCTTTTTGTTCCACTCCATGTTCATTTGTTTTGTGGAGCAAAACTTTCTTGACACACCACCAGCCTGAAGTTGTCTTTGCTAAATGTTAAGTGTTGATATTATTTGATTGATGCAATATACCCGGTTTATTTCATTGATTGAGATGTGGCTTTAATGATGTCCATTGATTTTTGTCAGAGAGCTCTGGAAGCCCACCAACTAAAAACAGCAGTGGAAAGGACGACGTTAAATGACATCCATATGCAAACGATAAAGGTAAGAGGCTTTGAAGGCTCAAACAGAATAATTTGATTGTGTAATTTTGACGATTTACAGGGCTTGAAATGACGTTCGCAAACTGGGAAACTGAGAGATCCGGCTTGGAATATGGGACCTTAAAAACTCGGAAATCTTTTCGAAATTCGTTTGCTCAGATCTGTGCATTAATTTGGCTACGTAAATAGTCACATTTAGCCTGTTAGCAAGATTGGTGTGGTTAATTTTGACTGTCGTGTATGCTACATGTTCTTAATTCAGAGCCTTACGTCGCCCCGCAAGCTAATTCAGCCCAACCTACTCAGCCCTCGCAGCGCAGCTAGCACTCCTAAACGATCGCCGGCCACAAACCGGAAATCCAAGCTTGCCTCCTCGCCTGTCATCGGAACACCCGATGAGAAGCCGAAGCCGCCGAACGGGCTAATTAGAAGGGATAGTTTTCATGACATTGGATCTGACAGCGAGATGGACGAGCCATTCTTTAATTTCGACTCTGAAGAGATGGACGATGAGGAGCTTTACTGTGAATCGCTGCTGGAAGAACTCAAGAAACAACAGGTGTGAATAGGATTTTAAAAGGACTTTTATTCCCCTGGAAAACCTTCTGAAATACTTTTGATGGGCTCAATGCAAATTTGACAGAATATTTAGTCTACTCAATTTAATCTACTTGTTAATTAATTTCCTTGATTTAAGTTGCTGCTTTCCGTCTAACTTCCCTTTTTAAATAAGCTCTCTTGGCCTGATGAAAACAGAGACAACAAAATGTTTTCCCTTTTTTAATAGTTCTGAAACTGTCAGTGTGTCTTAGGAGAAGTCGCTTTAAATTTATTATTGCTTGCTCTCCCCGCTTGGCGGGCTTATTTGTTATCTTTCTCTTAGGGCGCGTTTTTTGGGCCTATTTTGCTTATTCCTATTCCCGTTCAGGAATAAGAGAAGACGTGGAATAAGGTTTATCAGAAATATACAGAGAAAGTGGTTTTCAACTGAGTGTCGAAAGTAAATTGCGTTTGCTTCGGTTTTGCATTGCTTCGTTC
Source organism: Pachyseris speciosa (assembly GCA_016490735.1). Taxonomy (NCBI): domain Eukaryota; kingdom Metazoa; phylum Cnidaria; class Anthozoa; order Scleractinia; family Pachyseridae; genus Pachyseris; species Pachyseris speciosa. The sequence continues at coordinate 42,429 of JAEMWC010000717.1, forward strand.
TGTGATTGGCCAGCAAAACTCGCGCCACTTTCTCAACCAATGAGAAGCAAAACCAAAACCAATCGCAACTTGCACGCGCGTATTTTCCCGCGCTTTGCGCCGGTAATTACGTGTAATTATTTCGAATTCTGATTGTTTTGTTGCACTGTTTCGGTCAGTTGTGATTGGCTGGAGTAATTGGTTTGGTTTTGGTTTTACGACGCTCAATTGAAAACTGTTCTATATTCAGAAAACGGGATACTCTTGGCGGAAATGACTTGAGAAAACGCGCTGGTATGAGCCGAGTGTATGAACCTGACTTCCGGTGCCACGTCACAGGTTGGCGGGCCGCCCACGATTTTCCCGCCAACACGACTACCGTCTATTCCGAGTATTTCCATTCCAGAATAGCCCCAATAAGAAGCGCCCTTATTTTGAGTATGAGTAAAGGTATTGAATAATGATGTGAAGAACTTTTAGACCTATAAACAACAAACCCCTTGATGGCGGTGCCCCCTTTGCGAATGCTATGCACGTCAGTAGCGTCATGGATTTTCTGGATATATCATTGTCTTGTTATTTTCCTCAGGAAATGAACAATGCCCAGCTTCAACAGCTTCAGACAGAAGAGGCGACTAGAATACGACTGAATCAAAACGTCCACAAACTGGAGCATCAAGTGCAGCATCTGACAACAGTTAGTCCGATTATGTCTAGTTTAAAACATGAGCCTGCAGTTTGTTTGATCACCCTGTTTCACCCTACACTATTACCTAACCAATGCGATAAACCGAAAAGCATTCCAAAGTTGTCTTTTGTTCCTAGTTTTGGCCCTGAAGGGCTGTGACGGGCAATAGACTAATATCACGCTTGTTGTGAACAATAGATTTGCCTGTCCAGCCTCGTCCACAAAACGAGCAAACACAAAGGATCTTAATCCAATGGGAGCTAGAACTCATCCTGATGACGAGTCTCGACGGGCAAAATCTATTGTTCATCAGAAATGAGATATCGGTCTATACCCTTAGGTGACAGAAACAGAGGATGTATAAATGATTACTGGCGAAAAAAAGGTGTAAACTTCAGCTGATGGCCACTTTCCGTTTTCCCTCAAGCGAAGGAAAGACCAACTTATGCCTGCTAATTAGGATTCTCGGCGACACGAACTTACACAATTCATAGACACTTCGACCATACACGGTCAATGAAAAAGGTTTCTGTTCTTTATTGCAGGTTCTAAGTAGCGAACGTGAAAAACACGCTGCCACTGAGACTGAGTTGAACATGAAAAACTTGGGTCTAGCGGACAAACTTAAAGAGGCCCGGGGCGAGTTGACAGGTATGCCACAGCCTTTGTTCATCTGCTGAAGCGTAGGTAATCGTTTTCTAAGATGTTGAGGAAATCTGATGACGTCCAGCCAAATGTCGGTCTATCTTGAGCATCCTATTCACTCTTTGGTTTGAGCTCCTTCTCACACACCTCACCTCACCTCACCTCATTCCTTCCTTTCTTTTCTTTTCTTTTCTTATCTTATCTTTTCATTTTAATTTCTATTTCCGCTGGGCCGCCTAGAGTAGCAATTGCTATTTTGCGGGCCAGTCTATTGCAAGATCATTTTTTTTACTGAAATAAAGTTGAAGTTGAAAGTTTAAATTGAATGTCATGGATGGGTTGCACCTTCTGACAAGGCCTTGCAATTTATCTGATTTTATGTAATGATCACTTAAACCCAGACCAGGTTCTTAAGTAGCCTGTTCATAGTGTAACTGTTATTTTCAAGTAATATTCATCACGTTGTTTCTTAGTCCTCCGAAGCGAAGTAGAAGACTTGAAGTGTTCGTTACAATCTTCTGAAAGACAAGTGGACTCACTAAAGAAAGAAAGAGACATGGAGAGTATCGAGTCCGGCAGGAGGCTTGCTTCGTTGGAGAGTAAGGTATGAGAACAAGGACTTGTTCACTAGCTTTTGTGTTTATGATCATCTGTTTCAGCTAACTGATCAGGCTCAGATGTTCGCCAGAGACCCCTGTCTGTTCGACGAAAAAATAAACCCCATTAGAAAAAAAATGTTACTTCCCGCTGAAAATCATTTCGAAATGGCGGGCGTGGAGTGCACGATTGTCAAGTTACCTAAAATGTGCTAGGGCTAAAAATCTCGCAGTAGTCCCTTTTCTCTACTAACGGTTATATACAACATTGCCTTCTAGTTAACACGGCTTGAAATCGAGAATTACAACCAGCAGACAGAAATGGAAAGCAATATAGAAATAAACCAGCATTTGCAGGTGAGAATTTTGCCTCTTTCGAATGTGCTCAATTTGAAGTTCATCAACTGAGTTGATGCAACGAGTAGATCTTCTGTAGGCAGTTCTCGTGGACAACGCAGGTAAATGTTGTTCGCGGTACTTTTCCGTGAGTAAACTCGCATTGTTTACGTCTGCTGTGCTAGCCTAAGAACTTCGATTTCCCGTTGAATTCTTGGACAGAATCGCTGTGTTTTCTTTCCTTCTTCTGAAGAAGACTTACGGAGTTGTTACAAGTTCACTAATCACTGCTATGAACCAAAGGATGGCATTGCAGTCAGCCACTGTCAACACTGGTTTTATTTTTGTACTTGAAATAATCATGTGGTCGTGTCAAATGATTTGAGTCAACGGTATTGAACACACTTCTATGATAACCGAGCTTTTTGCACAGCTTTTAATTCAATGCTCACTGATGAGCTATACAAGAGTTGCTTTCAACCTTTTGTGAAATTCACGGTGCGTTACTTTCCCGCTCCAATCATGCCTTAATGTCAAACTCTTATAAACAAGCGAGTTCTTTCTCTTATTAGGTGGATGCCGAAACTCTAAGAGACGAGTTAGAGTTCAAGAACCATAAAATCGAGGAATACGAGAGTATGTTACAAGCTGAAAGACAGCGCTTGAAGGACTTGGGTCAAGAACTACAGGTACATTTAATTTTAAATAGAGGCGAACTTTCCGTTGCAGATTGTTCAATTGGCCATGTTCTAAACGAGTAAGGGCCCGGGAACGAGGTTTTAAAATTTATCGATTGGAAAAAATTGTTTCCACTGCATGAAAGAGCATCTCATGGTCACCTAACCAACTTTGACGCTGTTCAGTTGAATTGGAGCTGAAAAAATGCGTTTGAAAAGTGTGAAAATTAGAGACTTTGTATGGTTTGGAGGGACACACTTTCCGAAATAGAGACATTTGTATGGGATTTTTTTAAGTTTTAAATGCATGTTATCTGGCAGCTTTTCAACCAAACGTACTCAAACTTGCTGAAACTGTTTATTTTGAGATACCCTTTCATGTGACAATCGATTTTGTGTAATTTCATTTATTTTCAATGAAGTTTGGATTCGTTCCCAGGCCCTTACTCGTTTAGAACATGGCCTTTGACTTAACTTTTTACAGATAGATAAATATTGCGGAAACTTAACCTACTTTGATAAAACAGCTGACATTACTTTGGTAGGAATTAAATGACTGAGAAATTTCCAATTAGCCAGATCCTTTGTTTAACTTCTCGTTTGTTCATATTTTTTGTTTGAATTCTTTCAGGCGACATTGGAGAAACTAGACATACAAACGGAGACCAATAACAAATTGCTGGCTCAACAAGACAAACAGCAGGTGAGAAAAACGTGGCTGTATTTGTGGTGTCAGAATTGTGCCTGTATTTCCGGTTAGTTTTGTCGATTTAGTCAAACGAGTTCAGTGTTATTCTGAACAGACCGATGTTGTAGTCGTTGCAATCAGGATGAAAACGGGTTTCTTAGACGATAGAGGGTTTTTAGTTAATATTCAGCAATTTCTGTGAATTTTTTGGAATCCTCTAAAGCTTGTATTGTATTTCATGTAGTGTTACTTTTGTGAAATTTAGTAGTCGAGTCTCACTGAGGAAAAATGTTGTGGAAAGGCCCACGATTTACCAGCCATAGGTTTCGAAGTAGGTCCTGGCCGGCTCGAACAGCGAAACGCATGTTAATACACTCTCCATCAAATTGTACTTTCATGACCGCGGTTCCATGATGTTAGCACAGTTGGAAAGTCGTACACGTATCGTGTAACTCCAGTTTTAATCCTTGCCGTGTTTGATGCTGACCGACTTCATTATATTTCAGGATATGGTTCGGGCGCTGGAGCAACTCGTGGCTCTCAGAACAGAACTGCAAGAAAGTAACTCAACATGCGATCAACAGGTCAGTCTGCTGATATAATGATTCAGGGTTTCTAAAGGGCGATTTAGACGGTACGATTTTTGCTTACGACTGTCGCATGCAACTTCTATAGCGCGCGCTGCTCGCGCCTGCAAAAAATCGTATACGACACTTCCCATTCAATATTACCTATACCTACGACTGTCGTATGGTTTTAAAACATGATTCAAAATCCTACGACCAATTTTAGGCCGCGTGCGTCTGTGGTAGAGAAGTTGTAGGAGCATTCACACGCCACAACTTTATTCTACGTTGTGTCGCATACGCCAAGACGCGCGACAAATCCTACCGTCTAAATCGCCCTTTAAACGGGTCCTCGGGCTTGTCTATGGGTAGTTAACGATTTAGACATAACGATTGCAAAAAATCTTGTACGACACTTGCTATTCAATATTACCTATACCTGCGACTGTCGTATGCCTAATGGTTTTAAAACATGATTCAAAATCCTACGACAAATTTTTAGGCCGCGTGCGTCTGTGTAGAGAAGTTGTAGGAGCATTCACACGCCACAACTTTATTCTAACGTTGTGTCGCATACGCCAAGACGCGCGACAAATCCTACCGTCTAAATCGCCCTTTAAACAGGTGCGAGACTCAAAGAATCACGGAAGAAAAGCTGCTGGGCTACTTAAGTTCGCTCAAAATGTTTCGTTATTTTTAAAGTGTATATGACACGAAATTTTTATTCTTTCTTTCGTTTATATGCATCAATAAAGATTCATGATTTAGAAATGTCTAAAATTTTCAGCGATTTTTAGGCTCCAAAACAGACAAATTTTAGCTTAAAATTTTGTCGGGAACTGGGACGACTTTTCCATTAAGTGACGTCACGTTGTTTGCACGATACTCAGCTGTTAGCAAAGACACATGTGAATTACTTGGCTTGCTTAGCAGAGTTTGGAGACTTTGAACGCATTAAAATGTCTAGCGATACAATACAAGTAATTCGTATGATCCTATAAAGTAGAAGATTTGAGAATCTGCAAACAACTTGACGTCACAATCACGTGACAGAGGTTTTGGCCGCGCGCTGCTGTGACAAATTTTTGGGCAAAAAATAGCGCGAATTTTGATCGAAAAAGAGGCATTTAACTTTTTTTCGCCGATATTTAACGCTCAAACCGTTATTTATACATGTCGAACTACCAGAAAATGAAATAAAAAATTTCGTGTCATATACACTTTTAACATCAATTAGTCTAAATTCTCTGATGGTGGCTCTGAACCCAATGTACAGATTTTTTCCAAACAAAAAAAAAAACTTTGCAGAAAGATGGGTGTTTTGTAAGAGGCTGTACTGTTGCTATGGTAACCTTTTTATGCCAAAAAATGATCACAACTTGTTGAGAAATAATTGGGAATTAGTTTTGATACCATGTTCCAGAAAAACAAAAAAAAATTTTGTGGGAGTATCGATCCATCAACGAGTTGGTGTTTTAAAAATAATAAACCATATTGAGCCACCTTAAGAGACAAACGCGTTTTTTCTCTTCGTTCGCGATTCTCTGTTGTCGTTCTAGTATGATTTCAGAAACTCAAAGGTCTGTGGACTATGTTCGTGAACTACAATAATTTAATTGTAAAAAAAAGTAACAATATAACAGATTAACGTATTTTGTTGCGTTCTACAGGCTAACAAAATAAACTCCTTGTCAGACGAACTCGAAGAAGCGAAGACCACAATAAGAACGCTGAACAAACGAAAGGAATCAGATCTTGTAAGTGATCTTGTTGAAGCTCTTTAGATAAGAGCTGTATGATTGAATTTTAAAAGTTTTAAAAAAGTTTGATAAGATGGCAAAAAAATAAATCACAATTCTATTTTCGTTTTTGCAGGATTGTATAAATAATATGATGGGAACTGTAAAGGACTTGAAGAAGAACCTCGGCGAAAAAGATGTGAGTTGTGGTATTTTGTTTGTTTGTTGTTTTTTTTGCTGTTTTACTTCTCTTCACTTTTTGTCGTGCATTCATGAACACCATGCGAACCAGAGTACAGTTCCTCCGTATTTAGGGTACATTTGTCCTTTCTTTACAGAGTGAACTATCGTTTATTAGAAACCAGCTTGAGGAAAGTAAAATCCAACAGCAAGAGCTGGCAGATAGCATCGAAGAAAAGGTGAGACGTGCGGCTTATATTGTAGCTTTGACATGATGGTATACAAGCAGACGGGCAAATCGTCTGGCGAATAGGTGTTATTATTTACTGTGCAGTTTGTCTTTAGCCTGGGATCAAGCGAAATTCCACACGAGCGTGGAACCTATGACTGTTGTGATTGTTTAGTGGGTTGCCTGTAGTGCATTTTGGGTATGCGAGAATATAAGATGTCTGATTGAATCCACCTGCATCGAGGAACAGTCTGGAGTACAGACATTACAATGACTTACTGCAGACTGAGTGTTGTTAGGTGCTCTTAGCACCTAGCTATAAATGAAGTCGACTCAATGCGTGCATTTGTTAGGGTCATTTGTTACTTTCGTCCTGCGATTCATTGCCAGTTGTAACTCATGTTGACTTTCACTGATTTACAGTACATTCTTTCAACAGAAACGAACTATCGAAAAGTTAAAGGACAAACTTGATCGAGAAACTGAGAAGCTTAACAAGGAAATAATGGATCGTGAAATTGAGGTAAGTTTATCAAAGATCAGTTTTACCCACTTTTTATTTATAACAAACAATAAACAACAAAACAACTTAACTTAACTTGGGTTGGTTGCGTTTCTCTGCGCTTAGCACCAGCTGATTTTTTAGAGCAGTTTTCATCTGATGCATTTTCCTGCTTGACTGTACGTGATTGATTTGTCGTATCATTAGCTAATCATTAGCTATCATTAGTTAATCCCGTTGCATTTTGGACACACAGCAGTCGTCAGAAAGCCATGCTAATTTAACTTAATTTTGGCCTCACAGATGGGTCAGTTAAGAGATGATCTTCGTCGCACGACTGAGCAGTACAGAGAGCTTAACCAGGCTCTCGCTCAACAACAGCAGCAGATGACGTCTTTACAGGTGAGCAAGATACGAATTAAACTGGGAAATTACTTTCAGTCATTGATAAATGAAAACGTTTCCTTTGACCGTTGATCGTGAGTTGAGGCCGTCTTCCTTACTGTTTTTTCGAGAACCAAGCTTTACACTCGGCGTTTTAGCGGCGTTTTGTTCCGTATAGCAGACAGTCGCCAGTCCAGAACTTTTAGTAACGGTTTTACCTCTTCTTTAAATAAAAATTTAAAAAAAACCTTCATTAATAATTCATAAAGGAAATACAAAAGAAGTTAATTTTTTAAAGAGCGTGTGTTTTTTATCAAGTTTAAAACACTCGGCTGAGCCTCGTGTTTTAAACTTGGTAAAACACTCCTGCCCGTTCATTAAGCATTACGTACTAACATGCTGCTTACCGATGATGCGAAGTTTGTAATGAAGGTTGAACTACTTGTGTCATGTGCACGATCATCGCGGCCGTTCCAGTTAACCAATAAGAATAAATCGACTTCATTGTTTAATAAAGTTTGAGCCTTTCCAAGAAAACACGAAAGCCGTGTTTACTAAGTAGATCTCGCGCCAACATTTCGTTTAGAATGGCTGAGCGTTTTTTTTTTCTGGATGAAAGCAGTGCTTGCAAAGGCTGGCGAGTGAAATGTTGTTGCCATCAAATGGCGGCATAAAATTTCGTTCAAGTATTCAGTCGAGGTTTGCAGTCATACACTGAGCTGTTTGCAATATTGGAGAGCGTGACGCGTTTGAAAGCTGGTGATGCTTGCCGCTTTGGTACTCTTGTACTGGGTGCAAGTTTTGATTATCGGACTACGACTTCGCAATGAAGTGTTTCAGCCCTTGCAATCGCGACTATGCCCTCTGTCTCGTCAGAGTTTGGTATATTTTATGTCCACCGAGACGACAATAGTCGTTCCACTAGTTTCTCTTCTCACTGAATTATCATGCATGGCACAGAGCATGCATATTTCAGTTGTTATTGATTCCGTCAGGGGAGTGCTTTTAAGCGCTGCTTAATACCCCTGTTAGGTGTCTTTTAACTACATAAAATTAACTCCCCCCCTCCCCCCCTCCCCACCGTCACCAACGAGTCCTTTCTGCCAGTGAATTGTCTGTAACGAATTAAGTTTGATTTCGGGACAAGGGAGTGCTTTTAAGCACTGTTATATAGTAAGACCCTTATTCAGTGTATTTTATTTATGTAAAATGTGCCCTGTTCCTTCCTTCTACCAGAAAATTGCTTAAATCTGATGTTAATGATAACTGATTTCGACAAGGGAGTGCTTTTAAGCGCTACTGAACCACCCCATGTCGTAATCCTTTTTTATGATTGTTCCCCTCCGTCTGGGGATTTTAAAAGTTCATTATATTTCTTTTTACGGTAGAGACTGGGTACTAGTGAAACTGACTATTGTTGTCATCTTGTTATCTGACGGCGAGTGCTTGTAGGCGCTATCTTAACGCCGCCAAAGATTGGCCCAACTCTAAGAAAAGCGCTTTTAGGCGCTAGTTTAGCCATTTCTTGTGGCTTTTTACCTTCTTTGCTGTCGTGGCAATTTTTATTTTGAAACTAGTTTTTAACAGCGTTTTTAATATTTTTATCACGATGATGAGAACACGACCTGTTTTAAAACTGTTTTTAGCCTTTTTAATCATGATTTAAGACCTCGAGGTAAGTGGAAATGGTTTTTAATTTTCGTTTGTGGATGCAACCTTCCAGTATAATCATTAAAGTTCTTTCCCGTGGCACTTTTCGTGCTGAACAAGGTGGTTAGAATTGTTGCGCTTGTCGGCCAAATCTTCAAGTTTTAGTCCACTCAATCGAACGCTGTCGAGCAGTACATTCCTTTGAGCTCCCCGTTTTTTGACCTTTTCCTCTGAAAAAAAAAATTGGGAGAAACTTTCAGATTTTTACTTTACGTTTCCGTCTCTACAATGCTTCTTCGAGTTGGGCCATTACAATTGTCTCTCTGTTACACTCCCTCTAATCTCTTGTCCACTATCATTCTTTTCGCTTCAAGGCTATCAGCTGACGAACATCCTGGATATATTCTTTACCAAACAAACTACTCGTAGTTCACACCAACACTGCGCAATCACGTGACGTATCCTCCCCTGGAGTTCCCGGATATACCAACAGTCCTGCTTGACTGAGCCCGCGAGCAGACGCAGGACGCTGAACCAACGTGTTGTTTCAGGAACAATCTGCTCTTTACTTTCTATTTATATAACGTTACTTCAACCTATATTTATCACCAGATTTTGTTTTTTTATTTGTCTGCGTGCCCGAATTTTTAACTTCTTATTTTAAACAGACGCATTTTAAGTTTCTTTCTGTCGTATACTTGGTGGAAAACCTGTCAAGTAAGAGACTATTTTACTCAAATGACAAGTATTTGTAAACCCTTGTCCAGAAAACGTTCTTTTGTGGCAGAATTTATAAACCAGTGGTCATTCCAACGTTTTTGAGCCCACAACGTTCGTTAACTTTACATTCGTAATATGCGTGCGCCAAAGTTAAAATATTATACATAACTGAAGGTATTTTTATACAATATTTAATATATTGATCTGAGCAACTTGTACATATGTGTAAGTAGGAATATTTTACTTAGACTGTGACAATTGTGTTACTGTTAGTGTTATACCTTAAAAGTGGTTCTTATTTAGTTCGTTGTACATATGAGCTTGCCTTTGTAAATGTCAAGTCCCCAGCGTGACTCCTGTCACGCCGATACGTGGTCACGCTGTTTATCCGGCGGGCCAATATTTATAAGCTTTTCGAAACTAAATATACACGTTACATTTTTCAGTGCAGAGAAAGATTGCTGTGATAACATTTTATACCGAGACTTCTGTAGATGCCATTTCAACTAAGTCCGAATTAAACCTCACCGAAAATAGTTGCCTAGCAGATTCATCCTTACCAAATCCCGACGTTACTGATCGAGCCAAATCGAGCGTTCGATTAATCGCATTGAGTGGAACTTAATCGAACTCCAATCACGCGATTGGCTTCGATTGAGTTCGGCAATCGAACACAATAAAAGAAAAAAAAAACAATTGAGCAATCGAAACGCGATTGGCTTCGATTGAGTTCGGCAATCGAACACAATTGAAGAAAAAAAAAACAATTGAGCAATCGAACGTTGGATTGAATTCAGTTAGTTCGATTGAGTGCGATTAGGTTCGATCGTGTTCGATTTGACGGTGGATGGCATGGTGAGTGAAAAACAATGGTCGACTTTGGATTCAGGGTGGTATTTGGGTTGTCCGAACGGTTCGATTGGTAACGTCGGGACTAGAGGAGTATTAAAGCATTCCCATTCCATCTAAAGCGAACCATTCAACTAAATTGTAAGTCTTTATCAATCGAGCAGAGCTGAATTTTTTGTTACCACGTCGTGAATAATTGATAAATGTATTGTTCTATTTTGAGTTGCTGCTTCTTGATGAAATAATGAAATTTAAGATTATTTGCCTTATTTACAAATTTACGTCTCGTTTTGAATTGAAGACATACGCGATTTTTAGCTTTGCTCGATGCATAACTCGCCTAATTACAAACATACAGCTTGATTTGAAGTGCATCATGTTTTAGAGAGGCCATCATGGTCATAGATAGCAGTCATTCTTGTTTGTACGTAATAAATGGTGGGTATAACATTCCAGTGCGATTTTGTTTTCATGTTGTCCTTTATGCCCTTGAAACCAGTCTTTCCTTCCTACCCATGTTGAGGGAGCGGAGGAGGGGTGGGTCGGGAGGTGGCCGTTGTGGCGGAAAGTATTCCTTCGATCCCCGACGAAACGAAAAGAGAAATCGGACTCTCCCTTCTGTTCACCCGGATCAATGATGACTCTTTGCTCGAACCATTACGCGCCTTTTATCCTTATAGTCCTAGACTGCAGTCACCGCACGCTGGGTAGCGTGTGGTACACTAATACTGTATCCAGGCGGGAGTAGCAATACACCCTGTACCCCTTCACTTCATTCTGCCCAAAAAGAGTCAAGCTCCAGTTTTGAGTGCGACTTAGGTCATTCCCCTGTTTTGCACCTCGCAACTTTACTGCGCATCCTTAATAGCGACGCGCACTAATGACGTCACAGAATTGGAGCCCCCCTGGGTGACTCAGACAAACAAATCGCTTTTCTGTAAGAGCGCGAGTTGAAATTATGTCGCTCGCGAGCAGTTCTCTTCCCTCTTTAACCGTTCTGACTGAAGATGACGATGTTCCCTTCTCCAGATTTTGAAGAGAACCAGAAGACAACACTGTGGGGCAGTTAAAACGGTGATGAAGTGGCGGGGTTTCAAATTGAGTGGAAAATGCGATGAACTTGTGTCCGACTGCAAAGGAACCTCCTGAGTTGGGCTAACTGCGGAAAAATGGCATTTTGCATGTCTCTAAATGTTAAGCTTACATAAATCAGCTGAATGAACGCAGTGAAAATTTTGTGCACATATGATTGTTCGATTTTCCTTTCTGGAAACAGATAAATACATGTAGTCTCTATCTTATCGAAAACTCACTTGTTCGGCCAGTTTTTGCATTTTCCATTGCAGAAGAATCCTTACAAGTCCAATAGTTGATGGTATGCAAAGCGCAAGCGTGGTCGAGAAAATTAAGCAGAATTTATTTGTGTGATCTTCGCAACGAAGTGTTCCATAAGAGCTGGAATCCGCCCCGGCGATATTATCGTAGCACAGACTACTCACGACTCTGGGAGCATTGCGAACAAGCCCCGGGAGACTTGCTCGCAGGCTACCTTCGCTGTCGGCCGTTATAGATTTTCCTAACACGTTAGTTGGTATAGATTCGGCAAAATTGTTGTCGATTAGGTTTTCTATCTTTGCCAGTGGCTCTGGTATTGTTTTCTGGGGCCTTTCTCAGTTGGGGCAGACACGCGCATTGTTTGGTGTGAGATTTGCTCAGTGGATCGGAAAATTTAGTAGTGGGACCGTTTTCTCTGGGCCAGTGAAGGGAACAAAGAGAAGCTTATGCTTCTGGCACAAATGTATGTCTTTCTGGCCGGGAGATGTTTCTCTCTGTAAAGAATTCCCGTGAACAAGCTATAAGCCAACGTTCGCACTTCCCAATATGTTGCGTAGATTTTGGGAATGGAATAAATACCCAGATTCTTGTCAATCTGAGGGATTTTTGGCATTTTTTGGATACCTCCAGTCCGTTTTGCACTCACACAAACAGCAGTGTTTGGTGCTAACCATTTATCGCCCTTCTGGAAAGCAAATACCACGATTTTACCGATTCTTTCGTGTTTTTGTTCGAAAATTGTCACTCGCGCCTACACATTTTCCTTTAGCGAACTGCAATGTTTGTCTGAGTCACGGCGGGGTACTAATGTGACAAAATCTATTTATAGTAATAGTGCGCGTCGCTATTGGAAACATCTAGAAGTATCACGCAATCTTTCCAAGATGGCGGCCGTGCGACCGAGAGATAAAAGAGGCTGTTTTCGAAAGGGAAAGCGCAAGGCGAGACAGACTTCAAATCCGTTGTAAAAGAAAATTCCAAGAGACTGATAAAATAATAGAGAATGACGATGGCAATAATAACGAGGAAAAGAGTTTCGAGTTGACCGGAAGACGCGTGGTGGAGTTTGATGTTTTGGCGAAAGATCTCGATAGCGGATGCAAAACTTGTGGAAACCCACTTCAATTGTCAAATTGTTCCAAGAAACAACATCTGGACTTGGAAGCTTTTTGTACATAACGTGCTCTAACAGTGACTGTGGAGAAATTAATCTATGCCTGACAAACAAGACTCTATCGAGCCAGCAGGAAAAAGCGGGGGAGAGCTATCTTCGATGTCAACACAAAAGTTGCAGCAGGTGCGTTTATTATTATTATTATTATTATTATTATTATTATTATTATTATTATTATTATTATTATTATTATTATTAAATTTTTTTTTTTAATATTTTTTGTTCAGGAGGAGTCCTTTTTGTTCAGGAGCAGAAAGTTTCATGCCAATTTTTTCTTATATTCGGAGCAATCGGACAATTTTATCGAAAAATTAGAGGTTACAGATTGAATTATGTAATTTAGTCAATGTGTGTCCTGTGTAATCCACTGTAGTGTACATGCAATAAAAACTTGTGTAAGACGAAATAGGAAATTGCCGATAATATCTACAACTGTGTTAGCTGAAATATTAGCTCTCTTCACATGGAAATGAACAAAAAATCCTTTTTTGAATCGAAATTAAAATACGGTATGTAATATTATCTCTGTAAAGGTATGTTACATACAGGAATTGGCCCAACACGTAAACACTTTGTTGACATCGATCAACTTACCACTTGTTTGCCCGAACACGTTGAAGGCCAGAGAGAGAGAGAGAGAGAAGTAGGACCAGCAATTGAATCTGTTACAAAGAAGTCGTGTTCACAGGCCATTGAAGCCGAAAAAAGATGTTGGGTCGACGGAAAACAAGAATTAGAGTCAGATAGTATAAAGATCGGAGCATCTTATGACATGGGCTGGCAAAAACGTGGAAAGGGACACAATAGCCTGGCGGGTGATACATAAACTTCATATGAGACTTCTTCCATAGATTTACCCTGGCTTCTTAGCTTGTTTCATATCATTCTCCTACTGCCACTTGCCTTGTGAAATGTCTAATTTAGCAAAGCTGTTTTACTGAATCATGATCCCACATCCCTCCATCCATCCACACATCCTCCAAAAATTTGTGAACTACCTCCCAAAATCTTCTGGTTGCTGGTCATTTCCACTGAAGTTCTGTAATTTTACATTATAGTTGAATGCTAGATTCAGTTTTTCTTGCCACATCTTGTTTCTGGACAGTCTTTGTAATTTAAAGAAGGGGTGGGCCCAGAATGGGTCCATTTTCTGAACAATGACTGCAATATTAGCTATGCCATCAAATCAAATTTTTCATTTTTCGCAGGAGTTGGTTCCCTCATTGGACTCCATACAGGCAAAGTTCTAGGGTACAATACTAGGACAAAAGGTTGCGCATTCTGTGAGGCAGCCCTTAGAAATGGCACTGCTTCAAAACAGCATGACTGTCAGAAGAACTGGACAGGGTTCTCTAAAGCAATGGAGCCAGATGTTGCTGCAGAGTTGGCATCTGGCATGGCGTCTGTATCCCAATATGGTGTCCAGGTTACAGTACTTGTAGGGGATGATGACTCCAGTACCATTAAGAAGGTCAGAGAGACTGACATATGATGTTGAGAAATGGTCAGACATAGTGCATGCCAAAAGGTCATTTGGAACAAGCCTGTATGCACTTCAGAAGCATTACAAAGGCACCCTGAGTGTAAAAGTAATTAACTACTTCTTGACATGTTTTGGTTATGCATTGTCCCAAAACAAGGGTAATGTACAAGGGCTACAGAAACCTTGTTCCTCATGCTTTTGGCAAACATGAAAACTGTGAACCATCATGGTGTGGCTTCCTCAAAGACCCATTGACTTACAAGCACAAATCCCTCCCACATGGTAAAGACCTTCAAGATGAAAAGCTGCAGAAAGACCTTGAAGCAGTTGTTGAAGTGTTTGCCAAGAATGCTGAGAAACTTGCCCCACTTGGCTCAAGCCAAGCAAATGAGTCACTGAACAACTGTTGGAAGCAAGGCTCCTAAGATCCGCCACTATGGGGCAAGTGAGAGCAATGACTACAGAGTGGCTTGTGCAGTCAGCCAAAACAATCTTGGGTATTCTTATGTTACAGAGGTAGGTGGTTGTAGTCGGTAAGTATTGGAAAAATAGATTTGGTTTCATTTTTAGGGAAGTCATGTTACACTTTTTAGTCCTCACAAACACTTGAAGGTGTGAGGAGGAGGAGGAGGAGGAGGAGGAGGTACATGTAACATGCACGACTCACCTAAAGGCTTTCTGTGAAAGCTCACTGCAAAAATTCAATGAAATAACACTTTGCTGTTTAACTTTAACTGTGACGTTTAATATGTGAAATTTCATTAATCACCAGGATGCAGTACAAACTTTTTGTTCTGTTTTAGGTGATAATGCTGAAATATGTGAGATTGCTGCAGTGGAAGGAAATGACCAGTTCCGTACATACATAATTCCAAAGCATGGTATAACAGCAGGTGCTTCCACTGTGAACAAGCTCTCTGTCAAGCATGGCGTTCTGTTTTATGATGGCAGACCAGTTGAAGCAACAAGTTTAGATGATGCCTTGTCAGAATTCTTGAACTGGATCAAGCCAAAAAAACCATGTTTGGTGTTGGCACACAATGCTAAAGGTTTTGATGCCAAGCATCTTTTCAAGGCTCTAACATCATGTAGCAAGTTTGATGAATTCTGTGAAATTACTCTTGGATTTTCTGACACCCTGCCTGCCTCCAAAGAGCTGTATCCTGACAGAAAGTCCTTCACCCAGCAGAATTTGGCCACTTACAATGCACACAGTGCCCTAGATGATGTGCTGATTCTGCAAAAGCTGAGCACAAGCTACCTCAGTGATGCTGTTCTTCTTAAACACAGCTTCTCAAATTCATGGTTGGAACAATATGTAGTGTTCTTAACTAAGAAGAATAAGGCTCTAAAAACTTTGCAGCCAGTCATTCATTTGAAGAAAATGTCCTCTTCAATGGCTGACAAAATTGCTGCTTCTGGTCTGAGCCTAGACCACCTACAATTTGCATTCTCAAGGGGTGGAGAAGATGGGCTTTCCAGTGTTCTCACAGAAAGATTTGATGGGAAACCAAGAGTTACCACTAACAAGAGAATCATCAATACTATCTGTAGTTACTTTCGGAGTGAATGAAGAAGCTATATGTTTACATGTCTTCAGCTTTTTTTCAACCCAAGTATATACAATTTGTGCAATATATTTTAATATGTAAATGTAAGCTAGTTTATAGCTAAATGTAGCAACAATAGTACAGTCATATAAATGTGCAGTTGCACCTGAGCCATAAGATCTGGACATGACTTATTCCAAAAGTTTGAAAGTATTATTGCTTTGTGGATATTGTCATGTCCATTAGGTCATCAGCGGTCGAGTGATTCAAGAACATGTGCATTTGAGAGCACTTGGTGAATGTAAATTGTGATACTGGTGATCAACCTTTGAGTATCATGTGGACATTATAGGTATATTATCTTTGTTGTTATATAATGAAATTTAATTCAATTTTACATTGTAATTAAAAGTCAAAAAATTGAAATGCTATGTCATCATAGTATACTGTAGCTGTGAGAAAGTTATCAACAGCTAAATTTTATATTTATCACGTGTGTGGAGTTAAAGGTGATTTCCAGTCTGTACTGCGCAGTCTCAAGAGTTTGTTTACGTTTTTTGTTTTGATTCATGTAAGACGTCACAAAATGTAATGTTTTGCAATCACTTACATGAAGTAAATTCAAAGTTTCATGTCAACCGCCATTGTTGATGCAAAGCTTTATGCTTTGTTCTTTCCGATATCACCAGAGAAAACAGCTTCGTAGCTGTAAAAATCAAAGAAACAGTTGGGAAAAGAATTTAAAATGCCTCAACTACAAGGTAAGTGGTTCATAACGAATAACATCGATTCGAATTCCAACAAGTGAGACTCAAACATTCGGATGCTGAGACTGTGCAGTACGGACTGGAAATCACCTTTAAGACCTTTAAGAATGCAGTACAAAACAACAAGATTTTATACAGTTGCTGTACACACAAGTTGGTTTATGAATTTCAGGACACATGTTCATTTGCATCTTTGCTGTGAATTATCAAGGTCAAAAATGTTATTGTAAATAAATGTGTTGGTACATTAGGTTTGATCATTTGCATAGTTGTACCAGTTGGTCAATCTCCAGTTTTTTGAACTTGATCTCCAGGTTTCTAAGGTTCTCAGAGATTGAGAGTTCTGAGAAAAGAACATAAATACATTGAAAAAGTGCAATTATGATAGTTGAATAACATATTTTTAAGAGTAATTACTTCAGTTAACTCTTACCTTTCAAGACCTGTACAATTAAAAGTCGTTGGAGAAACCCAACTCATATGTTCATTGCTGTTATTGATTTTGGTGGAGTGGGGACTGGGATCTAGAATATCTGCTCAAACAGCCTTATATACAGAGATTCCTCCAACAGATTTGGTCCCTTCAATAGCTCACAAACGAGCATGGGCACCCCCTATTTTTTTAGTTTCATTTTAATCAACTACCCATTACCTTTAAGTGAGAAAAGACTGATCTGATTTCTATTGTTGAAAATTGAATAAATGAGGAAAACAGGTCGCTCTGTGGTCTTTTCTAGTCTGCATTTGGTAGCCATGGCAACCAATTTGGTTCATTTTTTTCCATCAAGGATTCAGCTTTCTGTCTAAATCAAACTTAGAAAGTTTATTTGTGTCCAATGTAATGTATTGACTTTAGTTCAAGGCAGGTTCACATGAATCCGGGCTCACAAGGATTTTACAATGAATTGGAATGCGTTCTTAAAATAGACACCAAATAATGCCAAAATGGGGCATTTTCAATGCCCCACTGTTCCTCAATGAGCATGGGCACCCCTCCCCCCTTTTTTATTTCAAATTTGGAGTTCTCATATGATAAACATTCAGTGTTGTCAGTTTATTTCGGAGGAATCACCTTAACCTTATCTCCTCCCCGTTTCTACCTAAAAGAAGGAAAACAAATTACCTCATACGATTAGGAAAGCGTCTGGAATTCTCATGGCCTAGAGAACTCATTTCAAAGCGGTCGCTTCAAGTTGTTTCCTATCGAAATAAAGGCATTGTATTGTATTTTAGTCTGACCTGAAGGACAAGGCGTCTGTGGTGAGCTCCTTACAAGAGAAGGTAGGATGCAAATATCACAATGATTGTTTTTGCTATTAATGTAGGGGGAAGGGAGTATGCAGCTGTGTGTCTACTATAGGGAGGTGTCGGTAGACAGAGTTTATAACAGGTTTAGTCTTTCTGGGTGGTATTAAAGTGACCGTATTACAAAGGTATTTACAAGAAGTTCGGCGTAATTTTTCACTGGAAACGGGAAGAAGGGCAAGGGGGAGAGAGACTGGTAACAACAATGTCGGAAGCCAGGAGTCCAAGAGTTAGTGCCTGTTCACCGGAAGGTGGAGGTGTTCCTTAGTGTGAGCGTATTACCTTATTTCTTTTTTATTTTCAAGGAGTTTAGACCGTTATCTTTCTGCAAAAATGTTCAGCAAAATTTTCTCCACCCTCCTCCCCCATTTAATGAGTAACAATCGAAAAGAGAAAACTACAAAGTCCTGACACACACCCTTGCTTTTTTTTTTACACGTGGTACAAAAATTGCAGAAGATAGGCAGTTTCATCAACTCCACCACCCCATTTTTTTTTTTGCAAGCAATTGGATAGCACCCTTATCTTTCGTTCCCTTGGAATAATTCTCGTGAGTCTTAACGGTGCATTCCCCCTCCCACCATAAAAAGGAACTGTATGAACGGTGGCACCGAGGTATTTTATTGTGTTGTTACATCGACAGCTTACCGAAATGGAAAATTCCAAAGCCGAGATGGAGTCTCGGTACGAGAATCGCCTCAGCCAATTACAGCAGTTGAATGAATCACTTGACGCGTCTGGAATGTTCGAATCACAAGAAGCTGAGCTGGACAAACTGCGCACCACTCAGGTAGGAAAAAAAGAGAAAAATATGTGTTCTTTTCGTTTTGATGTGTCGACCACATTAGCACCAACATTGAAAAACTCGTCCAGACTGGAATATTGAACTCTTTCCCACGGTCTCTTTTATTTGGAAAAGAGTAGTCATGTGATTTCTTCAGTTGAACCTTTCGGAAATCGATCGTGTGGATGCGGAAATTCAGTTTGGCTCCGATCTCGACATAAAACGCAATCGATTGTGTAAACGGAGCCATATCAGAGAACAAGTTTTCAAACTGTTTTAACATTTCCGCTGAACTTGATATCATTGATTGAACTACAGGCTACTATGACAAAAGTGATTGACAATTTGGAAGCGCACCGCCAAGAGAAGAATGAAGAGATGGAGTTACTAAGATGTAAGGTGGACGAAATGAATGAGCTGAGACGGAACAACGACCTGTTGGAAACACACTGTAAAACCCTCAACTATCAGCTGGAAGCAGAGATGGAAGCTGCAAAAGAAAGGTAATTAGGAACCCGGAAAATTCCTTGCCTTCCTTTTAATTCGAAAGCCGAATGATTCGTTCGCATAAAGAGCGCTGAAAACTTTGGCCTGGTTACCTGTTATACTTTTGAATTACATAACACAAACTCCATTGAAACATGCAAGAAAATAGCAGGTTGAATTCCGCTTAATTTTTACTTCGAAGCACCTTTAAAAGCATGTGTAGCTGTTTCCAGACTATGGACAGTTGAATCATGAAACGACATGAACTCTTGGGCACAGCCGTGCGGTCCCATAATTCCCAGCATCCTTTTGACGCTATGTTAGAGACCCAAGAGCACTGAAAAATTTGGCTTGATTACCAGTTATGCGCCTCGACATAACAGAGATCTCACTGAAAACTCAGCGAATGAACGATAGACGATACACAACAGTGACACAGTTCCTCAAAAAACGAAGCGACTAAAATATGAAGTCCTCGCGTATCAGCACGCCAGGAAAGAACTAATTCATCCGAATTAGTAATCGGCAGGTCATAGGTTCTACTACTGTTGAGAAAACTCTGATTTTTTTTTCCGAGTTTGCGTGCGATACTGTTGAATAAATCACATCTTTCATTCATTTACAGCGCTAGAAACTTGCCATCTCACTAGCTTCACAATGATTCACGCTGTTGCGATAAAGTTGTAGGCGTGCAGTGTGACCATTCTACTGAAAATTGTTTAACTTTAACTTGTTGCTGTATTAAGTTGCATAACGAGGATCTATCTTTCAAAGTTGTCAGCGAAACCGCTCAGTCGCACCTACCTCTGCTGGGTCCTTGTGTCCTTTCTAGTGCAACCTCGTTACGAGGGTTTTACTCCGCCGAGGGGAGGGCGGAGAAAAGCTGGTGCTGGACTTGACGTCTGTATACATAATAGTTAGAGGAAACTGGTCATGACCATTAAGGGTCTCCCGAGCAAGGCGACTTCAAAAAAATGTGTTGTTCTTTCTTACTTATACGTTCCGTGTTTTTTTACATTTCCAGGGAAGAAAAGTTCAAAGTCCAGACTGAAAAACTAAGAAAGGAGTTAGAAAGTGCAGATGAGAAACAACGCGCCGCCACAGAAATGAGGGTAAGTGAGCACGACTAACTTCCATATTCACAGGAGAAAAGTGGCTACATACCAGAGGTAAGCAGGCTCACATATTGAGTCGTTCATGTGAATGTCATAGTAGCGGAGATAACTAAGGAAATAACCCAATAGTGGTCTTTTAAAAGAGCTTCCTCAACAGTCTAGACTGAGAAATTGTGGTTAATTATGGCTTAATAGAAAGTTCAAAAGTCGAAAAACATGACCTTGAACTAAAATACGAGCACGTGCTTTCCGTCAAAAGTTACTACAATATGACAGCAACATGAAGTGTTCATTTAGCTCCCTTATTCCCTGGAATCGCCCCTCGTAGAAACGTGGAAGTATGGGAATGTTGGAAGGCGAGTCGTTGGGGAAGACAACTTTGAAATCATATTAGCTATTGCAGTTAGAGATAGTTAGAGATAAATAACACAAGTTATGTTTGAGACATTTTGTCAACATTTCGCGAGGCTTTCAAACAGTGAGATTTGAAAGATTTTCCACGACTGAGTTTCGTCTTTCAGTTCATCAGAAAACAACGAGCGACGCTCCGCACTCTTTGTGATCTTCGGTGATTGCTGGGTAACCTGTGCTCGAGGGAATGCACCGGGATGGAGGACAAAACAAATGAAACATTTTTATGTGAAATGGAAAAAAAAGAGTTTAAAATAATGCCTTGCTCCCAGTCAGTAAGGATTTTTTTCCTTACAAGGAGGGTTAACTGTTGAATGTTATAACGTTCATTGGAAAGCATTGGAAGTCACGCCATGACCGATTCAAAGCTAACTGTTTTTGTCAATACAGGACAAACTTCTGATGGAGAAGGAGACCATTGACTCTGAGTAAGTAGCATACAAATGATTAACTTCAGTTGAATGTTTTGAAGTGTTGTTTAAAGTGTTTGTTTAAATGTTAGTGTGAACTGCTCATTAAGCGTTCCTCAGAGAGAGGTATTTTCCTTTGTTGCAGGCTGGCTGCGGCCAAGTTGAATATGGAGACCGCCTTAGAAGACGCCGAGTACATGGCTGAAGAACTTGAGAGGTAGGGAGTAGTGTGTGATTTACATTTGGAAACATGGCACGAAACAAAAGAACAAAAAAATTAATTGATGGAATGAAAAGCGCTAGCTGATTCTGGGTGGAACCGAAGTGTAGATTTGAAAGATTACCGTTTATTTCAAGCATTTTCCAGAATAGTCACCTCAATGTGTTTCATCCCAGAGAATGAAAACAATGTCGAGGTTGCACGTAAAGAAGGAAGGGAATGGAGCGAGGTTTGGTGAGAGGGTAAAAAAGAGACAGAAAGAAGCAAGCCTTGATGACCTTGACTTACGCTCGATACCCCATTGTCTACAACTCTTATTTTTCTCAGGGATAGTAAAGCGAGCGGAACACGCAAGCGCGCGCGAAACGTTCCTCGCGCGAGGAGACGCCACGCGTGGTTCGCTCGCTCCATCAATCCCAAGAAAAATAAGGTAACTCTCGTAGTCTACATACCCCATCAAAAGCCTTAAGTTTTTTGCCGGTTCTCGATAAAGGTCGATTGTCATGTCTGAGAAAACAAATCTTATTTTTTGTAGACGGATTATATTATTTTTAAAGTAGATTTTTCTATGCGATGGTCATTTTCAGAACTAGATCGGTCGAGAAACAAGTATTTGAAGAAAAAGAGGAGCTGAAATCTAAACTGGAATCCGCTATGGAGGAGAAATTCAAACTAGAGAAGGTATGAGACTTCTCTTTGTGACTTAGTCTTAAACATTTATTGATGGTGCAAGGAGAGACAGGATGTGAATGAAGTAATTTCCGTAGCATGCGAAACCAGAGTTTCCGTGGGGTTTCCTGGCAAAGAAAGACCGAGCAAAGGAATGTTTCGATGTTTTGGCCACGCGAAAGATGGGCGAGAGCAAAAAATTGAAAGATGGGGGAGGTTGAAGGGGGAGGAGGAGAGGCTCTTGCCCCATGTTTCGCGCGGCCAAAACATCGAAAATCTTGTTGGTCGGTATTTCTTTGCTCGGAAACCCCACGGAAACGCTTGCTACGCAGGTTACAATTTGCGTGTATGATGTCATAGGGAGGAAAGTTCGCTTACAATTTTCTTCCATCCGAGCAACCCGTGTTACAACCCGTGCGCCTGGGAGAACGACTACGTTAGCACTGATTTGTTCGCTTTTCGAACTAAGACATCAATTTTCTTCAAAAGTCGACTGGTGTGTGTGCAGTCGAGGTTATCTCCGCATTAGTTTCGTAAAACCATCATTTGATGCCATTACTGTGCGTTCAATTGACACGAGAGGAATGGAAAATCTATTTTTCTCAATTGCTTTTTCCCGTATCAGTCCATCCAGCCTTCCCTTGCCGCACTATCCATCCATCTATCATCCATCCATCCATCCATCCACCCATCCATCCACCCGTCCTTAGATTCATCGTCAGTACTTTTCGTAACCTATTTTCTAACTTAGCCATATTTAATTTGCAGCAAGTTTTTAAAACCAAAGTTGAAGTAATGGGAAGATTTTAAGGAGTTTTTTCGGCAGTAAAGAAAGCTTTACCTAAGATTGAAATTTAGCGACGTAACATTTTGACAAAGTCAAAAATGTTACGAAAAGGAACACTCGTCAGGTTTCTGAACGAGAAAGTGTTATAAATCCGAAAATAAAGCAAATCGCGCGGATATATTGCGTTAACTAAGGTGCACATTGGCCAGAGAACTTCCTGAAACGTTTTAATTTGTGTTAAAAGCTCACAGCTTTCAAACCGAGTGTAAGTCTATACTTTTTATAGTCGACTAACGTTTGGAAAAGTTTCCAAACGTTAGTGTTTTTTGGTTTCAATTCTTAAAAGTAAAATAGTTCTTGAAATATGCAATGGATGGCGCTGTAAGTTATTGGACATCAAGACAAATAGCTTACAACATTGTCCGTGGAGTTTGGAAATATCTCACTGTGTTTTAAAGAATTTACGCGACTCTTTCGCAGGAAGGTAATGCTATCTGAAGACACAAAAGTTGCTAAAATGTTGCTAAATCTATTCAATCCGTGCGAAGTGATATTTTAGGTTATTAAAACCATGGCTATCGAAGATTTTTATTGAATCATATAGCCTGCCCTTCTGTCGATGTGATGTGAAAGTACTGACATGGTAATGCCATGTAAAAGGGAGTTTTTAATTTTTTCCCGAATGCACTCGAAATGCGCTAATGTTACGAAAAGGAACAATTGCAGGGTGTGGAATAGGGTACAATCCAAAACTTATTGGTTAGTTTTCTGATGACAATTTTCTTTCATTTCCTGATTGCATAATGTTTGTTGAGTGAAGAGAATATAAGCACTTTTACCAAAACTTCGTATCTTTTATTTTATTCATGAAATCTCGAGGTTACAAAAAGGAACATGCCGTAAGTTGGGCCTTCTACAGGGTAAAAGATCTTCTCATAATTATGTTTATGATCATAATATTGCAAGCGGTATTAAGTAACGTTAATACCACCTCAGAGAATCCAACATATACCTTTTTAACAACAAATGCTCTATAATAAAAGCAATTTTAACGAAATAACAGTAACAGTACTTAAGCCTAAAATGGCTTTTCTTAGTTAAAGTAACAGTAAGAGTGACATTAATTAACCTATGTAATGGTTTTTCTTAACGAATGTTAAAGCTCGTTCTAACTACAGGGGCTCAGCAATTATAACGAAATAACAATAAGCCACTTAACCTTAAATTAACTCTACTTAATTAAATTAACAGCAACAGTAATTAAGCTAAGAAATGGGCTTTCTTAACGAATGTAAATGCTCGTTCTAGCTGCAATGGCTCAGTGTCTTTTTGAGTCCTTGATGATGCTGAAATTTTAAGGCAAAACTATTCTAAAGAAACATGGTAAATACAGCTGTGTTTAACTCATGTCATGGTACACTCGAAGCATTGCGTACAAGTCAAGTGTGCTTACCGGTGATGACCTGATCATTTTTTATCTTGAAGACGCGCAATCTTCCTTCGCTCTGTCCCAACTGTGTAAAAGCTGCTGAGGCGTAAAAACTATCTCTTTTCTTGCTTCATCTTCTTCTTCAATCGTGGTCTTCACATAATTTTGGGTAATTCTTTCATTGCTTTCTCCAAACAACCACCAATGTATTTCTGTTTGATGATCTGTGAAAGTCGTTACTCCTTCACGGCTCACTAATGACGTAACCTCTGACTTCTCGTCCAGGAACAAGCGATGAAGTTTGTCCTGCTGCGTTCAGTCTCAGTCGGAAGAGCAGGCCCACTTTCCTTTGACACCGCTTCCTTTATAAAGCATCTGACTTAACTTTCCTTGCGTCGATTTTACTGTGGGTTTCGTGCCCTGGAATGATGTCTGTTACTGTTTGTATATCAATGGATTTCTCCTTGACAGCCATTTCAAATGCCGATTTCACTGTTTTATTCTCCTCATCTGTCCAGCGATGCCGACCGTTTTTTAAATTCCCATCCCTTTGATCTTCCTACCTACCTTGCTGTTGGGACACCACCTCACTCTGGCACTTCTTCTTCAGCTCCCTATAATGGCCTATACGGGGAGGCTCCGCCCGAAAGGGGTACCTTTTCCACGCTATGTATATGAAAGTGTAGGGATTTTACGAGTCGAAGTATATAAAAGGGTAGGGAATTCTGCCATTTAGGTATTTAAAAGGGCCTTTCATTAAAATATTTCGATCACACATACCTAATGACTGTACTGTTCTAATGGAAGGTATACAAAAAGGGTACCTTTCCTGTCAAAAATGGTATATAAAAGGGTAAGGGGTCGGACCTCGGGGCGGAGCCTCCCCGTATTAAATGTTTTTTAGTAGCCCCCTCCCCCCTCCCCAGGGATCTTTCTGGTTAGGCGTTTCTCTGTGCTGACGACGATTGTTTTATCATCATCATCGTTACCATTCTTGTCTTGCCTTGTCTCTTCCAATGGACTAATTTCCCTTCCAGCAGCATCCCACAGTGTAAAATGGCTGTTTTCCCTGTAAATTAGCAGGGTTTCGATGTGGTGGTACATCTTGAACGTGGAAGATGCTTCTCCTTTCATTGTTGGGCGATGGTGGAATTGTGTCGTGTTCACTCTGACCATCTTCACTACAAAGCACATGGTATTTCCTCTTTGCCGTGCGCCTTTTACTCTGGACTGGTGACGACGAACCCCTTTAGTCTGATGTCACCTCTTCTGGGCAATATGCCTTGTTACGTATTTGACTTACTTCCATTTTTAAAACTCTGCAAAACTCTAAATTTATTTCCATAAGAATATTCCTATCGAAGCTTACAGGATAATATAGTGCACGAATACCGGTTTAAAATAGTATTTTCTTGAGTTTCTAACATTTGTTCCTTTTCGTAACGTTATCAAGTTACTAAAAGGAACACTTGTTCCTTTTTGTAACCTTATTAAGTTACTAAAAGGAACACTTGTTCCTTTTCGTAACCTTATTAAGTTACGAAAAGGAACATATGTTCCTTTTCGTAACCTTCATCCGTCTATCCGTCCGTCCATCCATCCATCGATCCTTCATCTATATATTGACTAACGTTCTCGATCAAGTTGAGGTCAAACTGATGACGATTGTTGCTCGATTTGCAGGCCAAGCAAAAGATTGAGGAAGAAAATGCAAGACTTAAGGGACACCAGAACCCTGCACAGAAACTGCAGCATTTGTTGGCAATAAAGAAGGAAAATAACGCTCTTAAGGAAGTAGGTTCCTTTACGTTTCTTTGCAATGCCTAACTATGCATTTCATAGACCACAGACCTATAACTCGGCGTAAACAGTAAAAACCTTTTAATATTATAAACGTTTTTGGAAGCAAGGAGTTGCTCCCTAGGCAATGCTAAAGACATTTGCCGTGAGCGTTTCCATTCTGACCACTGTTTTTTTTTTTGGTTTCTTCAAAATCAGCAAGTCAACAAGTTGATCAAGGAAACTCAAAAGTGTAGCTGCAAAGGAAAGAAGGCTCCGCTGGCCAACAAAAACGGAGGAGACGGGATTGAACACATGGAAGGTGGGACAAAAAGAAGCTCCTCCAGTGAGGACGGAATTAGCCCAACTAAGACAAGGGACTTGGAGAAAGAAAATGTTTTTACTGCGTCTTCTTCATAACCCAAACTTTGCAAGGGATGTAATTTTTTTCCTTAGAGGACACTCTTAAACAGGATCGTAGTTCACCCCTAAATTTTCTCTCGGTTTGATTGGCTTTTAGTTGATCACATGACATGATTGTGTTCACCTGCGAGATAATATCCGTCTTCAAGCGATAAGTTACATACCGGAACACGTTGCAGTTGCAGTTGTCAAAGTGGTGTGCTACAAATTCTTAATACCTTGGAGTCAGTGATTTTTGTTTCGAAGAAAAGTATGGTTGCTTACGAACATCCAGAGCTACTCTCTGGTGAGAGTTGATTCGCCATGTATTGTATTTTTAACCCGGATGTGCCCCTATCACTCTGGATTTGAAAGGGCCTCTTTTGAAGCAAAGTAACCGGCGGCAAGCTGCCGAGCACTTGAGACGTGCTTATTTTTATGTTTTACATGTACTTAAGTATTTAAAGTCTGTAGTTCACTTCCAGTTACAGCTAGGCATGTGTAATAACTAAAGGTAGTTTGAAAACAAAACTTGAGCCTGTTTTTATTCCCTTGCAAAAACGAGGTGCTTGATTACTTTATCATATGAAAGGTACATACGGAGCCGCGATATAGGACTCATGATGGACAGTGCTGGCACATCCTAACTTTTTTCCTAACTTGACCAAGAGGCTATCTCTTATGACGCCGACCTGATCAATGCCGAGAAGTCTCCAGGTATACGTTATGCAGATACAATCTCGTCTCCGGCAAGTTCTCGATTCCCTTAAGCGGCGGTTAAGAAAGTACAACGAGCTGCTCTGTAAAGCTGTGATTGAAAGTGCAAAAGTATCGGAATCCCGGCTGAATTGAGCTTGCTTAACTTTTAACTGCAATAACATCCATGACGCCATCTTGGAGTTATGTTTTACTTCTCTTGTCATTTTGATTGTAACCAGTCGAGTCGCTCCTCCAACAGATTTTTTAAGAGCCGCTCGTTTCTTCAAGCTTTCGCAACTCGGAAGAAGACGAGGTACGAGATTAACGCATGTAGTCACTTTAAAAGTGCAGCAGCTGTTTACTGAATAACGAGCGCAAGATAGATCGCCTCGCTCTTTTTTAAAAAACTGTCCACTCTTCATGTCAAGGGAGTTAATGCTTTAACCGCGAGTTGAGTTTGTATGCTGTGCTCCGAGATCCCCATCCCTAAGTGGATGAGCGAGTGTTGAATAAAGAACGATAATGTTATGTTCATTTCTCGTGCCTTTTATTTGTATCTAACTTTCACAAATCACCTACAGTTCTACGGCGGTCAATTTGTACTTATTTTTCGAATAATAATAACAATGCATCCAAATATGCAACGAGGGAAATTAAAGTTTTACGCTGAATTGACACGAAACGGGGTTATGAAAATGGAGCATCAATTGTAGGTTACTACTACAAGGCCATTATACACTTAATGTATGGTCCCGAAGGAAACAGTTTTGTTTTCCTGAGAGTCCTGATGTTTCTAGGGTTAGGGTTAGAATATGCCTTTTTTGTAATTTCCGAATCTTTTCTTCCTATTAGATGCTGAATTTCTACGGGTGATACTGGAGAAACACGTTTCCTTCTAGTCTCAGGTTCCATAACTTTTGTATTATCGTTGGTTTAAACTGAAAATTGGCAGTGTTCTCAGGTCCGCCTGCGTCAACCAAGCTGACGTGAGCACGTGCTGAAAATCATGCCACTTTTTAGTCCTGCACTAATCACGTGCTGTTATATCCTGCGCGCGGGCAACAACTGCGGAATTGTATCCCGATCGGGATACATTTGCATTTGGTCAGGGACTCGTGACCAGGAATCCACCAATCGCAGTGCTCGTTTTGTTGAGTGAAAGTCTAGGTATATAACAATAGAAGTTGTTTTCCTTTTTATAACGCGAATGTAAACTAGCAGCGATTTCGACGCAAAAAACGTTTCACCGTTTCAGCCGTTTGTTGAGCATTTTCCTTTCTGCTCGAAAGTCGTTGATGTTTTTCAGATGAGTCCTCATCGAAACTGACACCACTCCCTTATTTGTGAGCAAGTCTAAATGTTAGGAACATCTTTAATTCTTGGAGGTACTGTCTTGGGACAGCGACTTTTACAAACGAAGTAACTAGTGTCCTTCGTAGCCGTTTTGTTTTTTAGGATGTCACGCAACGCCCCCCAACGTGACATCCCACACAACGGCTACGAAGGAAACTACGAGGTAACAGACTGGTGGAGAATATGTTTGAAACATAAGGTACAGAAATGCCTTATTTTGTGCTGTGTTGTTCCGATCTGAAATGTCCACTGGCAACTGCTTTGAAATCACTGCAACATGGGCACCAAGCACAGCAAGGTACCTTTATCATAAATGAATAAAGGGGATTAGTTTCTAAAGAAACTGTGGTGCTGCGTCGGTGGGGGAGTGAAACACGAAAATTTGGTTTATCAACGGAGTTGATAATGTAAATTGACCACCGTACAGGGATTCGATTAGCTTTATCATAGCTGCAGAACAGCCAATTGCCGGCCTCGTCACCAGGCTGCCCTCTTTTACTGAATTTGACGCTCGCGGTGGCCCGGGAGAACGTTTAGGGGTTGCACTTCAAAAGTCTTTTAAAGCCTCTCCTGAAATCCTGGTTTTTCCAGCAGTATACCAGAGGGTTCCAGCAAGCGTTCAGACTCGCAACAGTGTACGCGCTGTGAAAGTGGTGCGGTTTTATGGTTACTGAGGTGAGAAAATGAAGGCACAGTATTGCCAGTAACGGCACGAAACTAGCGAGACACAATCCCACAACAATGGCCACAGTAAGGGCAGCTTTCATTTCGCGCTTCATGGCCAGTGTAACCGCTTGGAAGTGGCGTTCTTCTGTATTGACCTGTCTCCGATGCTGACGAGCAACATGGAAGATGTAACTGTATGAGATTGTGACTATTGCTTGAGGAACAACCAACAGTGCTAAGACCAAGAACCAAACGTAGGCTTTGACAGAATGTGAACGCAAAATGAAGGTTTGTTTCTCACGTTTGAGACGGGCGATGCAAGGCGCCAAGTTTAGAAGAAATTGGTGAAACGTTTTCGCCCCGTCTATCTTCAATGTTTCGGGAAAAGCATGTGAGATTAGTATAGCCCATACCCAGACCACGATAATAGCAATCACTCCTCGGCGATTAGTCACGATAGTGCGGTACTTCAAGGCGAACTTGACAGCGATGAAGCGGTCCACGCTGATCAAAGCGAGATGAAGATGATGATGAAATCAAACAAAAGGTTTAGCATCGACCTCATGGTGCAGAGAGTTTGACGAGGCTCCGCGCTCAGCGCGGTAAGTATATTAAAAATGAAGGCAATTATCATCAAACGGTCCACAACTGATAAGCTTACCAGGATGCTGTTAGACGCCGTCCGCAAGTTCGTAAATTTGATGAACGCTCTTATTACGAGAAGGTTGCCGAAAATAGTGCCAACTGTCAGGAGAGCATACATGAGAACGAAGCCGACTTCAGCCGCGGTCGAGATTTCTCGTTTGATGTCACCATCTGAGGGACCAGTTGAATTCATGCTCCAAAAAAGTTATTTTGCAGATCTCCGCAAGGTTGCTTAATACCTGTAAATAGTTTGCTTCACTTAGCAATTACGGCTATGAACAAGCACGCCCGGTATCCCAACTCCTTTAACGCTCAGAACACCCTCACAGTTCGGATGGAAAACACCTGGCAGTGTTTGTCTTTTCTTTCGTCGGTGACTCGAGAACGATGACGAAGTTTTCGTCAGATGAAATGCGCTCTTTTTGCTGGAAGACGGCTTTGCATGTTCAGAGTTTATCAGGCTTGATGGTGCAATGAGATTCGAAAAGTGCAATTCTGAGCTCCGCTTTTGTCCTTGAAATTAAAAAGTCGCCACTTCAACGCAGTGACAGCACAACGGTGTAACTTCCACCTGAAAACAAATACTGATTAAATAAGAAAATCAATCAACTTTTGCATGGGGCGATGCATTCATGTGAATGGCTCGGAAAAGTAAACCTTTCTTTCACTGATTATAAATATAAAAATGAGCGCTGAGGGCCGACCTTAATTAAAATCACGATAAAAAAGTTAACTGGGGAACGTATAAAACGTACGTGACACGTTATGAGCATATTTGACAGCCATCACCCCCGTTTATGATGTACGAACCTTCCTTTAGCGTGAATGAATGTTGTCTTGAGGTAGTTCAGCTGTGGATGCTGTTATTTTATACACACAATAGTCATAAGTTTTAATAACTTTTATTAGCAAATATCAGACTGGTGGATAATGTTTTAGGAACGCTCGGATTGGCTGCTGAAATTTCGGATATTATATTACACAAACTCCGTTCGAAATATATGAGAAAACAACAGGTAGAATCCCACTTATTGTGCTACGAACCACTCTTTAACGCATCTAAAGAGAAAAATAGACTATAACCCCCAGGGTAGGAAAAAAGCCAGGCATGACGCAGTACCACAACTCTCTGTGGCCCTACATCGCGCCGCTGACACGTGACACTCCATCTTTCCTGCTGTGCTACGAACACAAGAAAGGTAAGTGAGTTTTGTAACCGCTTATTTTGCATTTTTTAGGCCCTTCCACAGTCCATTTCGACTCGTTTTCGAGTCGGCTTTCTATCGGGTAGGTAGTTCCTTTTCTTTCAGGAGTGTGTGTTTGACTTTCGCCATGAAAACGTCGAAACGACGTCGCTCACGATCGAGCTGGGTCTCGTTCGAGATCACAACATGATGCTTGCCGAACTGATTCAGAGCGTTTACATTCTGCAAGCCCTCCTAAACGCCCAAGGACTTCTGGTGAAGACCAGGCATATCTGTCAACTATTTTGAAGACCTTACAGCAGGTTCAAGACGACGTGAAGTCCACGAACCTCATCGATCGAAGATTGCTGGCAACAAAGCCTGACGGCTTTCCCGCCAAAGGTGAACGTGGAATCAGACGCACTTTTTGTGCTGGCATACTCAGATGAGGACCTGATGTCCACCCACGAGGGCTCTGTTACGGCTTTTAAGCCACCAATTCAGGATAATGAGCCACCAACTCGGGCAAATGAGCCACCAACCGGGGTTTTTGAACCCCACAGTGAGGCTAATGAGCCTTCCAACGACGATGAATCAGAGTATCGGGACAAATGTTCCCCAAATGGCGGTGATCTCTGTGATGCAGAATTGCAACACCCTTCTTGGGAACCAAAAGCGGGTTTTACCACATGTTTGCAAAAAAAAAAAAAATAAAAAAAAAAATCAATAAAGAAATAAAATAAAAACTTCCATCGGAAGTTATCTTACGATCAAGTAAGTGATATTCTTGACAATTACTCCATTCCGTCGGTGGATTAATTGTTTGTCTTCTTCTACTGAAGTCTCGAAAATATACACAAGAGCGAGACAAAGAACTAGCCTTTGTGCAGAGGGCTATGCTGAACATAACAAGCCCCCTATGTTGTTTGCATGATGCATTAACATCTAACAAGGATGTCCCCAAATAAGACATCAAAACTATTTTAGAACAATTACTTTGTTTGCTAGGCTCAGCAAATTACCAATTCTCTACCTTGAGAGGAAAGAAAATTCTTGTGGCCTTAAATAAAGATAATATTGGCCTAGCTGAGCAGTCTCTTCCCAGCGCTAAACACATGCTTTTCGGGGATGACTTTCCTTCTATTGCTTCAAAGCAAGCAGACCTATCTTAAGGCCTTGCTAAGAACTTGGCATCTGCTTTGAATTCACAACCGACTAAGCGCTCTCACCTTGGGACAACGCTTGCTACCAACAGGGACAAGCCCTCAGGTACTTCCAATAAGTATCAAAGTACCCACTCAAAAAAAAAAAAAAAAAAAAAGAGCATTCCTTTCAGGTCTCCAAGCCCGAGGCAAAAGAATCGACGAATTCATAGACAAGTGGTGGGACATAACCTCCAATCCATAAAAATTCTCAGTATTGTTTTGGGTTACAAGATTACGTTGCAAACCTGTTCCTAGTTCCCAAAAGTGGTGGAACCTTCAGGCCGGTAATAGACTTACGTTTTCCGTACAAGTTCGGAGAGAACTCACATTTCAGATGGAGAACATCTCTTCCCTGAGGTCTCTTTTTCGAAGAGGCAACTCCCTAATGACCATAGATTTGAAAGACGCATACCTGTCAGTTTCAGTCCACAAGGACTCAGAATTTTCTGGAATTCCTCCGGAGAAGCAAATGCTACACCTTTCAAGGCCTCTGTTTTGGCTTAAATACCGTTCTAAGGGTCTTGACCAAACTCTTAAAGCCGGTAGCAGCATGCTTACGCAAACGGGGAGTTCGTATGCTTCTGTATCTCGACGACTTCTTAACCTTGGGTTCTTCTTCCCAGGAGGTACAGAGAAACACAGCTATGGCTGTTACTCTCTTGGAAAACCTAGGCTTCACAGTAAATCGGGAAAAGTCGTGTTTAATCCCAACCCAAATAATATTGTTCCTGGGTTTTGTAATCGACTCCACTGTAGGATCATACATACATTACTTTATTTACCCTCGGATTATAGAGTAGCTTGTGCAGCTAATATCTTCGAGCATTTAACCATCAAATGAGAGAGAGACCACCACACCGTGAACTACGTCTCCTACCCGTTTTTGAACAGTGAGCCTCCCGAAGGAGAAAGTTGTAAAGAGTATTTGCAAGAGGGCGATTTCAACTCCAACTAAACCTGTGCATCAGCTAGCCAGCTTTCTGGGCACACTAGAGTCCTTTCGCCTGGCCGTTTGACAAGCACTCCTTCATTTCAGATACAGATCCAATTGGTCCATGCTTACACAGGAAAACTTCACAAAGAAAGGTTGATCCTTTTTTGGCACCTTCAACTGACATCCTACTATACCTAACTGAGTACTTCAATAGCGAAGCAGCTTTCCACTTAGTTAATGTTTTACATGCTCAGCTATCTCCACCACTCATGCCAAGCTGGATGGCCTACCTGTGGGTCAACAACCCTTAGTTATCCAGCTGCTAAAAGGAATGTTCAACGATCGTCCCTATAAACCTAGGTACTCCCAAACTTGGGACATTGAGTTTTGTCACTCAATACCTGGCATCATTTGGTAGTAACAGGTCACTGTCTCTCATGCAATTGTCATTTGAGCTTGCAATGCTATTCTCTTTAACCTACCCGGAAAGGGTCTTGGTCCTAACCAAACTGAATCTCAGTAACTGCCGCATACTTCCAGAGGGTGTAGAGTTTACACTTTTGGCTCCTTAATTGTAAAAGAGGCTCTACTGATCATCTTCCGAACGCCTTCTTTGCACGACTCCCTTCCAACTCCGATCTATGCCCAGTTGCGACGTTTCGCTCGTACTTAAAGGCTACACATGCGATCCGTCCAGTTATTCCCCCTCCAAGGTGGATCTGTTGTTTATCTCCTATGTAAGCCTCTTAAACCGGTTACAGCTATGTGGCTATGTTCACTACTGACGGTCTCTAGTGTCGACACCAATATTTCAAAGCACGTTCCGTGCGCAGGGCTAAAACTATGGCAGCAGCCAATTCCAACGTTCCCTTATCAGACATTTTAAGGATGGCTGATTGGTCTACTCCTTTCGACTTTCCAGTGATTTTATTACAAACCCGTTCACAGCTCAACATTTGCTCATGCGGTTATTCACTGGCACTGTTTGTAGCTGTTTGCTCAACATTTGTTGTGTTTGTGGAACTGAAGATTTGCAACCTGCTATTGTTGACATTTGCCTTGCTTCCTTATAAGCATTGTCACTTTGGTGTTTCTTTGTTTTGGGTTGCATTAAAATATTACCAGTTGTATTTGATTGTTTGCCTTCTATTGGCACCGCTGTTTTTTGCGTTGAACTCTACCTGTTGTTTTCTCATATATTTCGAACGGAGTTTGTGTAATATAATCACAATTATACCAAGGCCGCGAAGCGGCCTGCCAGTACAATTTAAATTATATTAACAAACGAAGTGAGAAATATATGAGGACCCACCCACCCGTCCCTGTCAGCAGTGTCACCACATTTAGCTATGTGCAGGTGCCATGCCCTACTACGGTGCCAATATAAGAACGATGGTGTTAGCCGTCGACAGCGTTGAAAGAATGGAGTGTCACGTGTCAGCGGCGCGATGTAGGGCCACAGGGAGTTGTGGTACTGCGTCATGCCTGGCTTTTTTCCTACCCTGGGAGGTATAGTCTATTTTTCTCTTTAGATGCGTTAAAGAGTGGTTCGTAGCACAATAAGTGGGATTCTACCTGTTGTTTTCTCATATATTTCTCACTTCGTTTGTTAATATAATTTAAATTATACTGGCAGGCCGCTTCGCGGCCTTGGTATAATTGTGATTATTTGTTAGTGTATATACCACACAAGTGAATGGTGCTTTTCGCGCGCTCTGATTGGTTAACTCAGAGGTGATTAGTAAATACTATTCACTTCCGAGCAGCCGGCGCTCGAGATTTTACAATTTCCGACCGCTTGTCGGTATATTGTCACACATAAAGTAATGTTTACTTTTGGTCCGCTAATTATTCAGCTTGTGTGGTATATAGTAAAACAATTATTCACCCCAGTGTCGGTGCAAGTGGTGCATCCACTTCGGTGAATAATTAATTACTCACCTCCCATGCAGGGTTGTCTGCATTGTCGCGCTTGATTATTTCCGTTACACTTCCCTTTCCCGCTGGTTATTCACCGGGTTGGTACACCTCAGTGTCGGTTAATATTGGGAATATCTATCGCTATCCAACGCCCAACCGGTGAATAAGTGTTCAGACAATGTTTTTACCAAGAAACGATCAAGACCAGCCAAAATTATAGACAATATAGAATTGGGAAATCTTTCTCTTTTCAAAATTTCCTTGGGCTTTTTTAATATCTATTTTGAAAATTATCTGAATACGTGTTCAAACCAAGTTCCGTTGTTAATTAGACGTCCACAACAAAGGGAGAATAAATTATCTGTGGCTTTGATTAGGTAGCGAATTTATAATAACAACAACAACAGTGGAAATGCTCTAGGAAACTCCGAGACATATCACAGCTACGGAGTTAAAAACTGTTGTCTTGATTTTAAATTGAACATGACATATATCTAAGCCCGCTCCGGCGTAGGCCATGTTTCTTAGGTGCACAATGACAACCAAATTAAATCGCATAAAATTTTGATTCGCACGGAAATTATCAAAATCGCTATGATCAGCATTCTAAAATGATGAGACATGTAAACTTGAGAAGTCTACCATTCTTAACGAATACCCTTAGTAGGCTTTTGTTTTATATTTATCAAATTTCTGATATGATTTCAAATGCAGTATGTCATCTACTGATGTGTATTTATGGGAAATGCCAAAAAATGTAATTATAATAAAATAAAATAAAATAAAAATAAGAAGAAAGACTGCACGAGGTGTAATTTTTTTCCTGGCATTAAAGGCAGTGATATTCTTGGCTAAAAAGCTATCCTTTTCTTAAGCCTTCTTCTTTTATTCCCACTGCTGGTATAACTGCGGCTGAAATCTATTTGACTGAACAGCTTATAACCTGTTAGCCACGTAACAGTCATTTACAGGCGGATTCAGGCTATTTTAGTCTGTGGATTCACCCGGTCACGTTTTTGGAGTTAGCAAGTTAAAATTACACAGAGGATTTCCTGATTAACGGCGCTAAAATAGTGCTCACTCTTGTCACACAAACTTATTTACTTGTCCTTCCTCAAAAGTTGATTTTCCTCGCTGAAATATTTTTTTTTTTTCACGCAGAGTAGTTGATTATATTTGACTGTGTTTACATCATTTCTATACACAATTAAAAAGGAAATGTATCTGTCAAAACTCGCGCTTTAATTAAAGTGTATGACTTTTGAAACGGATGTTACTAATAACGGGAACCGGGAACGGGAGTCTGGGAACCAGTGTACAGCGGTAATCCGCAAAAAATTGAAAATGGTGGACGAGGAAACAGGGAAAATATGAAGCTAACTTGCCGTTTGCAGTGTAATTACACGACTCGTATTCCTGGGTGAGAATTTGAGGTCAACGGTTCTGCAATGGTTTCCACCCGGCATTTCTTTTAGCGATTCTCTTTTTCCTTTCCTGAAATCGTCATTTTACGCCGGATTTCGTGCACGAAGGTGTTCGTATAGCCCAACATCATTATCAGCAGAAAAACAGCGAGGAGGTAACAGATCGAGATAACACAAGTAACATAGAAAACTTAATACACGGTATATCTATTCAAATTATCGCATGCAGAGATACATACAATTAACACTGAACAACGAGTGAATAAATAAGCTTGTTTGTACAAACACAAATATATTTATTAAATAAGCCAAAACATCAGGAAATCCTGGGTTCAAACCATTTACGATTTTACATCAGGAAATGCAAGTTACTATATAACCTTGTATCGATAAACTTTTACCCCTTTTCCGACGGACGTTTTGTACGTCTTTTTTCCAATTTTCGGAGGGTAGGAGGTCAAATCGACCTGGCTACTCCATATAAGGGGTTACCACGGCGATTTCGCTGGGCCACAACACGGAAGGCTCTATCTTTGTTGTCACGCTTGTCACGCCAGCTGTCGTTTATTTCTAAACGAACACTGCAGCTACAATTCGTTGCTTATTAGATTTATAAGTGTTTTTGGAGCCATTTTCCACCTCAGAAGCCCCCTGCCTGGCATCATAAAGCTGGGTTGATGGGTAAAGGCAATCCTTTGAAAGAAAACGGAGGTGAGAAGCAATTTCACACGAAGTAGGCAGCCGAAAGTATACGAGCGAGTGATGGCCATTCACGGAGTGAAGTTGTGTCTTTCGCCGTTTTGTGAGTGGATTCCAGGACCTGGCATGACAATTTTGGCGATTTTTGACATGTAAATAATACAATCGGTGTAATGTTTTGCCAGCAGAACCGGGTGGCTCAACACGGTTCTAAAAACTATCTGAAATGAATATTGGCGGACCTCCACGTCGCCGTTACGCAAGAGAGTCCCAGAATTCCTTTGGGTCACAAACGCGAACATTACAGACCGTGAGAGCAATTGAAATCAAATAGCGTTATCCAGGTCGCGCTAACAAAGTGAGTGGGAAAATGTGGAATAGATTGCAAGAAATGGAGCCCAAGCTTTCTGCCAACGTAGACTTTAAGCTCAAGAGGACTTTTAGTCTTAGACACTGCCAGACAAAGTTGCATATTGTTTGGTGTTGTCCGAGGGCGTTCTAAGGCAACATTTTTTGTTTGCAACAGAACAGACGGTCATATTCCATGAAAATTGGGAGTTTTAGGGTGGCAAAGTCTAAAAGCTTGAGCATTTGGCAATAACAATGGCTCATTTCAACCATAGACCGGGATTTGGAAAAGTTGCAGGTATTTCAAAGCATGGGTTGATGGGTAAAGGCGATCCTTTGAAAGAAAACGGAGGTGAGAAGCAATTTCACACGAATTAGGCAGCCGAAAGTATACGAGCGAGTGATGGCCATTCACGGAGTGAAGTTGTGTCTTTCGCCGTTTTGTGAGTGGATTCCAGGACCTGGCATGACAATTTTGGCGATTTTTGACATGTAAATAATACAATCGGTGTAATGTTTTGCCAGCAGAACCGGGTGGCTCAACACGGTTCTAAAAACTATCTGAAATGAATATTGGCGGACCTCCACGTCACCGTTACGCAAGAGAGTCCCAGAATTCCTTTGGGTCACAAACGCGAACATTACAGACCGTGAGAGCAATTGAAATCAAATAGCGTTATCCAGGTCGCGCTAACAAAGTGAGTGGGAAAATGTGGAATAGATTGCAAGAAATGGAGCCCAAGCTTTCTGCCAACGTAGACTTTAAGCTCAAGAGAACTTTTAGTCTTAGACACTGCCAGACAAAGTTGCATATTGTTTGGTGTTGTCCGAGGGCGTTCTAAGGCAACATTTTTTGTTTGCAACAGAACAGACGGTCATATTCCATGAAAATTGGGAGTTTTAGGGTGGCAAAGTCTAAAAGCTTGAGCATTTGGCAATAACAATGGCTTATTTCAACCATAGACCGGGATTTGGAAAAGTTGCAGGTATTTCAAAGCATGGGTGGATATACACCCGTAACTGCAGAGTATGACGGAAATGAGTTAAACAACAGCAAAAACCAAGCATATTGACAACTTTAAAATGACACAACTTTCTGTCATGAAAATCAACCACAGGGCCCTTTGTTTTTTTATAGTAAATGAATGGGATTTACCATATAATGATAGCTGAGTTAATCTTTTGTCTCACGATTGAGTCACAAAGATGTGGATCGCGACGTTTCGACCGCTATACTGCTGGTCTTCATCAGGCGATGGTGTCGACTGGCTGCGTGTGAGTATAAGAACCACCGTGGCTGGTCGAGATTGGTGCGTTTCGATCCTCGCTTAGGCTGTTGTTGATTGGAGGATTTCGATCCTTGTCGTTCAGACTTGAAATTGTTCCCTCAGCGGTCCGCTTGGGTACTGATCGGCTGTTGTGTTGTTTGATCGTGGGAATCCGCGCTTCAGGAATTTCAATTCCACTGTCCCTGTTAATGTTGTTAGGGTGAAGTCTTACGTGAATAGCCTCTTCAACCCTACGGGAGTACCAATGTGGGTCTCGGTCAATAAATTTAACTTCGTCCCAGAGCGGATAATAGGGACCTTAAGCATCGACAACGAAATAAACGACGACGACGTTCGTAGCCCAATGAGGACTGGAACGAGAGTTTCGTTTTCGGCGGGAAAACGGTCAGTGTAAAACGCAGACTGCAGACCGTTGGTAAAATGAAGACTCAGGGTAAAATGCAAACTGCAGACCAGAGGTAAAATGCAGACTGAGGGTAAAATAAAATATTAATACTAAAAAACACGAGGATCAAATCCGGATCAAATGAAGACTTCAATGTGTTCGTACGTACCCGTAATTTTTTTCCAAAATCCCGAAAACTCAAACTAACTGACTTTTCCTAGTCTAAGCCAAACATTGTATTATCAACCTCGAGTTCTTGAACTCCCCATTTTGTTGAACCAAGAGGGCCCGAACTAATCGTAATTCTATGCATCTCACCATTTTTTCTTTGTTTGCTTATCGGCCATTTTGAATGGACCGACCAACTCTCCATCCTGTTTTCATCGACAAAAAACGTGTCAATTAACGTTCAAACCACCGCTTGTGTTAGTTGCTTCAAATGGCCTTGGAATTGTTCGGAACACAAGGCAAACAAAACACGAGAGCACAACAACAGGTCAAGCTAAACTTGTAGGTATCGAGCCTAGTTTGTGTGAGACATTCAATCTTTGTACTCGACTATCGAGGTTTGTGAGGTATTTGCTGAAAGGTGACAGTTGCATATCCAAACATGAGAAATTATAACAACATTTCGGCGTTCTCAAATAATCATAAGTATGACCATTTTGTTAGAAAAGTCAGATGCCAAAACTCGACGTGTACAAAATTCAACTTCATTTAATGAATCAAAACATCAGTAATGTAAACCATTCTAAAGCAATGACTCGTGTTTTATTATTAATATTTTATTTTACCCTCAGTCTGCATTTTACCCCTGGTCTGCAGTCTGCAGTCTGCATTTTACCCTCAGTCTGCATTTTACCCCCGGTCTGCAGTCTGCAGTCTCCGTGTTACACTGACCGGCGGGAAAAA
Source organism: Pachyseris speciosa (assembly GCA_016490735.1). Taxonomy (NCBI): domain Eukaryota; kingdom Metazoa; phylum Cnidaria; class Anthozoa; order Scleractinia; family Pachyseridae; genus Pachyseris; species Pachyseris speciosa. Next base: position 82,626 of record JAEMWC010000717.1, read on the forward strand.
CAAAACTTTTGTGTTGTTTTGAAGAGACGACGACTTTTGGTTCGCTGACAACTTGCTCTTGTTATGGCTTTAAAAGACGTCCGAAATCTGCTTCTACTTAGTCACAATAATGGCTTTATCGATGGTGATGAATTCGTTCTTATTTGCGACCTCTATGTATCCCGACTTTCCGTACGATTCGTACGCACCTTTTGACCTAGAAGAGCTTCATGAGTCGGAGAGCTTGGCAGAGTTTCGATTTCGAAAACGTGACGTACGAATTCTGAAGGAAGTTCTGCAAATCCCTGAGACGCTTACCTGCAGTCAGCGCTCTGTTTGTGATGGACTAGAAGGCCTTTGCATGCTGCTGAAGCGGCTTTCATACCCATGCAGATATCGGTTCGCTAAACCTGTTCCAGTTCTCAGCATGATTACCAATCAAATGATTGACTATGTGTATAATGTTCATGGGCACAGAGTACTAAACTGGAATGATGAGGTCCTTAGCCCTGTCAACCTGCAGACTTACGTTGATGCTGTGACAGCCAGGGGAGCCCCACTGCCCAGTTGTTTTGGGTTCATTGACGGTACCGTTACGCCCATATCAAGACCTGGAGAACATCAGCGACTTCTGTACAATGGCCATAAAAGGGTTCGTGCCCTGAAATTTCAAAGCATTGCTTTGCCAAACGGTTTGATCGGAAATCTATATGGCCCAGTTGGTAAGTTACAAAACAGTACAAGCCACCAGCTTTAAAGCAGGGATGTGACCAACTTTTTGACTGATGGCAGGACTGATAAATGCATAACAACAAATGGTAATTTTTGTAGGCCTTGTACTTATTTCAAAATAAGAAAAGATCAAGACAAAACTGAAACATTTTGCAGGGCTATAGGGCAACTATGCCATTGCCTGGCGTGTAGCCAGAGGAGTGTATGTGTGCATAAGAACATGCTGACATGCTGAAAATTAGTAAAAATGGTCCTAAGCATGTATCCTAAGGGCCTTGCTCCTCCTGACTGCACTAGATTTTCTTTTATTTTCTCACTCAATACTGATTCTCAAGATAAGATCCCTAAAGCAATTTATTGGGAGCTGATAGCTAGAGGGAAGGGGGCGGGGGGCTGCCCTCCTTCCCTTTAAAATAAAAAATGCAATAAGCAAATGACGAAATTAGAAAGCATTTTCTGAAGTACTCAAATAATCAACAAATTATGTAACTCAATTATCAGTATTCTTTCCTCTTATATTGCTACCTACTACCACTGTTCTATTCTTAGAAGGAAGAAAACATGATGCAGGAATGCTTGCCGATTCACAGCTGCTACATGACCTTGATCAGTTTGCCTACAATCCAGCTGGTGAACCCGTCTGTGTTTATGGTGATTGTGCCTATCCTCTTCGGGTACACATGCAAGGACCCTTTAGATATGGTGTATTAACACCTCAAATGGAGCAGTACAATGCAGAGATGAGTGCTGTTAGAAGTTCTGTTGAATGGCTGTTTGGAGATGTGATCAATTCATTCACGTTTAATGACTTTAAAAAAATCTGAAGCTTTCCTCTGCAGTGTTGGAAAGATTTATGTTGTTTCAGTCTTATTTTGTAATGCACTAACATGCTTGTATGGTAATATGACATCAGAATTTCTTGACCTTAGTCCACCTACTATTGACACATACTTTGGTTAGGAAACCACACTGTTGCCTAATTTGCATTGCCTTTGATGAAGTATCTATCAAACCTTTACACTCTTTTATTTATATAAGAACATGTAAAATTTAACTGAGCCAGCCCATACATTTTCTTAATTTTTTTGGGGAAATCTCTCAGGCTCAACTTTCTTGTAAAAGGGTTCTTGTATAAAACAAGTGTAACTGCAGTTAAATATTTGAATTTTGATAGGCTTAAGACTACATCTCACACCATTGTACTTTTTGAAAGACAAAATGAACGATAATAAATTTAAGCACTCAACAGAGTCTGGCCATTTTTTTGGAATTCCTTTATTATATAAACAAGTTATAACTATGGGAGCCTGAGGGCCTGGTTGCTGATGGTTGGGCTAGCACTTACCGAGGGATAATTACCATGGTGACTCATTCGATTTTTTTCAGAGTTAAGCCTGGGTGAAGGGTACCCCAAACAGTATGAATCGCGCCTTTCTAGAGTTTTTGCCTTGATGCTGCTAAAAATAGGTGAAATTTCTACCGTGTAATCTCTAAATGTATGAAATACTATTTACTAATTACATGAAAGCACAGCTAACCAAACAAGAGAAAAGAATAGCCTTAGCTATAAATGCCATTTTCAAGAGTTATTTTTTGTACTTAGTGAATGCACACTAATTTGCTGTACAACCACCACTGTATACTAGCTGGCATTTAGGGCAATTAAGCTCCTCTGTACAAAAACAGATCTCCCTGCTAGCAAAACACTTTTTATTTCTTTAAACTGTTACAAAAACTCTCTATAGAAAAGGAATAAAATTACACCATCAAAACTGTTTTGATTCAAACATCAAGAAGCCATGGTAGCTTAACATGTTGTTTGTAGATATACCAAATTCAATAAGGGCTGCTTTCGGAGAAGATCATTTTTAATAGAGAAATAGTAACTCGCCCACTGTTTGGTGTTCACTCAAGGAAAATATTTCAAATTTCCAATGGACATAATTCCATGTATCACTAATGACCTACTCCCAAGGCAACCTTTTTGAATCAGATCACAGGACTCTTGGTATGAAACTTAAGTCATGATGAAAGTCAACTCAACAAGTTCACGGCTATTCCATCTTCACTGGGGTCAAGCTCAACGCTTTTTGGTATTTCCCATCAATGCCATAAATACCTTTTTTTGCTGGTTAAGCATAATTTGAAGGTTTTGCTGCTGAAGCTGCTGCTGTTGCTGCATCTGGTTCATAAGCGCTGAGAGCATGGTCTGCTGCTGCTTCGCAGCCTCTTCTTGTTTGGTTTCTGCTAGATCAAGATCTCTTTTCCTAATGGCTAACTCCTGCTTCTTCAATTCTCTCTCCTTTTCTGACTTCTCAGCCTAAAATTCAATTGCAACAGAGGTGCTCCTACTCATTTTGGCTCCTTTTGGTTTCTCCCCATCATCACTCTTTCTTTTTGCCATGGTCTGAAGAGCCGCCTGTCTAATTTCCTCAGCTGCAGCTTTTTCTTTGTCGTCTTTTGCCTTCTTATCGCTTCCAAGAGCGTCACCCTTTTCTTCTGCCCTCTTCTCTCGCTCCAGAATCTCCTCCAGCAAGTTATCGAGCTCTGTGAGCTCGGGGACATCGATCCCAGATGCTCTCTTTTCTTCTCTTTGCTTTAGGGGCTGTTTACATGATACCAGAGACTTTCATTCTGGAATGAGGTTCGTTCCAGAATGTAGTTCGTACTGCATTCACATGACAAAATCGACCGTAGGCATTCTCGTATACGCGATTTTTACGCCAGCTCAAAAACAAAGATGGCGAAAGTTTCACGGGACATGTTATTGTACCTATTAATAATAATAATTAATAATAATAATAATTATTATTATTATTATTTATATGGCGCAAATTCAATTATACAATTAATGGCATTTTCCGCAAATATTGACAACTTGACCATAGGACTCACTCCAGACTACACGGTTTTTAAACACGGTTTGCGGCGGTTTCATCTCGGAACGGAGTTCGTTTTCAGTTTACATGATACTAGAATGAAATGTCATACCAGAACGAGAATTTCATTCGGATTGAAAACCGGAATGAACTAATTCCGGGATGACTTTTACGGGAACGAAATTTCGTCCTGGTATCATGTGAACAGATACAGAGAAATAAATGGAGATGGAGTGAACTCGTTCTGGAATGAAAGTCATTCTGGTATCATGTAAACAGCCCCTTAGTTTGTGGCGGGAAATCAGTAGTGCATATCGATCTCTCACTGCCCTCGATGTAACCCCGAACTCTGGAGTCTTCAGAGAATTCAAATGGGCTGCGATGCTTTCCCATACTTTCCCTCTCTTAGTGCTTTTCGGTTTAAAATTGTAAGGTTCGCTCGTTAAAGCTTCGCGAAGCATCAAGACGTCATGGTCTTCCGTCCAAAGAAAATACCTGGATTTACTTGCTGTCGAAAGAACACGTAAACAATTTTTTCAGCACCAAAACTGAGGATTTATATCTTGTAGTGTAACTTAAATTAGCACAATGACGACATGCAGGTCTTAAATAAGAAGAACATGATTTCAAATATCGTTAATTTCTCCTTAAAAGGAGCTCTTTCAGGGATACAGAAAACTTACTTTTCTTTTGAACTGGTTCTTGCTCAGCTGTAGCCATGTTTTCGAATGTTTCTGAAAGAATAGACATTTTAGTTTGTTAGAAATTGCTAAACTGCTAAACATTTGACTTCCTCTGATCCGCAAATAATCAATTTGGATTTTTATTACAACACAAGGCGAAAATAGATGATTAATAGTATAGAAAAGTTTAGTTATTTACTTACGTTTTCACCAGAACGGAAAAGCTCCCTGGATTCAGTCGTCAACGAAGGCTGGACGAGGTTTTGACAACTTTGCACATGCGCAGAAAGCTCGTGCAGGAAAATTTTACTTCCGCCCGTCGTCGTCGTGCTATTTCGCTGTCGATGCTTAACCTATTGGCACCCGTGCCGGCCAAAACCGGCCGTAAAAAACTCCCATGCTTCAAAACATTGCAACTTTATCAATCGCACGAATATTGCCTTAACTGTTAGTTGTGAGCACGAAATGGAATGCCCTTTAAATTTGGATATCCAATAAATGCAAGAAACGTAGCGATTTTTACCAAATATGGCCTTTTGAGTATGGACAAGAACGAAACTGACCGTTTTAAACATCACTGAAAGAGAAACGACAAAAATGCCCCTTTCTGCCTTCCTGTTTTTTAAGGAAATCATCGCCGAAAAACCAAACTTCAACCATCAAAACGAAATTCAGTCCTTTTTCTAGCTTAGAAATGACTTTTTTTGTTCATATTCTTCTCCGAGCGTAGATACAACCTTTTGTTCCAGTGCATTCGGGCCTTTCCGCCATTTTCAACATCTAGACCACATTGCATGCTGGGAAATGACGACCTACTGCCAAAAATTCCTGCTTGGGCTTCAGGACTCAGAAATTCCAAAATATGTGGTGGTAGGTCGAGAAATTCATCAATAGTCGAGTCCCAAAGGTACTAAGTGTTCGACCGGCCAAATTCCCAGTTCGCCGAGTAACAAGCCAAATTCAACAACAAAGTACATCACCTTGCTCGATTCTTTGAGAAAGTGCACTCTTAGCTACCGTCACGCTTAATGATGCTCATCAGGCAGCCGCTAAAGATGAAAAATGGCTGTAAATTTAGCAGAAATCGCAAGCAAACCGAACTTGGGCCATTGTTGTCGCTTTACGGATACAAAATAGCTACGTCAAAATGACGTTTTCAGAAACCTTGAGCCTCCAGTGGCTTAGGACAGCACCACTTTTCCCTGGTAGTTCAAATAAAGAGTCACGAATTGCTATTCATCGTTTATAGGTGGAAAATCACTCCGAAAATGTAAAAACAGCCGGTAGTCAATGGGTTAAGGTCCCTAATGTCCGGTCGCGTTGCTATGTTCTGAAACGGCGGAGGATTGGGTTCGAGCAAGCCGTATGTCTCTATCGTGTTCCTTAATCCGTTCATGCATAGATCTTCCCGTCTCTCCAATATAAACCTTACCACATTCGCAGGGAATCTTGTAGACTACTCCGTCTTGTTATACTGGAACGACAATGTCCTTAGGTCGCACTAGGTGTGATCTAAGAATTGTGTCAGATCTGAAAACAGTCCGTATGCCTTGTTGTTGTAGGCAACGGCGAAGAGCCTCCGATGTGCCTTTGACGTATGGCAGAACCACAGTAGATTTAATTTCGGGTTCAGGTTCTTTAGTGGTTGTTCGTCCCTTGGTTTTCGTAAGATTTTTTACAAACGAAAACGGATAACCGTTGGAAACAAGGACCGATAAGAGGTGTTTCTTTTCATGAGAGATAACTGATGGTTTTGTTATGAGGTGTTTAGATCGATCGTACAAGCACTTGACAATACCGCGTTTTACAGTTGTGACAAAGTTGACTCGTTCTTACAACACCTCAATAGTCAACAGCCGACGATCCGTTTCACAATGGAAACTGAGAATGACAACTCAATTCCCTTCCTTGATACGTTGATCATCAAGGATTCGAAGGGATACCTCTCTACCAGAGTTTACAGAAAGCCTACACACACTGACCAGTACCTAGCGTATGATTCACACCACCCGCAATCTGTAAAACGCGGTATTGTCAAGTGCCTGTACGATCGATCTAAACATTATCCGCTCTGGGACGAAGTTAAACTTATTGACCGAGACCCACATTGGTACACCCGTAGGGTTAAAGAGGCTATTCACATAAGACTTCACCCTAACAACATTAACAGGGACAGTGGAATTGAAATTCCTGAAGCGTGGATGCCTACGATCAAACAACACAACAGCCAATCAGTACCAAAGCAGACCGCTGAGGGAACAATTTCTAGTCTGAACGACAAGGATCGAAATCCTCCAATCAACAACAACCTAAGCGAGGATCGAAACGCACCAATCACGACCAGCCACGGTGCTTTTTATGCTCACACGCATCCAGTCGATACCATCGCCTGATTAAGACCAGCAGTATAGCGGTCGAAACGTCGCGATCCACATCTTTGTGACTCCATCGTGAGACAAAAGATTAACTCAGCTATCATTTGAAACCACGATGACGAACACCTTTCATAATATTTACCATATAGTTTTCATGCTCTAGCAATGAATTACTATTAAATATATGTATTGACCAATGCTAAATAACAGTTCAATTGCCTTACCTGTGGTGTACTGTCATCCTTTTGCTTCAGAAGTGATAATTTTAAGCGATTTTGATGGGTCATTCATTGTGCCTGACTGTTTCTTATTGTTGGAAGTAATAATAATTATGTCTGTTTAAGTTTTGCTGTCTTTGCTGACAATGTAATTGGCTAACAAAACTCCGAACACTCACAGCTGAACCCAATAATTAGTCCAAGATCCTCTTGCATGCAGATGCCATTTTGGTTTTGTTGTTGTGAATTCAGATAAGATCATGTTTTTGAAAAGGTTGATTACCTTGGTTTTTGTCTTACTCACTAAACTCAAATAGAAACTAGTCCAGTGTCTTGGCTAAAAAAGGAATGGTTAAGACGAAACAGATTTTATGTTTTACAAAATCCGACTGTCATGGGATGGGACCGCTACAGAAACCAAACCGACCTTTTTATACTGGATTTCTCAAAGGTATTCGACACTGCATCCGTGGCCACCATCTAAACTGGATGCAATCATGGCTGTTAAACAGAACTCAGCAAGTGCTACTCAAGGGTAACATAGTGAGAAGTCAAATGTAAAATCAGGAGTCCCACAAGGAAGTCTTGGGGCCCCTTTGCTTTTTACTTTACATTAATGACATGGGCAATAACATCTCATCCAATCTGAAAATTTTTGCTGATGACACCCTCCTGTATGGCCTTGTCCATAATGCAAGTGATGCTCTTCATCGTCAATGAGACCAAGAAAGCCTTGTTACCTGGGCACAGGAATGGCAAATGAACTTCCACCCTTGTAAATGTTATTTACAGGATCAAGAACCCTATTATACACCATTACAACGTGCTAGGTCAAACACTAAAAGCTGTTCACCACCAACCTTATCTGGGCATTACCATCTCAGAAACACTTAACTGGAAATCTAATGTCTTGGATGTGAAGAATAAGACCTTAGGCTGTATTACAAGGAATCTCCACTCGTGTCCAGAAAGAGTTAAAGCACAAGCATACACCTTGTTAGTGAGACCGATCCTAGAATGGAAAGTACTGCATGGGATCCTTACAGGATGTATCAAAAAATACTTGCTCAAATAAGTACAGCGATGTGCTGTGCGTTTTGCTAGTAAAACATATTCAAGGCAGGAAGAATGTGTTACCCAAGCACTAAACCATCCTAATTGGCCAACATTGGAGCATAGAGGGAAAATGAACAGACTAACTTTAATGTACAAGACCCTTCACGGCCAAGCAGCAATCAATATACCACCTTATGTGAAACACAAAACTGTAATGAAAACTAGAAACTTTGACCCAATGAATTTTATTCCAGTACAAACATCATGTGCAGGCGCGGATCCAGGATTTTGAAATGGGGGCTGAATTTTCTCCACCTCAATCAGAGAAATCAGAGAAATCAGAGAAATCAAATATTGTTTCAATATTTCAGGGAAAAAAAAAAAGAAAAAAAAAAAAGAAAGAAGGGGGGCTCAGAAAAAGGGGGGGGGGGGGGGGTGAAAATTCACCCATTTCACCTCCCCTGGATCCGCGCCTGATGTGATGAATAAAAATACAGTTTCTGGCCTAGAACAATTAATGACTGGAACAGTTTACCGTCAAATATCATAAGTTACATGACCTCATTAAGCAATTGTAAAGCAGCTTTAAATAATTATATCTCTACTTAAGTTCTAGTTTTATCAATTTAATCATTAACTGATTGTTATTTATTTTATCATTATTATACCACTTTATTTGCACATATTTATTTATTCGTTTTTATTTTTACACTTTGCACTGGAATTTGGTAGATGTCCTTATAGGATTTTGCAAATAAATTATGTAGATGTAGATGTAGATGTAGACAGGGTAATTTGACCTGACGCCTTTTGTAGCATTACAAGGCTTTCATAGCTCCTAAGAAGAGAGCAGTTTGGTATGGTATTAATTGCTGAACACGTGGGCTGCATTCTGATTAAAGTGCACTTGCTTTGAAGCCTACTTGCAGGTGTTTTGGTGAATGATGTTGGAAAACAGGCTCTTTAGTACGAAAGCCGAGGAGGGACTTCAGACTTCAGACTTCGGACTTCGGACTTCGGACTTCAGACTTCAGACTTCAGACTTCAGACTTCAGACTTCAGACTTCAGATTTCGGATTTTGGATTTTGGATTTTGGATTTCGGATTTCGGAATTCATAATTCGGGTTTTGGATTTCCGACTGTGTATATGGCTTAACATATCAGCCATATTCAGACTTCTGAAAATGGATGAGGAGGTACGCTGAGTTATGACTTCAGACTTCAGACTTCAGACTTCAGACTTCAGACTTCAGACTTCAGACTTCAGACTTCAGACTTCGGACTTCAGACTTCAGACTTCAGACTTCAGAATTCAGACTTCGGACTTCGGACTTCAGACTTCAGACTTCAGACTTCGGACTTCGGACTTCAGACTTCAGACTTCAGACTTCAGACTTCAGACTTCAGACTTCAGACTTCGGACTTCAGACTTCAGACTTCAGACTTCAGGTTTCGGAATTCGGGATTGGGATTTCCGACTTTGGATATGGCTTAGTATATCAGGCTGTTTAGATGGCTGAGATAAACTAAAACTGTATGGATTTTGTTTGCATGGCTGTGCAGATGGCTTCTCACGGCGTGTACTGTGCCTAAAAGTAGGTTCAACCAATAACAACCCGAACCCGAATATTGGTGTTGATTTTTTCTAAGCACTGTCCAGCAGACAGGTGGAGTACCTAGGGTGGCTCGCATTGATAAGGGAATGGAAAACATGTGGGTTTCCACCATCCAGAGGTTATTAAGGTATAATGACGGTGATGATTTAGCAGGCGATAACAGGATTGTTCAAGGAAGTAGTGCCAACCAAAGAATAGAAGCCTACTGGTCAAAGTTAAGGCAAGGTGGAGGCGGCTGCTGGATGAACTTGTTTAAGGATTTTAGAGATTCTGGTGTCTTTTTAGATGTTGACCGGTTGCTTAAAGAATCCTTAAAGTTTTGTTTATGCCTAACTCCGCTCTGTTGCAAAATTGTGGAATATCAAGAAACTAAGAGTTCACAAAAACGCAGATGCTCTTGGAGGAAAGCCAGACGTAATGTACTTTGTGCCTGAAGTATATTCGACCCAAAGTTATCTCGTTGATGTCCACCACTGAAGAAGTTGTGGAAGCTTGTAAAACTCTTTTTCGGGGCACAATCCAGAGATTACTCGCGGGAGTTTGAGGAGCTGGTGGGGTATATAGTCCCCAACCACCGAGTACCACAAAACCCAGAAGAAAGGTTAATGCTTTTTATAGAAATAACAGATAATTTGAAACGATTAGGATTTGGACGCTGCAGGCCTGTCAACAGCACCCATTATCAAGTATAGCCTAATGATTGCTTTCAAAATATTTAAGGCATCTGGAATGTTCGGCTGCAGCACGTTGAGATTCCTTGTTGTCACGTTGTAAAGTTACATATACAGCTATTAGTTGTGGTCGGAAACATGTCAACATCATATTGCTTTTATTATGTTTGTTTGCGTTTCACAAAATAACGTCTTTGAATCCCTGAATTGAAATAAAATTTTATTCAAATGAACTTGGACATCTTTCGAATAATATTTGTACACGCCCGCTAATGGTCAGCGTGCCACTCAGTTCAGTTCTTACACTTTGTGCCGACTTTTTTATCCTCATTGAACAGGAACACACAACTAATTTTTGATGTCATCGAACAATCTTGTCATATCTGTAGGCAGTATGGCACTTGTAGAGGTGACGTCACGCAAGCGCGCCAAGCATCTCATGATTTTTCCATGCTCCTCTTGTTTGCGTCACTACTTCGAGGTTTACCCTAGGAAAGCGTTAAAAAATAGTTTTTATTAGCCCACATAGCATTGATCACTCCTTTAACTGAGACCCTTGTAAGAAAACATGAAACAAACCAAAACTGTATGCAACAAAACTAGCGCATGATTTTAGTTATTTCATTTTCTAAGGAACAGAATGGACTATCTCTTCACCTTATTACTTAAAAACACCTGTACAACATGTGAGAAATAACAGGTATGGAATGTATACAAATCAGTAGCCGACTGCAGGTGTACATGGTTACTGTGTTGGAGTCACAAGTAAATTCCGGTTAACAGTCACTATTTTCTTGTTGGAATGCTACCTCTAATTTTGGGTCAAAGAAGACACAAGACATCCTTGCGGGAGGATTTCCCTGTAAAATCTTTACAGAGATATTCAGATAGATATTCAGAGCAGGTTTAAGTATGATCAAATATTTGGTTTATCAACAGAATTTATAGGTGAGGGTACCATCCGTAAAGAGATTCCAGTGCTGAAGTTTTCGTCCTTCGGATTCGCTCTGACGAAGGGCTAACCGCGCTTGACTGGAACTGACAGCAGGGCAATTTCACATTGATTTCACCTGGCTATTGCGTGACACTTTAATACGCCGTGCAAAAGTGTCATGATTCAACCTTTTTCCCGCGAACTAATATTATTCCTTGGTTTGCTTTCAATCTTTTTTTTGTTGTTGTTGTTTTCAAAACTGAGTCGTTTTTATTATTGTCCTTTATTCTCTTGCTTTCCATTTTTTAAATTTCCTTATCGATAGTCTGAATTCAGTTGCAAAGCCTATACGAAAGTAAATTGTCGTTCATCTCAGTCTCTGAAGAATTGTTTTATATTAGAAGCTTGTCTCACTCATGAGTACGAAGCGGCTCCAGCTTTGGTCATCGCGTCGCCGTGTATTTCATTTCATGTTACTTTGTGCATAATAAGCTTAACAGATCCCCAATCCCTTTCCAAAATATCCCCACACTAGAAATAAATAGACGGGGAAAAGTTATTGAAGTCAGCTTACCTCCTCATCCATTGTCAAAAGTCTGAAATTATGGCTGATATATTAAATATCCACAGTCGGAAATCCCAAACCCAAATTCCGAAATCCGAAGTCTGAAGTCTGAAGTCTGAAGTCTGAAGTCTGAAGTCTGAAGTCTGAAGTCCGAAGTCTGAAGTCTCAAGTCTGAAGTCTGAAGTCCGAAGTCCGAAGTCTGAAGTCTGAAGTCTGAAGTCTGAAGTCTGAAGTCTGAAGTCCGAAGTCCGAAGTCTGAAGTCTGAAGTCTGAAGTCCCTCCTCGGCTTTCGTAGTAATCGTCCTTTTATAGCTTTAGTCAGCAGTGTTTTACACCCAATCCGCAGTCCGCAGTTCGCAGTCCACAGTACAGCAAAGTCTGAAATTATGGCTGATATATTAAATATCCACAGTCGGAAATCCCAAACCCAAATTCCGAAATCCGAAGTCTGAAGTCTGAAGTCTGAAGTCTGAAGTCTGAAGTCTGAAGTCTGAAGTCTGAAGTCTGAAGTCTGAAGTCTGAAGTCTGAAGTCTGAAGTCCGAAGTCCGAAGTCTGAAGTCTGAAGTCTGAAGTCCCTCCTCGGCTTTCGTACTTTAGTATTAACAGTTCACCATCAGCCCGATCAAAGCAAGACATTCTGACTGTGTTTCTTGGCTTTTTCAAAGTTGCAAAATCCAGTAATTTTTTAAATTACAATATGTTAATTTTACCAGCATTGTGGCCAAAAAAAAAAAGGTACCAGAAATAAAATAAACGTAGCAAAAGATGGCGAAAATATGTGTGTACCATTATGCTAATGATTTCTTAAATATGATCAAAGTGTTGACGGTACAGTGGTGATGCACTTGAGCTGGGCAACAACACTCCTGCGTTTCCCATAAATAAGAAAACTTGACATTAAAGGGAACGAAATTGAACAGGTGGAAAATCACGTCGAGATAAGAAGGTTAACACAACCCTGTATTGTTGAAATCAGCGAAAGATTTCTTAAATATGTCCAAAGTCTTTACGATAAAATTCAACTGTGCCATACTTTGAGTCCCGGGTGTACTTCAATTACGCCACGTACGAGCTTCGGATGGCTCTAGCAAAAAGTAGGAAAAAAATTACAATGGTAGGAACGGCAATTAAGAGGCAGTCCCGCTAAAAGCGGTCCTCTCGACTTGGCAACCAAAAAAAGTTTTCCTTTATTTTTTGACCATGAAAAGGATTTCGTACACATGTTTAAAAAATGCTATAATTATTTTCAAATATTATGAAAGGTGTTCGTCATCGTGGTTTCAAATGATAGCTGAATGTGCTGTGGTTTTCAAATGATAGCTGAGTTAATAGCTGAGTTCTTATACTCACACGCAGCCAGTCGACACCGTCGCCTGATGAAAACCAGCAGTATAGCGATCGAAACGTCGCGATCCACATCTTTGTGACTCAATTGTGACACAAAAGATTAACTCAGCTATCAATTATTTTCCAATTCTTTATTTTTGCGCCGCCACAGGCCCAAATTAAATTTTGGACTCACCTGCCCTAACTGATATCGATCGAAAGTGTAAATTTCACAGATTTTGTCAAGCGCGCTCTGACTGCAAAAACCTAGCTCACTGAATACTATTTCGCTACAAGTTACAAGGTGTATTCAGTTAGTTCACAGACAAAATATAGAAACTTACAAAAACATCTTACGCATTCCAGCGTGATTAGAAGACACCCTTCTCTTGAGCCTTTATTTACATATCGAAAACTAACCAAATGAAAGGAAAGAAATCTCAAAAGGTTGGTCTAAATCGCGATAAAAAACCACATCAGAGCAAAGTATATACTCCAATGAACTGGTATATTGCTTCAAACCGGCGGGAATCACCTTAGCTTCCACACACCAAGAGATCAATTCGACGAAAATCCTTGTGTTTTCACACAGACTTCCCAAGCTCAAAATTCGACTCTAAATCTGTGGGTTATGGGCCAGCTTGTTTATATTCTTGGCTTGCACGTGACGTAAGAAAAAAACTAAAATTAAAAATTTTAAGGTTTTACCTTCATCAGGTTAAAGACATTTTAAAGATATATCTGCTTGCATGTTTTCAGCTCGGTAGCATGCTTTGTTTTGAAATAGAGCAGTTTGAATGTAGATATCTTTTTACAATGCGTGACATCGTGGTTGCGTCTGAGAAACATATCACGTACATGAAAATATCGATTTCCGTTGTGTTTTCGAGTTCTGAATAACCAATATGTTAAGAGAACTGTCTATGCGAATGTTTTGAAGTTTAGCAGAGAGAAAAAATCTTTTGCGACAGCAAAAGTGATCTCCAGATGTTTCCAATGGATTCCTCAGAGGAAAACCTGCATGGCGTCTCCATACTAAACACTATAATTTTGAGTAGTACCCTTTACCGAATAACTCGAGTTCAGAATATCGCACAACCCTGAAACTTTGATACGTTGTTTATTTATTACTGTTCTACACTATCTCAAAAAAAAGTGTAAATAACTATTTAATTAGAAGTAAAGTTTTCCTTCCTCAAATGTGTCGCGTACTTGTCTCTTGTGCCGATTTGGAAGCCATTCTGACAACGTTTAGTGAAGTTATTCGAAATCGTTGTCTCTCCTTCTAAAAGAAGAAGAAGGCAGACCACTCCATCGATCGCATCAATCGCTGGCTAGACGTCACTCCACAAATCGCTCTCTCCTCAAAAGGAAAAGTCCCGAATCGCAATAAAACCAACAGTTCCATAAAGCCCAATAAATTTCACTCCACGTACGTGTGCTTCGGCGGTCGAAAGAGTCGTGAAGAACGAAATATTTGGTTTAAAGTTCGCTTCTTCGGCTTTCCTGATATGCTTGTGACCGACTTCGAGCCAACGGCCTCTACGCAAGGTCAACTGTGATTGGTCCATTTGAACCAAGTCACGCGCTGACAACAGTCAACAGCGTGACTTCAGCTTACTTGATCACATTAATTTGTGAAGTATCCTTGTCACTCCAGCCACATCCCACAAGTTTGACGTTTTCATTGCTTGTTTTATTGATATGTGGGTACTTGAGCCTGCGCATTAATTATGCCATGCTGATGAGCCTAACAAGGCCGAAATAGCTGCCCATGGCTGCTAATGCTTGGGCTCAATCTTTGCTTTGGTTGATTTAATGGGTAATGCCCGCTACCTTGTGGCCTTAGTGCCCTTTGAGTGGCTTCAGCTTACTTGATCACATTAATTTGTGAAGTATCCTTGTCACTCCAGCCACATCCCACAAGCTTTACGTAAACATTTAGCATAGTCACGTTCAACGTAACGCAAGACAGCAGGCGACGTTGTTCTTGTTAGTTATAACGGTCCGTGATGTTGAGATTCTAGCTTGGAAACGCTGCAGGCCGTAGCCGCATGAAAACCATCAATGATGGAAAGAAATTTACAGAAAGTAGTGCCATTGAATCGGGTCGCTTGTGTTTGCTGGAAACATTCAGAGATTTTCTCAGTGGGCAGGGCGTGAGTGTATAATTAAGTAATGGTCCGTCTAAGAACGATAGCGTTGCACGGCAACGCATGAGCAGTAGAACTATATTATAATTGAATTATTTAATTAATTTTGAGCTCTCTGATTGGTTGAAATCCATTTTTCCCGACTTTTGCACGAAAAAAATGCGAATAAGTCCGAAACATCAGTATTTTTGTCGATGATGACGTAAGATCTATTGTTTCTCAAAGTTTCGTAAGATTCCTATGTGGGGAAGGTTTTCCAAGGGCACGAAGGACATACGCGAGAGCGCCGCCATATTGGATTCACCACTTCTTCGCTTTGTTTTGAACAACAACCTTATTTTGCGAGTGTGTATATAGTTTGTATATAGTTTATGTTACAGTTTGTATATAGTATAATTAGTGAGTGAAGCCTTAGTAGTGGATTTCGATCGTCGACTCGTGTTTTATCTGGTGGTTCATTGTGGCGATATAAAGATGCCCTTCGTGGCTGTGTGCAGCTGTAGCAAGCATCAAGAATGGCATCACCATTCAAGCGTTGACCTTCGTGTGGCCACCTTTTACGAAGAAAAGTACTGTAATGTCGATTCCAAGCATGGAGGAAGAAAAAGGAAGATTTGTTTAGCATGCCGTGGCCGGATTGAATTGGAAGAAAAATATCGTAAGCTGGAGAGTGCGGATGAGAGTTCTGTTGCTGCGCACGTGGTAAGTCATCGTATCAGTTCCCGTCTCTTTTATCCTACCCTTGAAAGCTTTCGCTAGTATCTTATCAAGCAAAATTTGACTTCTGAAATATTCAGCTCATTATTTTTGGAAAACACAGCTCATTGGTTTGCATCGCGTTATAAAATGTTGAATTACAGTAGACTAGACTTTTCTTTGCCATTACGAGATGGAAACCTATAATTTTAGCCAAATGGTACATTTACGTAAGTCTTATAAACCTGTGCTATTTTTCCTGACTTTCCCGATTCTTTACCCCTACAAGAATGTCGATCATCATTTATTTGTGTATTGATATTTTTAGTCTATAGTCTGTATTTTACATTTGAATTTTTGTCATAATGCAACATCTAATTGTCGTTAGCTTTGTAATTTCTTTGTTTTTATACTCTTCAAAGTGTCTGTAACATTTCTAAGGTTTTGTTGTTCTCTTCGCTTTTAGTTTGAATTGGAAGAAAACAACTTTCCTGATGAGAAATCTCACTTCTTGCCAGAACAAAGTGTAAGTTGCATGCAACTGTATTTTTGAGTGATTTTCACGAGCCCCAGGCTCCATCAAACAGGCTGGTGACCTGGATTTAGGATATTATATACTGAAATTCTTTGTAAATCATGTAGTTTTTAAAATTTGTATGGAAAAGTTGTTTCTATGTGGAAACTCGGTTTTTGTGTGTTGTTTATTTACTTTTAGTATCTATTTACACCAAATAAGTTTCCATGCATCTTTATATAAATTGGTGTGAAGTAAAACAAAGGCATCACAGAATTATTTACATGTGTAGTATGTAAATTTTGTTCCAAATATTGTATGGGTGGTAAATCATGCAAGATGAAATCTATTCATTTACGTAATACATTGTTGTTATTTTTATAGGGAAACCCAGTGGCCAACAGTGACCCTTCTCCATGCACTGATGACTTGAACAGTGTATCCAGAGGAACACAGGTTCCTGACTTACCACTTCGGCCATACAAGGATGCCCAAGAGCGAACACAACGTGCAATGAGAAGCCAAATTATAGAAACTGTGAGGAATACCGCAATGAAGTATGTGCACAATGAAAGTGGGGAAAGCCTACAGGAGCTTATGGTTGATGTTATAGGTAGCAGGCAATGGAGTCAAGTCTTCGGAAGTTCATCTGGCAAAGAACAGACCTCTGAGGACATGTACTTTCTCAACATTCTTGCAGAAGAGTACAGAAAGTGTAAAGATAAGGAGATGACAAAGACAATCAAAAGTAATGCACGAAAGCAGTTCGTGAAATAGACTCCCATTCACTTTTTTGTTTTGTTGCCCCAAAGTAGATTTGTGACAGTGTCCTTGGTACTCTGTAGGATTCTCTCTAAAACTGGCCAAGATATGCTTATTTTTACTGTAGCAAAAGAAAGTAAAAAGTTCTGCTAAAAATGTCACATGATCAGCAAAAAGGCAACAGAGCAAACAAGGAAGTTAGGGCTATTGAATGACAGCCTTCAGTAAGATGACAGTTTGTTTTCATAAGTTCTAGACTGATCCTCTTGTATTAGTGATATGATAAGGAATTTTTTTTGTTTGAATTGTTAGCCTCTAATACGAGCTATTTCTTTTAAAATCTGTTCTGGAGTTAGTCGTAGAAACAATACAACTTTCTTTACTTTTCCAGACATGTTTCAACGGTGCATCCGTCATCATCAGTGTACAGTTTTGAAATCGCCGTTGAATTTGTAACGCGCGTGAAATTATAAGGTTCGTTACATTGCGTTTACAATATTGCGTGCTAAATAGTTTTTAACAATAGACATAGAGCGACTTACAGGGAGAGTGTCAGGTTTACATGTATGTGTTTCACCTGCTGATTGAGATTGGGTTTCTCCCATTTGATATGCATGGATTCCTTAAGCCTCACTTGATATTTAGTAGTTACATAGTCCACAATCTGGAAACAATCCGTTGAACAGGATGTTCTGGAGTTATATTTACTAAATATAACATCCCATTCTCCCTAGTAGAGGAACTTGTGAATGATTGGCGTCGGTGAAGACGCCTTTTCAAGCTCTGATTTACATTGTCCATTTTGCGATCAGTGAGCAAGCTGCAAGGAAATACAAAGTACAATTTGGCTGAGAAGCAATGTTTGAGCGCTCCGAAGTTTTAGACTGATCCTCTTGTATTAGTGATATGATAAGGAGTTTTTTGGTTGGCAGGGGGGAGGGGGTCTTTTTTGTTTGAATTTTTAGCCTCTAATACAAGTTATTTCTTTTAAAATCTATTCTGGAGTTATATTTACTAAATATAACATCCCATTCTCCCTAATAGATGAACTTGTGAATGATTAGCGTAGGCGTAAATGCCTTTTCAAGCTCTGGTTTACAATGACCATTTTGTGATCAGTTAGCAATCCGCAAGGAAATACAAAGTACAATTTGGCAGAGAAGCAATGTTTGAGTGCTTGGAAGTTTTAGACTGATCCTCTTGTACTTATCAGTGGAAGCCCCAACCCGCCACATCCCTGGACCAAGGTGGGGGAATGAAGGGTGTTTGATCAAATTTGATAGCATGTTTTGCCCTTGGGGGTAGGGACTTCTCAAGATTTGCCATGTTCAATTTTCCTCCTACAGGACTGTAGGTGGGGGTTTTGCAGGTTTAAGTACCCCAGTAGGGTGGGGATATATTACCATTTGAGTCGACAGAAAGTCAAATACCCACCCTATCCCGGGTGGGGGTGGGGGGTTGGGGATTTCAATTGGTAAGCGCAATAGTGATATGATAAGGAATTTTTTTTTGGTGGGTGTGGGGGGGGGGTATTTTTTGTTTGAATTTTTTGCGTCTAATGTGAGTTATTTCTTTTGAAATCTGTTCTGGAGTTATATTTGGATGAACTTGTGAATGATTGGCATAGGCGAAGACGGCTTTCAAGCTCTGATTTACATTGTCCATTTTGTAGTCTGTGCGGAAGCTGCAAGGAAATACAAAGTACAACTTGGCAATGTTAAATAAACGCTATAATAACGCAGGACTTGTTTTACCTGTGTTTTGAGTAGAGAAAAGGTGTTGGGATGAGTAGGTGGTAGGAATTGGTTGCTTTGTTGGCTAATTATTGTGCAACCTTTTATTTTCAACCTCGAGATAACCAGCCAGTGTAGCTAACACTTTCTTGTATTGGCATATATCAGAGGGACGGCACTTTCATTTTGATCAATAATACACTCAGAACCAAGTTTTCAGAATTATATCAATTCTTTATTTGCCTAATTTGCCAAACAACATGAATAAGCAGAGGTCTGTCTCACATTTTTGAACGAAGTAACTAACATACAATCTGTTTTAGAACGAAAGGAAGAAAACTTGTCAGTAACAATGACAGCCAGAGAAAAGAAACTAGACAATTTCTAAATCGCGAATCATACAGGCGATCACCAGGCGAATCTGATTGTAGGAAAATTCATCCGCCAGCTGATCCTTCACAGTGCGCAATTTTCCGTCCTTGTTATTGTGAATGGCTACCTTTATCAAACTGAAAGATTCCCCATCGATAGCCATGTGTCTTGCGAGTATCGTCTCATCGAGCGGCGCATTTGCGGCAAAACTATCAATCGCGTACACTTCGGCTGTAGCCACGGCAATCTGCAACTCGCGAGAAATCAGCGCCAGGTCTTTTCCATTACCCAACTCTTCCACCACGCGGAGTTTTTTCGGAGAGCAAGGATTGTTTCCATACAGCCTGTAAAGGTAAGACTTCTGCAAGAAGAATGATATAAATAAATAAAATTATGTGAATATTTGCGAGTTCACCGGCGCGTTCATGTTGATGCCCTTTTTCTTTCCGCAAGAAAGTTTATACGTTAGATGACCAAATGGTACTAAATTGAAATACATGTCCAGTAAGAGAATTTATGAATGCTATCACGTACAGCAATTACCTTGGCATCTGTTCCTTTGTGGGTACTTTGGGTCCGTGCACATTTTGAGCTGTTGTCGCCGATTTCATCTGCGGCGCGTCGCTTTCTGGAACTGGACGTTTGGAAGTGCTTTAGATAAAATCCAATCCCTCACTGGTAAAAGTGAAATATACGAATAGCTTACCTTTTGGCCATATTTCCAAACTGGTAGTTCAACAAATCAGAATTGTATAAAAATGAAAGTATCCTGTATTTGAAGAAACGTGTGTTGGCGGCTGTAATGCTATCCATCGATAAACTGAGGTGTGAAAATCCCACGCCGCACCAATGGCAAATCAATGTCTCTTGACGGATATTTTAAACAGAGCTGTTTTTGACACGCGTTATTTTTCGGCGCGGAGAAATTACTCTTAAACGGCGCTTCCCCACATACAAATCTTAAAACAATAGCAGAGACAAAAAGGAAAAAATGCAAACTTGGTCCTGTTCAAATGTCGTTTTATTTAACTGCCTGACAATGCGAGGATTTGAAGGAAACGATTTGAATTTGGCGCTTTTTCGCTTTAGTCCAATCACAGTTGCTCTCTGGTAATTATTTCCTGTCTGAAAGAAACGGCTAACGCTGCCGGAATCCTGCTGGTTTCGCTATAGTTTTTACACGAACCATTACTTAATATGTTTGCATGTGGTTGTTTCAAAATTATTAGCAAAAATGGGACCTAGCTACGCCAATTTTTTTGTAGGTTACGTCGAGTACCAATTCTTCAATCAGTACAACGGTCCTAAACCTGAACTCTACGGTCGCTACATTGACGACTATATCGGCGCAATTTCGTCTAGCAAGGAGGAAATCAATCAATTTATAATCGCCGTTAATTCCTTTCATCCGGCTCTAAAATATACCTGGGAAATTTCGCAAACTTCCCTGGCCTTTCTTGATATCAAAGTTTTTATCAGCGGCAACGGTTTATGTACCAGTGTGCACTACAAACCCACCGATTCTCACAGTTATTTGTTGTATTCATCTTCACATCCATCTCATGTTAAAAACGCCATTCCCTATTCTCAATTTCTTAGACTTCGACGTCTATGTAGTGATGACTCTGATTTTTCCAACAAATCAGAGGAAATGTGCCAGTTCTTCGAGAAACGTGGCTATCCTGATTCTGTGGTTGAATCAGGCCATCACCGCGCTCAGCAGATTGATCAACAGTCAGCACTACAGACGTCATAAAAGGAAAAGAATGACAGAATTCCATTCACCCTCACATTTCACCCGCATAATAACCCAGTTAAAGCCATCATTCTTAATAACTTTAAGATACTTCAAAATGATCCAGAAACTGCTAAAATCTTTTCGCAACCACCGCTGATTTCATTCAAACGCGACAAAAATGTAGGTAACTTTCTAGTTAGAAGCGCATTCAAAACAACTGAACAGCCTGGCACTTTTAAATGCGCGCGTATGGCAAGCCAAATGTAGCAATATTCAACTCATCTAATTTTATATTCAGTTATGTATTTTGTTTTCAACTATTGGTTTAATATTCAACTTTAATTCAACACATCATTCAACATTCAACTATTTATTCAACATTCAACTAGTCATTCAACATTCAACACATCATTCAACATTCAACTATTCATTCAACATTCAATGCATCATTCAACATTCAACGAGTCATTCAACCGGTCAGTATAAAAAATTGACTGTGGACTGTGGACCCGGACTGCGGACTGCGGACTGGGCCGTAAAAGGAGGACTAGGAACCAAACGCGTACTGAGTACAAAACACTGTGCAAAAGGCGGGTATGGACAAACCGTGGCGTAGGCCATGGTGTAGGCTATGGCCCACCCTATGGCCTACTGGTGGTCAATTTTTTAAAACTCGGTGTTTCGCACCGCGGGTTTATAGCGTGCTACTGGATTTGAAGATACACCGGGAAAATAATGTCCACAGCATCTACCAGTTGTTTTGAACTACTTTAATGCGCAATTCCACTTTGCACAAGCTAGCTAGTCAACTGAAAATAAATGATGCATATAAGCCAACTAACCGTCATTCTTAACAAATCAGATATAATCGAAAACGAGACTTCAACAGCAAACTTTCTCTATCGTATTGTTGATATACTTTCAATTCTGTGAGGCGTAATCCCGTTTAAAACAGGCTATTTTAAAATTTTAACCGAGATGGTTTTACGTTTTTCAATATTTTTGCAATGTTTTGCAAAAAACACGAACATACTGTTTTCAATAACAGGGTCCTTTCTCTTGGATCGTTCGATTCCACGAGGGAGGTATAATATGATTGGCTAAATATGATAAAAATGGCGGGAATCTCGCGTGACGGGTCTTCTTGCTAAGAAAAACAATAAAAAAAAACTGAAATTGATACAGCTGTCAACAAAGTGCAAAACACTCGGTTCAGCATTGCTGGAAACCTGTGTAAACAACCTTCTCCGTCAATCTGTCATACCTACGACTCTCTTCTGTTCTCTCGGCGGCGTTTCGCTCAAATTTGCTAAGCAGACTCGTGGTAGAACTGAATTCGGAATATTTTAGACCTTTAGTTCTTTTTAAATTATAATGTTTTCCAAAATTCCAAGACAATCACGTCTCCTGAGGTATGTAAATTTTGGGAAAACTTCAACCAATCACTGTTCACCGTTCCCACGGTAATGCACGTGCATTTGATTCTTTTGATGTTGTCCCAAATTATGTTACCTGTCGCAATTTCTGAAATGTTCTTTGAAGAAAAAAGATTGAGGAGAGAAAAAACACCTTGGAGCTGAACTTACTTTCAATTTTTGTTTGAAAAGTATATAAGAATAAACACCTGATCTATGTGCTCTGACCACCAGGCGTAAATGCACATGTCATCGGCTTCCCCGTGGGGTCGACTCCCCGGCTAACCAGGGGGGTTGTAAAATCAGTCAAGCAAACTTGAGGAATTTTCCCCGGGGGTTGGGGAATCTCTCAAGACAAAGCCCACTGGGTGAGGTGCCTCTCAGCTGAAAATCCCCGTGACGTCGTTTTCAAACTTGTGAATTTCCCCACCCCTAATCTGTGATGTAAAACAATGTCAAGATTTTCCCCTACCCTCGGGCAAAGAATCACATCCATCTCCTTATTGTCCCCCACATGTCTCCCTGGTAGGCCCCGGGAGTCGACCCCACTGGGAAGCCAATGACATGTGCATAAACTTTACACTGTCGACGGTTCCAACGACGGGAAAACATGAGGCCTTCAGTATTAAAATAATTACGTTTCATATCGTAAAGGCTATGGGCAGGTGTATTACATGCTTGGATGCTACACTATTTCAAGCTGGTTTGGATTCTTCAGTCATCGCGGGTTCACGCAAGCGACAGAAACTGGGACCCAGTTCGCTGGATGATCTGCACGGAATAGGACTATAGCCTCTTGATAGCTGCCCGAAAGTTGTATTTATACGGCATTCTGGTTTTCCTGATTCCAATCTACCACGAGTCTGTTTAACACTGAAAATTTTGAGCGAACCGCCACCAAGAGAGTCGTTGGTATGACAGGGAGTGTTGATGGAAAACGTTCAGTTCACACAGGATGAACTGAGTAAAAAAAAAAAAAAAAAAAAAAAACACGACCGTCGGGAGGCCATAGGGTGGGCCATGACTACACCCGCCTTTTGCACATTGTTTTGTACCTAGTCTGCAGCCTTCAGTCCTCATTCTATACTCAGTCCGCGTTTTATACCCAGTCCGCAGTCCGGGTCCGCAGTCCACAGTCCATCTTTTATACTGACCGGTTGAATGACTCGTTGAATGTTGAATGATGCGTTGAATGTTGAATGAATAGTTGAAAGTTGAATGATGTGTTAAATGTTGAATGATGCGTTGAATGTTGAATGATGCGTTGAATGTTGAATGAATAGTTGAATATTAAAGCAATAGTTGAATGTTAAATCAATAGTTGAATGTTGAATCAATAGTTCAATGTTGAATGATGCGTTGAATGTTGAATGAATAGTTGAATGTTGAATGATGTGTTGAATGTTGAATAAATAGTTGAATGTTGAATGATGTGTTGAAGGTTGAATAAAAGTTGAATATTAAACCAATAGTTGAAAACAAAATACATAACTGAATATAAAATTAGATGAGTTGAATATTGCTACATTTGGCTTGCCATACGCGCGCTCGCGATGCAAAACTTTTACTTTCATTCAAAACACTGACAGAATATCGGGCCCTAAGCGATCTGTTAAGATCACTGATCGCTTCACGTGTACCTCCGCAAATGCTATCTATTGCATAACCTGCACATTATGCAAAAAGTTATTCATCGGCGAAACAGGAAGACGACTAGGTGACCGATTCCGAGAACATCTTCGTGATGTTGAGAAAGATGACAAAGACGCATCCAAACCTGTCGCTCGGCATTTTAATCTCCCTAACCATTCCAAACAACACATGTCGATCTCCGGCCTTTCCCTACATCAAGGTACCACGGAAAGCCGTAAAAATCTCAAATTGGCACTCTTAATCCCTACGGTATCAACGAGCGCTTTTCATTCAATTAATTTATTCCTGTTTTTGACGTTGCCATGTTACCACCAATAGCGCAGCTCCATTTTCTGTATATAAACCATACACAACCCACAATTCCTCGATTCGCTCCGACGAAGGGCTAACGCTCGAAACGTCAGCTAACCGAATCCCTGTACGGGGGTCAATTTACATTATCAACTCCATTGAGAAACCAAATTTTAATGTATTTTCTGTCTGTGTGTCCTCTCAAGATGCATATAATATCTACAATTACCATATTGCAAAATTTTATCTTTAGAATTTGATATTTTCCATCTCGTGGTTTACAACGTGAATTAACGAAATTTATTCAATAGACTACTTACAAGCGCCAATGTTTACTTCGTGGGTCTCGCAAGCCATATAGACTGATCACGTTTATGCAACGTTTTACCACAACACAAGATTTCTATTGCATACAATCATTAAAGGAACTGTTAAAAACCATTGCTTGGAAGGCCAGTAAAAGAATCTGAACGGTAAAAAAATATGTTTCGCAAATTCTTAGAATTATGCAAATGAGCTTTGACACCAACGATAATTATGTAAATACATGGATTTTCGTCAATTTTGAGCTCTTGGTGTGTGGAAGCTAAGGTGATACCCGCCGGTTTGAAGCGATATACCAGTTCATTGGAGTATATACTTTGCTCTGATGTGGTTTTTTTTAACACGATTTAGGCCAACCTTTTGAGATTTCTTTCCTTTCATTTGGTTAGTTTTCGATATGCAAATAAAGGCTCAAGAGAAGGGTGTCTTCTAATCACGCTGGAATGCGTAAGATGTTTTTTTAAGTTTCTATATTTTGTCTGTGAACTAACTGAACACACCTTGTAACTTGTAGCGAAATAGAATTCAGTGAGCTAGGTTTTTGCAGTCAGAGCGCGCTTGACAAAATCTGTGAAATTTACACTTTCGATCGCTATCAGTTATGGCAGGTGAGTCCAAAATTCAATTTGGGCCTGTGGCGGCGCAAAAAAAAAGGAATTGGAAAATAATTATAGCATTTTTTAAATATGTGTACCAAACCCTTTTCATAGTCAAAAGATAAAGGAAAACTTTTTTTGGTCGTCAAGTCGAGAGGACCGCTTTTAGCGAGACTGCCTCTTAAATAACCCATGAAAAGAACTACCTGTGGTAATAATGCAGGACCTGAATAATGTCGTCCTTAAATATGCGGAAACGGCGTTACAGTGTGTAAAAATCGGCAAAATGTTCACCTTCCCGTACAGTTCACAAACTGTACTACGCTAGAGCCCAGGACCTCCGAAACCTTTGCACATGCGCATACATGTGCTCAAAACTGGTTCCCAGACCATTTTATTTTCCTTTTTCCACGATTTTGAATTTTTTGCGGATTGCCGCACTCCCGTTCCCCGTTCCCCGTTCTCCGTTCCCCGTTCCTCGTTCTTCGTTTCGCGTTCCTGGTATTAGTAACATTCCTTTTAAAACCTTTGAGACAAGCTGTGACAGGACGTTACTAATATCGGGAACGGAGAATGAGGAACGGGGAACGGGGAACGGGGAACCGAGAACCGAGAACCGGGAACTGGGATCGGGAGTCTGGGAACCAGTGTACAGCGGTAATCCACAAAAAATCAAAATGGCGGACGAAAACAGGTAAACAGCGAAAATACGAAGCTAACTTGCCGTTTGCAATGTCAACGGAAAGTCTTGCAAACTTGCCGTTTGCAAAGTCAACGGTTCTGCAGTAGCTGCACCAGGAACCCACTGCCACCATTTGTTTTGGCGATTCGCTTTTTCCCTTCCTGAAATCGTCATTTTACGCCGGATTTCGTGCACGAAAGTGTTGCTATAGCCCAACATCATTATCAGCAGAAAAGCAGCGAGGAGGTAACAGATCGAGATAACACAAGTAACGTAGAAAAATAACAAACAGTATATTTATTCAAGTTACTGCATGCAAAGATACTTACAATTACCACTGAACAACGAGTGAATAAATGAGCTTGTTTGTAGAAATACAAATGTATTATAAAGTAAGCCAAAACAACAGGAAATACAAGTTACAATTAACCTGGTATCGATAAACTTTTAAACAACAGCAAAACCAAGCATTGACAGAACTTTAAAATAGTATTTTATTTTTAGTCAATTGTATTGTTTGGAAGCCCCTCAGGGTTTGCTAACCCAGGTTAAAAAAAATGTCTTTTAATGAAAATATCATTTCTTTTCTTGGAAAATATTTTCCTTTTCTTTTTATAAAATCCTTTTTAAATGACACAACTTACTGTCATGAAAAACTCTACTGTATTTCAACCACAGTGCGCCCAGACAATCTGTTTATGTAACCCTTTGTTTTGTATAGTAAATGTATGGGATTTACCATATTTTTCATGCTCTAGTGATGAATCGCTAAATATATGTATTGACCAATGCTAAATAAACGTTAAGTTGTCTTACCTGTGGTGTACTGTCATCCTTTGCCTCAGAAGAGATAATTTAAGTGATTTTGACAGGTTTTAATTTGTCTTCTCCATCGACTCTGCCTGACTGTTTCTTATTGTCGGAAGTAGTAATAATTATTATGTCTGCTTAAGTTTTGCTTTCTTTGCTGACAATGTAATTGGCTAACAAAACTCCCAACACTCACAGCTGAACCCAATAATTACTCCAAGATTCTCTTGCATGCAGATGCAATTTTGGCATTGTTGTGAATTCAGATAAGATCGTGTTTTTGAAATGGGTCATTACCTTGGTTTTAGCGGTTACTCACTAAACTCAAATAGAAACTAGTCCATGTCTTGACTAAAAAAGGAATGGTTAAGACTAAAACAGATTTTATTTTTTACAAAACATCCGACTGTCATTAATTGAACAGTCACTTTTACTCTAAATGCCTTGAATAAACTGATGCATGTGTGTATGTCATGAGCATGTAAACACTTAATGTTTTCCTTAGTACCGGTATAATTTTTGAGACCTTAGAAATGTTTTGGCAGATGTTTTGCTTGGTAATTGGGACAGGGTATTGACCTGACATCTTTTGTAACATTACAGGGCTTTCATAGCTCCTAAGAAGTGGGCAGTTCGGTATGTTATTGCTGAACACGTGGCTGAAACCTGATAAAAGTGCACTTGCTGTGAAGCCTATTACAGGTGTTTGAGTGAACGATGTTGGAAAACAGGCCCTTTGGTATTGAGAATACACCATCAACCCGATCAAAGCAAGACATTCTGACTGTTTCTTGGGTTTTTCAAATTTGCAAAATTCTGTAATTTTGTAACTTACAAAGTGTTAATTTTACCAACATTGTGGGCAAAGAAAAGGTACCAGAATTAAAATTTGCGTAGAAAAAGATGGCGAAAATATGTTTGTAGCATTATGCTGATGATTTTTAAAATATGATCAAAGTCTTGATGATACAGTGATGATACACTTGAGCTGGGCAACAACACTGCGACAACACTCCCGCGTTTGCCATAAATAAGAAAACTTTTTGGGCTAACAACATTAAAGGGAACTGAAATTGAACAGGTAGAAAATCACGTCGAGATAAGAAGGTTAACATTACCCTGTATTGTTGAAATCAGCCAAAGATTTCTTAAATATGGCCAAAATCTTTGCGATAACATTCAACTGTGGCATACTTTGAGTCCCAGGTCTACTTCAATTATGCCACGTACGAGCTTCGGATGGCTCTAGCAAAAGTAGAAAAAAATTACAATGGTAGGAACGGTAATTAAATAACTCATAAAAAGATCTACCTGCGGTAATAAAGTTGGCCTTTATTATGCGGAAACGACGTTAAAAATCGGCAAAATATTCATCTTTCCGTACAGTTTACAAACTGTACTACGCTAGAGCCCAGGACCTTCACAAACTTTGCACAAGCGCAGACATGTGCTCAAAACTGTTTCCCAGATTTTCCTTTTCTTCTTCCGCCATTTTGAATTTTTTGCGGATTACCGCTGTACACTGGTTCCCAGACTCCCGTTCCCGTTTCCCGTTCCCTGTTCCCTGTTCCCCGTTCCCCGTTCCCCGTTCCCCGTTCCCCGTTCCCCGTTCCCCGTTCCTCGTTTTGGTAACATCCAGCTGTGACAATTTTGACAGAATTTTGGGAAAAGGACCTTTCTTTTTACCGGTGCAAACATTTTTAACGAACTCCCTTTAAACATTGTGAAGAGTGAAAACATTCAAACGTTTTTGCCGCCGAACAAGACATTTCTTTTTATCATAACTTTGATATTCTCATCATATTTTAGGTTTTTGTGATTTTGCATTGTATTTTTAGGCTTTTTAATGTAGTTTTTAAATTCTGTTATTGCATTTTTATTAGGCTTTTTAAATATAATAGTTCATGAAAATTCTTGATGTAAATTAATTTTTTAAGATACAGGGCCCCAGACCAGCCTTAGAGCTGAATGGGCTACCCTGTGTAAATAAAGTTTTACTCTACTCTTGTTCCAGTCTCTTCGAACAAGCTGTTGTTCCTTTTGTCTCACGCAGAGCCGCTGATTATGTAGATCCAATTCTTTCCGCGAGGAAGCTTTCTAACAACTCATCTAGTTCAAAAACCAGTACATTGTTATAACTCGTTATACAATTTGGTTGATATCTGGGACCTGGAGTCAGGTTAAACACGCAGCAATACTGAAAGTTTAGCGTCATATGTTATAAGTCACATCAATCATTTCTCACTCACACACGGAAGACCAACAAATCATCCGTCGCTCAAAATTCTTTGGCGCTTTCCATTTGAATGGAAAAACCGGGGAGAATTTTCGGTTAAAAGGAACAGGACAAATTTTTTGCAATTAAAACGGAACGGGACGAGGGTGTTTCTTTTGCACTGAGTCACTCTTTTAAGACACTCGGTATTAACCAAAATACCACCAAACCGCGCGTTTTATTCATAACAACAACAACAACAACCATTTTATTTTGCTAGATATAGAAGATACATTACAGCAAAAGAAAGATAAACTTAAATACGCAAAAAAGAATCTACCCACAATAGTAAAAACTAAACGAGCTGAGTAGTTACAAAAATTATTAAGCTTTAAATGGGTTGAAGCAAGAACATGAAAATATAATAAAATAAAATTAAAAACAAAAACAAAAACAGAAATACAAACAAGTAGCAACGGTACCGGTTATTGACAGAACAAAATTTGTACATTAATTAAGAGCCACCATGACTCGAAATACGGATAAGCTAGAAGCGCTAAACAAGAGAATACTTAGACTTATACTTGGGGATTACTTGTCTCCGTATGATAGCCTTCTCACTAGGGTCAATACTAATTCCTTATACAATAAGCGCGTTCAGAAACTCCTTATATTATTATATAAGAGCCTATTTTTCACTCATTTTCCGGCTTACATGAAAGATATGTTTTCACTTCGGTCCTCTTCTTATAATCTTCGCGGTGATAACATACTGTCACTTAGAAAACCTAGAACAACTAGTTATGGCCTTAATTCGTTTTCTTACTTCTCACCTAAGCTATGGAATACACTGCCTAACTCTATCCGTACAAGTGCATTTACTGATTTTAAGAGGGAAATCCAGGGCCGTATCTTTGTGTAATCGCTTTCGCTTATCTTCACTAGTGGAACTAGTGGAACGCAGCAGATAGTACAGCATTTTTCGGTCATTCGGGTAAAACCGAGAAAAGAGGAATATCTCAGAAGGTATCCCTTCTTTCACGAAATATTTCAATTGGAAAAGTCCGTTCCATTTGATTTACCACCGGAACAAGTGGTTTTTCCTTGCAAAAGGAAAGCGCCCAAGTTGTTTACCTCGAAATAATCTCGTACCCAGATCTCCCAGGGATACGCGAAAGGGAGATCTGGTAAAGTTTGAATTTAAAGCATTCTCAGTAAGAGTCTAGCCTGTGAACAGGCTCCGCGGCTGGGGAAAACGAAAAGAACTGGTCGCGGCGGGAAAAATGGCCAACTGGCCGCGGCGAGAGAATTGGCCGCGACCAGTTCTTTTCGTTTTCCCCAGCCGCGGAGCCTGTTCACAGGCTATAAGAGTCAGGCCCGAAATACGGGCCTTACTAAAACTACGCATGCTCGTCCTGAATTTTGTTTATGAGCGAAAGATAGAGCTCTCCAATCAGTTTTGCGGCCCAGAGTAGAAGAAAACCTCAAAATCAAACCAAAGCTAAAAGAGGCAATACAGGAGGTTGTTGTCAACGGCCGAGATTGGTTAATTATTCTTCCAACTAGTTACGGCAAATCGCTAATTTATCAAGTGCTCGCTGCAAGGAAGAAATGAAAGTCAATTGTAATTGTGGTTTCGCCGCTCAACCCTCTGATCGACGATCGACATCAAATAAATAACTTTAACTCATTGGGAGTGTCTTGTGCAAGGATTAATTTTTCCGGGAGCGAGGCAGATGGTAGTTTTGAAGTCAGGTTTCACGCCGATCTATATCTGGAGGCCGGAAAGTTCCAGGTAATTTTATCCGTCCGGAGGTAAATGTGAGCAACAGGCAGTGTAGGGAGATATTTTTGGCCGATTAATCTTATCAGAAAAATGTAACGGCTAAGTTCTAATTTAGGCATATCAGTTTATTAAAACAGGATCTGCAACAGAACTTCGGAAGTTCTTCTGTGCCTTCGACACAAATTTCACACAGTTTTTGAATAATTCGTTTTAATCTCAAAACTTTCCCGGCGTCGGAGAACAATTTCCTCCCAGCTGTCTCGCCTCACAAACGGCGTTAAGAGTAATTGTCAGTAAAAATCAAAGAAATCGTGACCACGGTCAAAAAATCGATTTCGCTCATACTTTGTCAGTTTGAAGGCTTAGGTAAGTAATTGAAGGATATAAGGTTAGTTTTTTGAAATACTCGATATAACGGCAGAAAGCCACGAAAAACGGTCATCCTATCGGAAGCTCGGATTTCACCTCGCGAGTACTCGAAATTTTATACTTTTCATCTTCTTGCTACACAGACGTTTACAAAGCTATGAAAATTTCTTAATCATTATTGAATATATTGATTCTTCTTATGTCAAAGTATAGCAAGTTTTAAAATATCTGCTCATTTGTGAGCGAATTGAGCCCCGATTAACTAGACACACTTTTCTCATTTAACCAAAAGTCTAAAATAATCCAAATTCAGCGAGGTAAAAAGCTGACCGGTAGTGCCTCAAATCCTCTGATATGTTAACCAAAGACAATTCAGTCATTGGTTTTCAAATCTTTAGGATCTCGCAGCACTTTTGCACGAACGCCGCTCAAAGTTCGATAAAATTACAATGCAGCGCCTTTAATTACAACGCAACATAACAAGGCACACTATAGAATAAATTAAGCTTAACTCCTCTACCAAAGCTTTATAAAAAAGGTTCAATATTTTTAACGCTTTGAAACGTTTTAAAAAACTGTATTGATGTTGAATAATGTCTACAAAGGTTTACTAATTAAGAAATACCAAACTTACCCCGAGCTGAAATTAAATTTCACTCGCTTCTGTGTCACGCACGAACGACTTAGCAACAATAGGTGGTTTGCAGCCAATCTCTAGAGACACAGATAACAATGGTGAAACGAACAAATGCTGGTGGACGAACAAAAGGAGCTAATGAGAGATGTATTGTTTACGTCCACCAGCATGGCGGCGATGACGTAACGTGCAAACCACCTACAGCAAGCAGATATTTACATCCGTTGATTTAAAATAAGTCATATTTTGAAATATCTTACTAACGATGTGCTAGGTTATCCAGTTAGCTCGCTGAAGAAATCGAAAATAACTTAATACTGAATACAAAGTGGAACAATTTTAATTTATTTTATTAAGTATGAGAAGCTTTATGCCGTCGATAGCCAATCGGAAGTAACTGTTCCCGCGAAAAGCTCCAAGCAAACAAATCTACTTATCCATATCTCTGTAAAATTTTAACATAATACCAGACTTGTCGGGAAGTTCACAGAAATACTGAACAACGATGTCTTGTCCGTTCTTGAGTGGAATTCTCGGTGGGATATGCGGCGCAGACGAAGGCACAGCTCCTCAACTTCCGTCACACCACTCACTCAGTGGAACAAGGATATAAACTGACCACAAATCGTCTTTGAAATTTTCCAGAGTTGAAACAGAAGTAGAATTGATTTTGGCGCCTGTCGTGAGTGTTTTCAAAACCCCACGAATTTATTGGCGATGATTATCTGTCCGGTTCATCATGCCAGGTTAGCATAGGTTTGGCGAAGGACGAGAAGTTGTTTTAGGGTCACTGTAAGGAGCTAAGGAAAGAGCCCACACTGGAAGAAAGAAATAACTTTATTCCAATCCATGAAGATGTTAGCACTTTCAAAACAGCTCTTCCCTGTAGGCTTAGGTAAGTAACCGGTTGTTTGAGGTCCTACCAAACAGAAACTGCCTCCAATGAATCTTTAGTATTTTCTTCATTCTGATGACACGATAAATCAATTCCGAAAGACGGAAAGAAAGTGAAAATAATTTCTAACTTATAATAATAATAATAAACTCTATTTATATAGCGCCTATATCACTAGCTGTTCTAGGCGCTTTACAACACTGGCCGGGGGACTTTACCAGACTGCTTACAACGCAGTTTACAATTAATGAAGTTGAGTTATGAGTGCCCCCGTAATATCAATATCAAATTAAGACAGACACTAGGGGTGGTCACTGCCAGAGTTTTGTTCTTATCTTTTCAGTCTGTTGTCCAATCCAGTCAATTGATAAAAGCTTTTATTTCACGACCACCATGTTTTATGGATTGCCGTTATAGTAGACCGGTCTGTTTAAAAGCCCTTTCAGAAAGATGTAAACAGAAATCAAAGGGCTCTTGGAGCCAGCTCATTCATGTGATGGTATTTGCATGATATTCTTTGCATCCTAGAAAAATTGGTATAGTATTTCTACTCCCTCGTGGATGGGATGCTAGTCCGTTGCAGCGTTACTCCCAGCATTAAGTTGGCTGGAGCCCATTTCTACACCTGGGTGGAGAGAGGCACTGTGTTTTGGCCAAGAATACAAGCCACAATGTGCTAGGCCAGGGCTCGAACCAGACTGCTCGATCTAGAGACAAGGGCACTAACCATGAGGCCACTGCGCCTCAAATTTTACGATAGTTGCTTGTAAAGAAACAAGAGTCAATCTTTATAATAAACAACTTTAATAAACACAACATTACAGTGTGGCTTTTTTGAAAATCTTCACTTTTTGATATTTTAATAAACAAATAATAATGTGGGTTCTTGGAAGTATACTTTTGTTTGAGTTCGATACTTAAATAAATACAACATTACAATGTGCTTTTTAGAAAACCAAACTTTAAGTTTTACTCTTAAAGGGACTGAAGTTCAGCTTCTGCTTCTTAGATAATTTATGCTTATGATCAGAAATTGCAAAGAATTCATTATTCAACCTGTGATATAATGCACTGCTTTTACTGCTTAAGTATGAATGAAGCTTTGATGAACGTGGAACAACTTTTCGGATATGTTTTTGCACTTTAACAATAACTTTTTCGCTCTTTTGCAAAACACGCTTTATTTGGGCTGTGGGAATTCTTGACACCGCTCTGCTCCTTCTTCTCCTTACGTCATGTTTTACACAAATTAGTATAAATATCAATGCGAGATCTGTACATCTTATTTTCACATTTTACCTGAACAGACACTTCACTGATGTTCGATGAACAGAAAGTTGTCATTCCCTCGATGCGGCGTTCATCTTGTGATTCATTTAAGGTTGATTAATCCACGTTTATTGTTGATGCCTGTGGTTTGGAGAAGAGCAAGCGAAACTTACTGGCCAAGAAGGACAGCTTCGTCTTGATAAACTTGATAACATTACCTGTGATTGATCTAATGTGGCTGGTAGCCATCTCAAGCAACTTTTAATGTGAGATTGTTTCGTGGTTTTTATTGCAAATAGTACAGCAGTTGTTTTCAGGATATTGTGAAGCAGTTCTGTACGAGCGAGCCTCAAGTCTGGATCGAAACTCGAGCCCAAAATATTTTTAGTGACACTCATGATCTTGGCCGCTATTATTGATGTGTGGGTTCTATGTTGAAGAGCTCCAAAAGGTAACCACAATAATAAAGGAATGATTTAGGTATAAACCGTATACTCACCAGTAGGAACACAAACAAGTTCCTTCAACAATATGGCTGCCTCGAAGATCTAACACGTTGCACGTGGTAGCGTGTGCAAAAAATCCCATTTAGAGTCCCCTAGGCGCAAACATCTCGGCTTCTCAACCATATTGCGATTTCCAGAGGTTGCGAAATTCTGACTTGTGGTTTAAATTTATTTATAACGACATGCAAACATTCTTTATTGTTGATCTTTGCACTTACTTATTCAGCTTATTGCAGCGGCATGAGCGGCATCGAAGTTTTTTTGGCACTTTTGTTAAGCCGAAGCAGGAAGGGGTGGTGAGGACACTTTCACTTCCGTCGACGGTTCACGGCCACAATTTCCGTCGACAAATTTCTGTCCACAAATTTCCGTCTACGGACAACTTCCGGCGACATTTGCACCCTCACGATACTCATTCATTGCTTGCGCTGCGCGCGCATGAATGAGCTAAAAAAGGAGGGTCGAAACACAATACCCCCTCTTCCCTCCCCCCATCTTCTCATTTTAAAATGCAACGAGACTGCGAGATTACAACAGCTGAAGTTTCGAAAATCGTCGATACATTGAGCGAGTACACCTGGTGAGTATACCCACATTAATGAAACTGCTTGCTTTATAATATTAAGTTGGACTTTGACCCCGGGATTTATTGTCCCAGACGATGCTTGTGAATCGTTTGGAGGAAATTACTCCACGGGTGTCCATTTCCATTCCCTTAAGCAGCTCGTTCGTAGTTTCTTCAAAACAAAGGCTGATCGCCGGCGAGCGGAAGTGGCAGTTCAGGTGAGCAGACGCTCGTGGGAGAGGAACGCATGAGGAGCCCAAAGAGCGTCTGCGGCTCGTGATTAAAATTTTGTTAATTTAAAGCTTAACTGAAAAACTTAGTGAAGCAGAGTCGGCGGCAGGGTTTGTAAACGAAGTAAAATAGTCATAGGTGGGTTAACACTAATTTTATTAGAAATGTCAAACTGGCACACGAATATAAATACCAAGAGCTTTTGTTCACTTCTTTTAAAGAAGGATAGAGCGTACTAATATTACTAAGTTTTCAACGCAATTTAAGATATGATTCTCTTTTTACTTTTTCGCAATGCAGGTCGATTATGAAACTGACACTGATATTCCTCTTCCTGTACCGATCGCTGATACTAAATGCAAAGACGTTAGAGTTAAACGAAACAGCCTTTACGTGCCAGACGAAGATTCGCAAGAAAGCGAAGATGACGTAAACTATATGCTAGATGAATCCCAATCTCGTTCCCAGGGTCCAGTCTCCCTCCTTCGAGAAAGTACCCTGGTTCAGGCTGGTCACGTGTCTACTAGATTTTTGCAGATTCCAGAAAAAAAATGAAGATTGAAGGGAGGGGCAGGAAAGTTGAACTTTGTCTCCACTAAGTCGAGGACCCACCCTCTGTGGGGATTCGATTTGTAATCACGGACACGTGACCAGCCGCAACGAGGAAGAGAAATGACCTTGGGAACGAATCAATCACGTTCGCGACATCGGCACAGCTCGCAATGCAGTATCAGTACCATGGAATGCAACCCAAAGCCATATTAAACGCTTTGAGAAAAGCTGAACAGTGTGTTTCCCGGACTCGAGTGAGCGGCGGAAATCAAGCCTATTATAAAGTGCACATGAATCGAAATTTCAAAGCTATTTATTTTCTCCAATGTGAAAATTGGTGTTTTAAGAAATATTTTGAGGGAAAAATAATTTACTTTAAGTAGCAGGAACTTGGAAGTCAAGCCTTTCTCACTAAAATTCTAGGCAAGGTCCTGGGTGATATTGAATAGTCGTGACATCATTCGTGTGTACTCAGTCGAGTGCGTCACTCTGTTTTTGTTAGTTCGGTGGAATAAAAATCTCGGAGAACTCTTGTTGCAACAAAGCTATACAATCGTTATAGTGCGGCGAGCTTTCGTTGTGAGATAACGTATGCTCAGATTCATTTTGCAACAAAACAAAACAATCATGGCGACCAACTGACGAGGTCTTTAGACGAAACTAGTTTTGTAATCGCATTTGCAAATTAGTGTGTTGAAAGTATATGCAAATGAGGCTTTTTCCGGATAAAATGATGCTAAGTAATACTTTCTTAGCTTCGACGAACATAATTTCGCAACAACTATTTACATAAGGAATGGAAGCATAGTGCCATAAGGATGATCCACAAAAGAGTTCAAGACCACATACGAGCAGGTTTCCTAAAAAAGACTACCAAGATTCATTACCGCGGCCGCCAGCTCCGCAAAACTTTCCAGGTTTACGCTTTTTCGCCTTTTCCGCCATGTTTCACTTTTGAACATACACGCGAATGACGTCACAGAGACTTTTTGGCCGCGCGCAAAACTAAATTTCTGACCACGGCGGAAA
The DNA here is from genome assembly GCA_016490735.1 of Pachyseris speciosa. Taxonomy (NCBI): domain Eukaryota; kingdom Metazoa; phylum Cnidaria; class Anthozoa; order Scleractinia; family Pachyseridae; genus Pachyseris; species Pachyseris speciosa. The sequence continues at coordinate 119,455 of JAEMWC010000717.1, forward strand.
TTTCGGAAGCCCTAGAAACAGCGAATCCTCTTCACGAAAAGGAGGGAATCGATTGAAATGGAATATGGGGAATATAAGCTCATAATAAGTTCATTTTCAAATAAGTTCATTTTCGATTCATGTGCACTTAAATGTGCTACTCATTTCCAGACATTACCATACACAAGAACAAAAGAAAATAAAAATTGATCCAAGGATAAAATCGAACTACAACATTTATATGGGCTCACATGGCTAGCTCCTTCCGAGTGACCCGAAATAACTTCCGGAATTGTGCGAAAATTCGGTACTTTAATGCCTAACCTGACACAATGAGACGGGCAAATAGTCATCTCCAATAAATTCGTCGGCTTTTGAAAACTGGCAATCTTGTCAAAATGAGTTCTACTTCTGTTTCAATTCCGGAAAATTCCAAGGACTTTTTGTGCTGTTTTATATCGTTATTACACTGCGTGAGTGGTGTGACGGAGGTGCGTTCGTCTGCGCCGCAAATTCAAGAACGAACAAGACATCATTGCTCGGTATGTCTGTGATTCCACAAGAATAAACTCTGGTTTTAGATGTGATGTTACAGAGATATGGATAAGTAGATTTGTCCATTTAGAGAACGATGCAATATTTGCTTTTGACGTGGGAACATTACTTCCGATCGGCTATGGACGGTGTATTAAAAGCTTCTCATCCAGTTTGAATTACTATTAAAATAGTTTTCTTTTTATTTCAGCATGTTAACTGGGGAATCTGGCACATCGTTAAGTAAGATATCCAGTCTTACAGTACGAGTTATTTTAAATCAACGGATGTAAACATCTGTTTGTTAACCAATTGTAGCTAAGTCCTCGTGCGTGACACAGATTATGGAGCGCGTGAGATATAGGTCGGCACACACGGAGGGACTAGTCCCTGCGACTAGTCCCCGCGACTAGTCCCGGGGACTAAGTCCCTTCGTGTGAACTACCCATTCAATTAGAAAATCTAGTCGCAGGAACCAAAATTTGGTCCCTGCGACTTGTCCCACGAATTCAAACCATGTTTGAATTCGTGGGACAAGTCGCAGGGACTTGTCCCCTCAAATTATGCTGGTCCCTGCGTGTGAACTGTTCGTGGAACTAGTCCCTGCGACCAGTCCCTTCGTGTAAACTCTTCAGGGGACTAGTTGCAGGGACTAGTCGCAGGGACTAGTCCCCTCGTGTGTGCCGACCTTAATTTCAGTTTTGGTGTTTCTTCATGTTTTTTAGTTTGCAAACCTGCGTAGACAATATTTAACATCAGCATATTTTTTAAAACGTTTCAAAGCGTTAAAAATATTGAACCTCCTTTTTTAAGGTACAAACTTTGGCCGAGGAGTCAATTTACTTTCTTGTCGATTGTTGTGATAAGTTGTAGATTTCAAAGGCGCTGCATTGTAATTTTATCGAACTTTGAGCGGCGTTCGTGCAAAAGCGCTAACTAGATCCTAAAGATTTGAAACCATAGACACAAAAACCAATGACTGAATTGTCTTTGGTTAACATATCAGAGAATTTGAGACACTACTGGTCAGCTTTTTACCCCGCTGAATTTGGATTATTTTAGACTTTTGGGTAAATGAGAAAAGTGTGTCTAGTTAATCGGGGCTCAATTCGCTCACAAATGAGCAGATATTTTAAAACTTGCCATATTTTGACACAAGAAGAATCAATGTATTCAATAATGATTAAGAAAGATTCACAGCTACGTAAACGTCTGTGTAGCGAGAAGATGAAAAGTGTAAAATTTCGAGTTCTCGCGAAGTGAAATCCGAGCTTCCGGTAAGATGACCGTTTTTCGTGGCTTTCTGCCGTTATATCGAATATTTCAAAAAACTAACCTTATATCATTCAGTTACTTACCTAGACCTTCAAACTGACAAAGTATGAGCGAAATCGATTTTTTGACCGTTCACTTCTAGTTCAGAAACAAATACACGGCAAACACTGAGCCCTGAAGTCAGAAGAGAAACTAAAAGAGAAACCTTGCTAACAGCGCAAGCGTAAAATAATATGGAGTTAGCGGATGGCAGGCAGGTTGAAAATTTTGACAGCATATGATGCAGGAATAGAAAATCAAACGTCACATGCAATTAGTAACGTCAATCATTTCTCACTCAAAATTCTTGTTTACATCAAAAGACATTCGGGCAACGACACGAAACAAGCTCTTCATATTTGATATTGATTGCACAAGATGTTTTCACCCGAAGATTAAAACGAATTTGAATAAACACTTTTGAAAAATTGTTAACTCACGCTCATTGTAACAAAGACGCATACGTTTCCACTCAGTTTTATCTCGTTAAGCATAAAATGCCTAGGTGGTTAAGTTTTACAAGAATTACGAGAAACACCGGCATTCGCTAATAGTAGTCCCTAATTAAAGGTCCGTTTTTCTTATTGAAAAATGTGTGGAGGTAGGGACAGGGGTGTCGGGACTTCCCGCTTCCATTCGCTCAGCAACGTTCCCACCCCTTCATTAGTGGTCTATGTGTCTTTGGCTCTTTATAATCAAATGATAGTTAGCAAGCAGCCAAATTTAAAATCTACGCGAAAAACTAGAATTCAAAATATGTAAACCTGTTTTCAACAACAGAGTGCAAGATGCATTAATGGTCCATGGAAAGATGGACGAAAGTAATCCCGGAGCCATTGTTCTTGTAAGAGAAAAATAGTTTAGCTCATCGGTGCCTCATTTTCGACATTTCAGGCTTATGGACTGAAAATAGCAAACATGTTGGATGGAAAGTTAACTTGCACTCATTTAGGCAGGTAAAGATATACTGTTAACACGTTCTGGTCGTTCGAAGGGAATACAATAAAACGAATGATTTCTTCTTTGACTATCACCCTCCATACGAGTTTCTTATTATATCACAATGAGAGGGGTGCGCGCTTCTTTTCTAACCCTTCGTGATTTTATATTCTATGTCTAATTGTTCTTTCAACAAATATGCGTTCTTTTTCTCCAATTAATACCTCGCCTCGGAATTCAAATAACTTGTTTTATTCTGCGTAACATTAAACAGAGTAGTTCACTTTTCACTAACTCACTGAAAGGCAATTTGTACTTGTCTTCACCACCAAATATTCGCGCACCAGCTAAGCGCACTTGAGCAGTTTTCGAAACGAGCTTCTAAATTGCTCATTTCTCCAGGCGTAGATGACAGGATTGCATATGGCGTTCAAACCAAATGCAACGTCATATACAATGTATATTATACACTCTTCATTGAGTGCATGGTAAAAACGGAGGCACGTCACGAACAGCAGCGGAAAGATGCTGAGAAGGCATACTGTAACAACAATGGCGAAAGTACGAGCCCCTTTAATTTCATGCTTAATGGCGGCGATGCCTTGGATGTCGTCTTGTTCTCTGATTTGCCTTCTGTGCTGGTGGGAGACAATGAAAATGTAGATGTACGAGCAAAGAATGACAACCAAAGGGATGATTAGCATTGATATGACTACGAAGATAAGGAACCCTCTGGCTGATGGCGGTCGCTTCTCTGGAGGACCTTCTTGGGGTGTGGAGCATGGATGCAAAGCTTGTCGAAAGGCAACGCAGGCAGAGGTAGTGCTTGGTTGTAGGATTAGAGGCAGGAAAACTATGACAGCTAAAGGCCACAGCCACGCCGCGATAGACATGAACAGTGCGCGGCGTTTCGTCATTACCGTGTGGTACCTCAAGGAGAACTTGACGGCGATGAAACGTTCGACGCTGATCAACGCGAGATGCTGAATGATGACAGAAATGATTATGAAGCTGAACCGGGCGCTTGCCTTGCAAAGAAAACATGGAAGGTCCTTGTTGATGAGCATACTGATTTGCGGGATGTAAGCGATCACTATCAAACTGTCCGCAGCGCACAGACTCATTAGAATCACGTTGGACGCTGTTCGCAGGCTGGGGAATTTGTGAAAAGCTTTAAACACCAAAGAGTTTCCTAAGAGTGACGTGACTATTATAATCAAATGGACACTGATAAGAATGTTTCTTTTCGTCTCCGGTAACGTTCGTTTTCCATCAGTGCAGGACGTGTTATTCGCCATTTCTGTTTCGGTTCTTTTGGAGTTGCTATTTTGCATGACAATGTTTATAACTGCCGTAATGCCACCAGGTGCCTATAGCTTAATCTTCTCATGACTGACGGCAAATTGTCTTTTCTCCCTATATAGCCTATTCATACAAAACTGTCTCAGATACAACACAAACAGGTCTGTAATGGCCTTAAAACGATATATAAAGACAAATATGCAGCATGTTAGTTGTACGTCTTAATTGAAGGATGCTTATTTTCTTATCAAGTTACGCACTTAAGTTGAATGCCAACACCCGTTTGTCAGTAATGACGAGCAAAGTGTTTGTCTCTCTTTTATTAAAATACATATTAAGAATTCAAACCAACGAGTATATTAACTTGTCAAATGATAAGAAATTGAAAGTTTGATGTTGAGGCTTTCTTAGTTAAATTTTTTAGACTAAGTAGTCTTAGAATACGCTGACTTTGGGTTTTAGGCGGGGATGGCAAAGCACAGCTAGAGAGGAATGGAGTGAGGCGGTAAACGAGGAAGAACTTTACTCGTGACGCGCGGCCTGAAACGTGAAAGCGCTGAAAGAGCTGCGCATAGGTCAAGCAAAAGAGACATCTACAGCCATTTAAGAAATCCAATTGTTGACTTGTGCCTAACTTGTAGGTTTCAGTTATTTAATGATTTACCGTCTCCTATTGCTTTTTAAAAATTCTCCTCACGTACAAAGTATTAATTAACAATTGGTTCATGCTTCAGCTTGCGTCCTTCAAGATATGACGCACGCGGGATGTTTGACCGGCATGGCAAGAAATGAGAGACATGAGGGGGCGGAGTCACTTCAGAGCAGTCTAAAGAGCTATCAATTACTTTATTTCTTTGGCGAGATGCTATTGGATGATCGTGGCTATAGAAATTTGCAGGCGGTTCAAAATTAAAATTAAAAAAAGATGGCGGCTCCGTCGAGAAATCTATGGTTTTCTTCAATAGCGAAGAAATGAAGATAATAGAGAAAGTTTGTTATCTGGAAAATCTACACTAATAAATAATCGATTTTTGTCTGTTTAGGCGAAATATCGGACATTTTTGGCGTATGAAAGGGTACTGTACTTCGAAGGATCACGGCGTATTGAAAATTTGATTTCTTCCTGTTTGATTTTCCCGTGATCTCGCCCCAAGTATGTGTTGTCATTCTTATTCTTTTATCGATGATTTCTATCCGTAAAAAGCCTGGGAAAGAGAAGAAGAATGATATAACAAAATGGCCGGCGGTATTTGGAACTTGCGAAACATCCACACGGCACGGCAATGGCATTCCTCCGTACTTTTCTTACCAAAGAAGAAAGCTCAACTTTAAAGTGACATACACGGAGCGACACTGCAACCGGATGTTGGTTGGATCAACTTCCGGTTTGTTATGTCACTCGCTTGACGCTTGTGTTTATCTTCCAACCGTTTTTGTTTCTTTCTGTCTTCGTTGTTGCCGTTGTCGTGGCTTTTCGCAGACACGGATAACATACTCGATGATGCTTCAATTTATTTTGTTTATCGTAGAAGAGAACTGGGGTACTTGTTATGACTGTGAAACGAGTCAGAAAGTAGGTGCTCCCTCGGACCAAGTTTCCGCCATCTTTGAACTCTGAGGTAAGCCAGAATTTATCCTTGAGCTTGATTCAGCCTCAAACCATTTTTTATTTTGTTGTTTTACTTTTTACAGTGAATTTTATAGGGGATCAGTAAGGGGATCAGTAGGGGATCAGTGGGGGATCAGTGAACGGGGCACCAGTGTTTTGTCGAAGCCCCTGAAATGAAAAAAATTCACTTTCAGACTGAATAGATTTAATTAGTTTCATTAACTGATCGCAGATAGTTTCCTTTCTTGTGAATAAACAAAACAGCCAGCAAGATGTCCACTTTCTTTTAAAAGTGCTGGCTATATATTTTTTCGCTATTGTATTTTGTCGATTTACAACAGATTAAAGTATACATGTAACGCAGTAATGCATTCAGATTCTACACGAAAGCAGCTGCCTTACCCATATCGCGATAGCCTGATGGTTAGCAGTCTGGACTCCGGATCGAGCGGTCCTGGTTACTAGGGCGTTGCCATGTCGTCTTGCCTTCTTTAACAGGGCCTCTCTCCACCCAGATGTATGAATGGGCACTGGTGATTATCATTCTGTCCAGGGAAGAGGAGCAATAACCTATTTAGGCTCCAGCAGATATGAGGCACTGGCCCTTGAGACGACAAACCTTACCACCTACAGCAAACATAATGGCTGTAGGGAGATTTTCGCTTTTAGTTTGAAACCGGAGTTAAGGGCCATCAATTCAATATAAGTCCGTCAAGTCTGATCCGCAGCTAGGGGTGCCGTAAAAGACACAAGTCCTTAACTGCTCCAAGAAAGCTGAAATAATTATTGCATTTCCCAAGTTGCCAAAGCAGTAGCCATTGCAGGAAACTACACTCAACCCCTGTCCTATCTTTGGATATATATGCAGTACACCGATTAAGTCTGGTTGCCACCATGGATCTGTGCTGACTAAGAAAGCAACAAAAGGAAAGGGGAAGTGTGCCCCCACGAGTAATCTTCTGGCAATTTGGTCAATCAGTTTAGCGGCTTGGCGACGAAAACGGACCCGTCTAATACCTGGACCGTTTGCACTGGGGGACTGGGTATGAATATATAATCCTTAATTATATAAAGGGGCACTGTCACGTAATTTGGATCTGAACCCAAACATGTGTTTGCAAAGTGGAACGCTTAAAAAATTATCCACTATTCCTACGAAGTACTTGATTTGTATATTGAAACTATTTGCGGTTGTCTATGGCTCGGATGAGGAGGAGGAAATGCATTGCAACTTGAAACAAGTTAGGTTAACTTTTTCAAATTTCGTTGTTTCGAAAAAAGTGAATTCCAAGTCAATCATAGCCAGCAAACCTCGTCACGACATACAAACGTGTACACGGTATGACTCATCATTATTTACCTTATTCCAAAATGGCGTTAAATTTATTATTATTTTGTTTGCATGTTAATTAGCCCTCTTTGCCTAATTTTAACTTTAAAATTCTTTTGTAGTTTGTACATGTTGACGAGGCAAAACGGGCTAATTAACATGCAAACGAAAAGAATAATAGATTGGCCCCCATTTTGGAATAAGGTGTATAGACGGTATGAATCAACCTGAATTTTCATTACTCGCAACGACGCACTCACGACCAATTTATCGCTGGGGCTAAGGTTTTAAATGTTGCTTCACTTGGAAGGGATTATAGGAAAGGGGCATGCTTCTGAATTTATCAAGACAATTTTCATATAGACTGGAAGAGTCAGACTGCATTTTGCATTAGACAATTAGCTATAATTATATTCGAAATTTCCTAAAGGTTCAAAGCGATTTTCAAGTGGCGTCACGACAGACGTCGTGGTTGCATTTAGAATGACTGGTAAGTTTTTTCTGCAGAAAATACTGAAGTCCCAAACAGGTGGGTCATAGTACGAAATGGGACCACATAGCTCGGCTTATTTCCTACCTGACTGATTAGCGCTTTATTACCCGGGGCCACAGACTTGTTATATGGGACGGGTTGAATGAAAAAGATAAACTTAATATTGCAGTTTTGACAAAAAGATGCAATGAGACATTGAGATTAGCCGGCAGGAGAGGGGTTGTTACATTCCTTTAATTTGTGCTTGTGCGAAAAATATTTCATAATATGTAGACCTGAAATGTCAACACTGAATAATAGAAACGAGCTAACATCGTGCTGTAGACATTCTAAGAAATTCCTGTTGAAAACTGTCATCACTTAATAGCTCACTTGCACGATGACGTCACGCGCGCAAAGAGTTCTGTTAGTTGTAGTCATTGATCCAAGATGGCGTCTGGAGCTCAGACAGGAGGATTCACTTGCTGCGTCCCTGGCTGTTTTAACAACGATAAACGCAACAGGCGTGTTTCTTTTTGCAAATTTCCCAAAGACAAGAAACTGAAA
>JAEMWC010000717.1:130000-185000 GCA_016490735.1 Pachyseris speciosa
AAAATTTTGATTCGCACGGAAATTATCCAAATCGTTATGATCAGCAACCTAAAATGATGAGATATGTAAACTTGAGAAGTCTACCATTCTTAACGAATACCCTTCGTAGGCTTTTATTTTATATTTATCAAATCAAATACAGTATGTTATCTACTGATGTGTGTTTATGGGAAATGCCAAAAAATTTAATTATAATAAAAAAATAAAATAAAATAAAAATAAGAAGACAGACTGCACGAGGTTTAATTTTTTTCCTGGCATTAAAGGCAGGGATATTCTTGGCTAAAAAGCTATCCTTTTCTTAAGCCTTCTTCTTTTATTCCCACTGCTGGTATAACAGCGGCTGAAATCTATTTGACTGAACAGCTTATAACCTGTTAGCCATATAACAGTCATTTACAGGCGGATTCAGGCTATTTTAGTCTGTGTGGATTCACCCGGTCACGTTTTTGGAGTTAGCAAGTTAAAATTATACATAGGATTTCCTGATGAAAGACGCTAAAATAGTGCTCACTCTTGTCACACAAACTTATTTACTTGTCCTTCCTCAAAAGTTGATTTTCCTTGTTGAAATATTTTTTAGTTCACGCAGAGTAGTTGATTATATTTGACTGTGTTTCCATCATTTCTATATACAATTAAAAACGGAATGTATCTGTCAAAACTCTGTTTAAACCTTTGAGACAAGCTGTGACAATTTTTCCAGTCTCTTCGAACAATCCAGATGTTGTTCCTTTTGTCTCACGCAGAGCCGCTGATTATGTAGATCTAATTCCTTCCGCGAGGAAGCTTTCTAACACTCATCTAGTTCACAAACCATTATTCTCCCAACTGGTTACGGCAATTCGCTAATTTATCAAGTGCTTTCTTGGCATTACGATCATCTCGCTGCAAAGAATTGAAAGGACAAGTCAAATGTAATTGTAGTTTCGCCGCTCAACCTTCTGATCGACGATCGATATCAAATAAATAACTTTAACTCAGTGGGAGTGTCTTGTGCAAAGATAAAATTATCCGGGAGCGAGGCAGATTGTAGTTTTGAAGCCAGGTTTCACGCCGATCTATATCTGGAGGCCGGAAGGTTCCAGATAATTTATCCGGCTGGAGGTAAATGTGAGAAACAGGGAGTCTGGGTAATTGTCGAGAGTCGAGACTGACATGTCGAGAGTCCAGAATAAAAGGAATTTTTTTTATAACAATCATAGCTTGCATGATTGTTTCGGATGTTTCTTTGTTTTGGTTTAGTGAGAGAACAGAAATCTTATCATAAGAAGTTGTCCGGAAACACGCTAAATTTCGCAGTCACGCTATCTTAGCGCATATGTTCATCGATCTGGCCATCTGGCAACTGGTGACTTGCGTTCCTCCGAAGTAAAAACAACTTGCGGTACGAAATAAATGAGAAAAATTCCTAACAACTGGTTTGCGAATAGTCTGTACACGTCTATCCAGTAACTATACTCAGAAAACAAAGATGACAGTGCTGACTGAGGCACAAACACAGGAAAATTCTCTTTGGGGACAAACTAGTATATTTACTAGGAAAATTACCGCTTTGTAAAGAAAAGTAGACAACAACCAATGACAGATAAATAGTGATAATTTTAAACATTATCAGTCCAAGGCAACCACTGTTTCCATTGAGTTTTAATTTTCAGTGTAGACAAAGCGATTTAAAGCAATTCCATTCAATGTTTAAAATACAGAAAATGCAACATATGGATTCTCAGGATATTTAGTTTTTAAAAATAACTGACCATGAATGCACAACAGTTGCAGTTCTATTATCCAAAGTGTTGTACAGGGCAGGTGAAACATACTAATCCGGTGAACACTGGATTTTTTCGTCGTATATGCGAAGGATGTGGATGATAGCACGTGTTGCCATAGTCACTGCTGTGAACAAGCTGACCACTTTGCTCCTTTTTATGTATAACCCGCCTATCCATGTGCCTCACGGCAATATTAAATGGCGGGGTACGATATATATTCAAAAAATTAACGTCACATCCATAACATTTCTGTGCTTTTGTTGGGAGGGACACAAGCTCATATGGGTGTAGAGACATCCCTGAGTGCCATTGGAGGGGTTGTAATTGTACCGTTGGATGTAGGGGAGGTAATTCCGCCGCGGTTATCGAGAGCAACGTAGTATTGCCTGTGTTTGTTGGCACAGAGAACGATTGGGTGTGTACAGACTATTTGCAAACTAGTTGCCATTCTAAGAGATCGCGTATACCTTTTTGGTGGAATCTTTCTCATTTATTTCGTACCTCAATTTAGTATGAAGGTGTTTGTACTTCGGTGGAACAGAAGTCATCATGGTCAGATGGCCAGAAGGACATATGCGCGAAGATAGCGTGACTGCGAGGTTTCCGAGGTAAACACTAAACCAAAACAAAGAAACAACCATGTAAGCTATGCTTGTTATAGAAATTCCCGTTAATCAATAAATTCTCGACTCTCGACAATTACCCAGACTCAGAAACAGGCAGGGTAGGGAGATATTTTTGTCCGATTAATATCAGAAAAATGTTGCGGCGAAGTTCTAATTTAGGCTTATCACTTTATCAAAACAATATCTCCAACAGAACTTCGGAGGTTCGTCTGTGCCTTCGAAACAAATTTCACACAGTTTTTGAATAATTCGCTTTAATCTCAAAACTTTCCCGGCGTCGGAAAAAATTTCCTCCCAGCTGTCTCGCCTCACAAACCGCGTTTAATTTTGAAACTATCGCTCGCGCTTTCCATACTGCCATGTTGAATATTCGCCACGCAAAATAATGCCACAAGAAAGCCGCACTAAAAAGAGCCAATCAGAGCATAGACTAGATTGCGGTCAAGAGAGAAACCTTGCTAACAGCGCACGCGTAAAATAATATGGAGGTAGCGGATGTCAGGCAGGTTGAAAATGTTGACAGCATATGATGCAGGAATAGAAAATCAAATGTCACATGCAATTACTAACGCCAATCATTTCTCACTCAAAATTCTTGTTTACCTCAAAAGATATTCAGGCACCGACACGAAAAGAGCTCTTCATATTTGATATTGATTGCACAACATGTTTTCACCCGAAGAGTAAAACGAATTCAGTTAAAATAAACACTTTTGAAAAATTGTTGATTCACGCTCATTGCAAGAAAGACGCATACGTTTCCACTCAGTTTTACGTCAGTTAAGCATAAAATGCCTAGGTGGTTAAGTTTTTCAAGAATTACGAGAAACACCGGCATTCGCTAATAGTAGGCCCTAATTAAAGGTCCGTTTTTCTTATTGAAAAATGTGTGAAGGGAGGGACAGGGGTGTCGGGACTTCCCGCTTCCATTCACTCAGCAGCGTTAATACCCCTTCATTAGAGGTCCATGTCTCTTTGGTTCTTTGTAACCGATAAAAAGCTCGGTTCCTGGCCTCTATTCTCCTACCTCTCCAAGCTCTTTTGCTCCCTTAATTCACTGGTTAAATTCCCCCAGGTTAACTCACCTCCCATAAAGGGGTTTTCTTTGCTAAATTCAAATGATAGTTAACAGGCAGCCAAATCTAAAATCTTAGCTAAAAACTCGAATTCGAAATATGTAAGCCTGTTTTCAACAACAGAATGCAAGATGCTTTAAAAAGCAAAGATTAAGTAATGGTCCATCTAAAGTCGGACGACAATAATCCCGAAGCCATCGTTCCTGTAAGAAAAATAGTTTAAATCATCGCTCCTTCAATTTCGACATTTCAGGCTTATGGGACTGAAAATAGCAAACACGTTGGATTGGAAAGTTAACTTGCGCTCATTTAGTCAGGTCAAGATATAATGTTAACACGTTCAGGTCATTTTCTACGTTCCAAGGTAACACAACAAACCAAAACAATGGTTTCTTATTTGATTATCACCCTCCATACGAGTTTCTTATACACCTTATTCCAAAATTGCGGACAATTTATTATTCTTTTATTTGCATGTTAATTAGCCCTCTTTGCCTCGTCAACATGTACAAAATACAAAAGAATTTTGAAGAAAAACGAGGCAAAGAGGGCTTATTAACATGCAAAGAAAAGAATAATAAATTGGCCGCCATTTTGGAATAAGGTGTATTATATCATACAGAGAGGGCTGCGAGCATCTTTACTAACCCATAATTGTACACGACAACAACAATGAATACGAGAATGAAAAGACTGCCGAACCTTAAACGCAACTATTTACAAAATAATTGATTAAACACTACCAAGCACTCTTACACCGGTTTGGTGACTTTTTATACTAATGTCGAATTGTTCTTTCGACAAATATGCGTTCTTCGTCTCCAATTAATACCTCGTCTCGGAATTCAAATAACGCGTTTTATTCTGCGTAACATTAAACAGAGTACTCCGCTGTTCACTAACTCACTAAGAGCCAATTTGTACTTGTCTTCACCACCAAACATTCGCGCACTAGCTAAGCGCACTTGAGCAGTTTTCGAAACGAGCTTCTAAATTGCTCATTTCTCCAGGCGTAGATGACAGGAATGCATATGGCGTTCAAACCAAATGCAACGTGATATACAATGTATATTATAGACTTACGCTCTGGATGTCGACATTCATTGAGTGCATGGAAAAAACGGAGGCACGTCACGACCAGCAACGGAAAGATGCTGAGAAGGCAAACGGTAGCAACAATGGCGAAAGTACGAGCCCCTTTAATTTCATGCTTAATGGCGGCGATGCCTCGGATGTCGCCTTGTTCTCTGATTTGTTTTCTGTGCTGGTGGGACACAATGAAAATGTAGATGTACGAGCAAAGAATGACCACCAAAGGGATGATTAGCATTGATATGACTACGAAGATAAGAAACCCTCTGGTTGATGGCTGATAGGGTTTAGAGCATGGATGCAAAGCTTGTCGAAAGGCAACGCAGCAATCGGTAGTGCTTGCTTGTAGGATTAGAGACAGGAAAACTATGACAGCTAAAGGCCACAGCCACGCTACGATAGACGTGAACAGTGCACGGCGCTTCGTCATTACCGTGTGGTACCTCAAGGGGAACTTGACGGCGATGAAACGTTCGACGCTGATCAACGCGAGATGCTGAGCGATGACAGAAATGATTATGAAGCTGAACCAGGCGCTTGCCTTGCAAAGAAAACTTGGACGGTCCTCGTTGATGAGCATACTGATTTGCGGGATGTAAGCGATCACTATCAAACTGTCCGCAGCGCACAGACTCATTAGAATCACGTTGGACGCCGTTCGCAGGCTGGGGAATTTGTGAAAAGCTTTAAACACCAAAGAGTTGCCGAAGAGTGAAGGGACTATTAGAATCAAATAGACACTGATAAGAATGTTTCTTTTCGTCTCCGGTAGCGTTCCTTTTCCATCAGTGCAGGACGTGTTATTCGCCATTTCTGTTTCGGTTCTTTTGGAGTTGCTATTTTGCATGACAATGTTTATAACTGCCGTAATGCCACCAGGTGCCTATAGTTTAATCTTCTCATGACTGACGGCAAATTGTCTTTTCTCCCTATATAGCCTATTCATACAAAACTGTCTCAGATACAACACAAACAGGTCTGTAATGGCCTTAAAACGATATATAAAGACAAATATGCAGCATGTTAGTTGTACGTCTTAATTGAAGGATGCTTATTTTCTTATCAAGTTATGCACTAAAGTTGAATGCCAACACCCGTTTGTCAGTAATGACGAACAAAGTGTCTGTCTTTCTTTTATTAAAATATATATTAAGAAACCAACGAGTAAGATAAGAAATTGAAAGTTTGATGTTGAGGCTTCTTAGTTGAAATTTTTAGACCAAGTATTCTTGGAATACGCTGACTTTGGGTTTTAGGTGGGGATGGCAAAGCAGAGCTTGAGAGGAATGGAGTGAGGCGGTAATCGAGGAAGAACTTTACTCGTGACGCGCGGCCTGAAACTTGAAAGCGCTGAAAGAGCTGCGCATAGGTCAAGTAAAAGAGACATCTGCAGCCATTTAAGAAATCCAATTGTTGACTTGTGCTTAACTTGTAGGTTTCAGTTATTTAATGATTTACCGTCTCCTATTGCTTTTTAAAAATTCTCCTCACGTACAAAGTATTAATTAACAATTGGTTCATGCTTCAGCTTGCGTCCTTCAAGATATGACGCACGCGGGATGTTTGACCGGCATGGCAAGAAATGAGAGGCATGAGGGGGCGGAGTCACTTCAGAGCAGTCTAAAGAGCTTTCAATTACTTTCTTTCTTTGGCGAGATGCTATTGGATGATAGTTGCTATAGAAATTTGCAGGCGGTTCAAAATTAAAATTAAAAAAGATGGCGGCGCTGTCGAGAAATATATGGTTTTCTTCAACAGCGAAGAAATGAAGATAATAAAGAAAGTTTGTTATCTGGAAAATCTACACTAATAAATAGCTCGATTTTTGTCTGTTTAGGCGAAATATCGGACATTTTTGGCGTATGAAAGGGTACTGTACTTCGAAGGATCACGGCGTATTGAAAATTTGATTTCCTCCTGTTTAATTTTCCCGCGATCTCGCCTTAAGTATGTGTTGTCATTCTCATTCTTTTATCGAGCATTTCTATCCGTAAAAAGCCTGGGAAAGAGAAGACGAATGATATAACCAAATGGCCGGCGGTATTTGGAACTTGCGAAACATCCACAGCACTCATAGCGCTTCCATGAAGACTTATTTTCCTCCAACTAGACTTGAAAAAAGTCCATATTCAATGTTAATGGTGGACCGAGACTGTGATAGAAAAATAGTTCCATGGACGTGAACGACATTATTTTGGAACAATAATTCTGATTGATACCAGGGAATTCGTTCCCGCACGGACTTGCAAAGTTCGATTTTCCGAAGGCGATCCAGTTGGAAACGGCATTCCTCCATACTTTTCTTACCAAAGAAGAAAGCTCAACTTTAAAGTGAGTTCAAAACCGTGGTGGATAAAGCTTTAAATTGAGTAATTTTTTTTGTCAAAGAGCGACTATTGATGTCAAGGAACAGCATCAGATTGATATCAATAGAAAAGTCAAAAGCTTAGAGAGGTATGTACAGAATATTAATTTTCTTCAATCAAGTCTCGCTATTTATGCTCGACATATTTTTAGCGTGATTTCTTCTAAGTGTGGATACGAACTGCACACGCGTGCCCCCCATTTCGTGCCATGAAGAACACGAAAGATGCATAAGGGCTGTTTGAGGCGTAGCCGAGAACGGAGAACTATTATAGCTCCTTGAGTTCCCTCCAAACTTCCCAAGTGCTTCATATCTTGATGAACCCACAGCCGACGCGTGAACCAATTGTTTTAAAACATTTTCAACGCGGTAGTTTTACGCCGACGTCATCAGTGTTTACAATGGAAAATTGAAGCACGCTCGCGCAATTGAATTTGATCACACGAATTTACTAGCTACGTTATAAAATAAATTATACAATGAATGACAATGGATGAATGAGTGATTGAGTGAGTGAATGAATGGATGAATGAATGAAGAGATAAAGAAAACTGGAACTGAACACTAACGAAGTTATAGCCATCATCGACATGGTAGTAACCAGCACTGACAAATTGTTTCTCCGCATATTCAAAACTGATAGCGATCGTGGACAAAAAACAGCAGACTTTTGAGTTCAAATTCTACCTCAACCATGTTATTGAACCAAAAACAAAATCATTAAAAAGGACAGAAATTACTTCCTCAGACTCAGTGAAAGCTATGATCACCTTCTGCAAATGAGCTAGAACGTTCACTACGAAGTCAAACATAATAAAAATCATTTTTCAATTACAGCATAATGAACCAATAAGAATACGAAGCAATAGGGAACTTAAGCAACGACGACGTCGACCGCAACGGCATACATTTTTTTAAAGAAGAATCGAAACAGAAACCTGCAGCACCTGTCACGCCAGCTGAAATCTGCTTAAACAGAGATGTTTACCCAAAGTTGAATTTCGATCAACTTGAACTACGTGGTACCAATGGTCACAACGATCGCCTTACAATTCGTAGGAATTTCTCGTTTCTGTGGATACTCCCTTTTTTCCAGTTCGGTGCTTCGTTTTCTAGTAGGGTGTTTCGTTCTCAAGTTGCATGTTCAGAGCCGGATAACTTCGTTTTTCGAGTGCTTCGTTTCCGACACAACTCTTTCATGGCTATTTTCCAAGTACACTATCACACTGAAAATATTGTTCAAATGGTAGAACATTCCGAGGAGAATCCTTAGCCTTTGAAAACTATCCAAAGCATAAAAACGTACCATGTGCACTGGTACACGAAATGGCAGGTAAAGCAGGGCGTAACTAATCGATGACAAACAATCGATACCAATCGATGTTAATTAATCGATTGCTATTGATAATCGATGACTTATCGATCGCCCAGGTTTGTGTGCTTATCGCTTTTCATCGATTGTCATCAATTTTTGATAAGTATTATTTTCAGTCAAGATTTCTGAAACGCACGGCGACTAGATGGATTTTAATCATGAAAAGAAGGACACTGTAGGACATCGGCAGAATAAGATAAAAGTTTTTTTGTATACAGCTAGCTTAACTGAATAATGTTCACTGAAAGTTTCATAGCATTACGCACATCTTGTTTATTCTCATTTCTTGTCCCTTCCTCCTGTTTGTGTTCGATCGTGGTTACAAAAAAAAAAAACACAAAAACAAAAACAAAATACAAAATGAACTTGAACGTTGAACTCCCTACATTTAGACATAACCTGTAAATGCAGGTACAGAGGCGTTTGATGCAGCTTTTTGTCGTGATTTCTGTTGGATCTTTTCGACACTTTTTGGCGCGCGTGATGTTAGCGAGGTGTGCTTACATGTGTTATCTTCCACTGTACTTTTGTCATGTACGGTTTGGATATGAACATTCGGTGAACAGATTTAGCTTATCTCAAACACTGCAATTGAGCTATACAAATAGCTGAATACTCTGCGTACATTCCCATCATAAATTTATTTTCATTTTGTTTTATGGGAGTGTGGTAAGCTTACTACTGCAGCCGAAAGCCTTGAAATTGCGCTATCAAAATTCGTCGATTGTATTACGAGGTTTTCGCTGAGATAACACTCAAGTTAGCTTACTTCTTCGTAGACACAAATTGTGAATGCTTGTTTACGTACGGTGTGGAAGAAATCGTCCGCCATTTTGAAATTGCCGAGATTTCCGACGAACGCTTGACTCGGACTCTCGTTCCTAGTGCTCCTCGGCTGTCCTTCTGATGATCTAGGTACCGCTAGCCTGTTCCAGGCACTCAGATATTTGGGGCGAGCGAAGAGCGAAGAACGAGGGAATAAAATCGCCACCAAGCTGTCTTCGCTCGTTCTCGCGCGTTTGCCCCCAAATATCTGAGAGCCTGGAACACGTTAAGGCACAACCGCCCCAGGGCCTTGTCTGGTTTCAGCCGCCATATTGAAAGCCGAGAAGACCCTGGAGACGAAGGTATTTTGCTCGTAACCGAGCTGTTGGAACAGCTTGCTCCCATCTCGTACCTAGAGTCCTCAAGCTTGGGTGAAAAATGGCGTACTGCCAGTTAATCATATATTGATCTTGAAAGCTCAGCCTGACCCTGTAATTATCAGGGCCACTAAATTTAAGGAATGTTTAAAAGGTTGTGATCCAGACCAGTTATCTTCTTTCACAGGCGTTTGGTTTGTGCGAAATAGCAATAGTCTGGCCTCTTCGAAATACTATCGTAACTGGCGCATGTGGGGACGGTTAAGACTCGACAAATCCTCTCACACTCGCCAGAGCTGTCGTTGCATGCTGATGAAATGCTTTGATATCTGTGGTAAATATCTCTCATCTGTTTCACACTGATTTTCAACGACTAAACACGTCCCTTGGGGATTTGAATGCGTGTATAGACTATTTAGGCATCCAAATCCGTGATGTAGGTGTATGGTTAAGAAAGTCTAGCTGTCTGGTTGACACGTCCCCAGTCTTGAAAGCTATGTTCACCTTGTACAAATGAGCTTGCACCACCGAATAGATCATAATAAACATGATTGCTTCTATCGAAATCGAAAAGTGTTTTATTAATTTGGCATGTTTTGTAACACTGTACAGTGCTCGATAACTTTGATCTTTTGAAAACCACAAGCCTCTTCATAGCCATGGCTTATTCCCCACTCGAAGGACTGTGCTGCGACTGGTAGTGGGTTCGTTTTGGTCCCGGGGGGGGGGGGTGGGTGCTCCCTTATATGGGCTATATAGGTATGTGCGGCCCCAAAGGGGATGGCTTTTTAGCCGTTTTGGTCTGAAATAGAGTATTGATTTTGACCATTTTGGTCTGAAATAGGGTATGGTTTGTGCACTCTATTCTTGAATTGAGTATGTTTTTTAGAAGAAGCTACTTCTTCAACATTAGGCGATAACACCATCAACAAAAGCCCTTCTTATTTGTCTTTTAATCATGTTTAAGCCAACCGTGTACGTGAAATAGGTCTGAAATAGGGTATCCAGGGAAGGGGGGGGGGGGGGGGGGAGGTGGGCTAGTGGGATACCAATATACCCAGTTTTTTTTCCCTTAAGATACCAATATACCTTAAAATTGAAAAACGTGTGATACTTAATACCTAAAATTATCTTGAAGCATTTGAGTCAAGGCTGTATACCGAATACCTAAAATTAAAGAAGAACCAGATACTTAATACCCGAATTGCAACATAAAAATACCGTATACCTGAATTGAAATGGCCCTAGATACCGTATACCGAAAACCCCTGGCCGGGCCTGATTCAAGGCCTCTCTTCATTGCTAAGCTGCGCCTCACTTGTCTAAATGTACGAATGTAAACAATAGTAATGACGACGAACGGCACGACAATTCCGAAGACCTCCAGGCAAATGATGTACGCTTTGTGTATTGTGCGGATGGGATCCGTGTCCCATAAGAGTGGAAGCAAGGAATAAACAGCTGGAACGAGCCAAGACAGTATCACAGCTCTTTTGAGCATATTTGGAGCTCGATGCCGGTATTCCAAAGGTTTCATGATAGCTATGTAGCGGTCATATGTGACCGAGCATAGGTTAGCAACACCTGAGAGCAATATGATAGCAATAAAATAATTCACAAAGATGGACGAGGGTCTGATGAGAATCATGGGTAGTAATACTCCTCCTGTAAGGATGTCGGATACAGCGAGTGACACTATCAACCAATTAGTGTTCGTTCGAAGAGCCCTGTTACAGCAAACCAAGAAGCAAACGAAGGCAATCGGCACCACGATCAGAACAGAGAGAGGGCTCAAGGAGGCCACCAAATAAACATTTAGACCTGATTCCGCCATCAGTATGCCCTTTGAATTTGTTTACCAGATTAATTTCTTCTCAGTATTTTCATCCACTAATGGTTACCGTTTTTTCAGACTGTGTATGAGGTCCACTGAATGCAACACTGAGTATGTCCTCGTCATTCTCAAGAAAGCAAACTTTGCAATTGTAAATTCACACCAGCATGCGAACCGTGCCACTTACTTTTTGATCTTAACATTAATTTACCGATATTTATTATTTTACTAACCCCACGCAGAGCGTAGTTTCACTAGATTGCTGTCGTTATGCGACTTTGTTCTCGAAGATAACATTTTGACGCCATCAGGGCGAAATAATCACTGCGGCAAACACAGAATGTAAATAGTGAGTGGACACAATTAATTACTATGTCAGTAAATTAAAATAAAAAATGTAGCCGCACTCCTTTTGAGGAAGTTAAATCGAGGACATCCAGTGAAAACTTTTATTTAACCATATGTTTACAACAGGACTTGACTCTATTTCATAGTAATAATAAAAGAAAATTTCTCTTTGTTTAAATCAGTGTAATCTCATTAGCATTGAAAGGTTAATGCAGTTGTCCTTTGATCAGGGGTGAATTACAAATCATATCAACTGAATATGAAAATAAATTATTCAAATACTTGTTTGTCCTCCGTTCTTGGTGTTGCTGTTGCAATTCAATCTTTATTTGAAAGCTTGCTTTGTCTCATCTTTTGATAAAGTGGAAAATAAATGTAGCATTCCAGTTTTACTATTTTCTTTCAATTTCTTTCCGACTTTCACATCTGTTTCGCTTGCCGTTCGATTTTCACATTTATCGAGTATAGAGATTCATCCATTCTCAAGCAATAGAATACTGGCAGTTTCACTGTGGTTTCATGTTTGCTTTGTCCCAAATTTTATTAGTGTGGAAGATACCATTCCACTTTGACGTTTTCTTTGATTTTCTCAAAGTTTCCTCCTAGATGACTGTGAATTACGAGTTTTGTGACCTGTCCGTGCTTTTAATTCAGTCATTTATAGTCACAGCCACCCAGGAGGCTCAATGTGAATTGAAAATGTTTTGCTACCATGATAATTATCCTTGAGCAGAGACAAAAAGAGTAAAAGTTCAATATTTCCTTTTATAAAATATTCAAATTATTACGCGCGCTATGATTGGTCGAATCGAATGCATTATAACTCAAGATATATGCACGCGCGTGTATTGTTGAATAGGCTAGTTTCGAATTGCGGAAAAACAGAAGACCCAAGTCGAGGTTCAGGGGAATAATTTGCATTTTCTTTTTTCAGAAACAAAGGAAAAATGCAAATTATTCCCCTGAATCTCGACATGGTTCTTTTGTTCTTCTATAATTCGAAAATAGCCTATAATGCACGCAGGACACTTCACAAGTGTGTGCGCGAGAAAATCTCTGGACATGTTATAAAGAAAATAAAGTAAAAGCAATAAATATGTGTGATTCAATCTATATAAAGCATGAAGACAAATACGTGAATGAACAAAACCAGCTTCAAAAAGTTTAATTGCAATTTACTTGAAAGCGCTCTTAGGGCCTGACTACATGGCAAATTTACTGCCCGGGCTGAAATTTCAGCCCAGTTAACAGGGCTGAGATTTCAGCTCGGCTTCCAGATCAAATGTTCTTAAAAAGACGTTTACGATTACATGAAGAGAACTTCAGCCAAAGTTGAAGGGCTGAAGAACCTCACGTAATCACATTCAAATTTCAGCCGGGTTGGAAAGTGAGTTTGGGCATGCGCAGTGATGGTGTTTTCGACGCCATTTTGATTTTCTGCAAATTGGAAGAGCCGAGAGGGAACTGGGCGTCGTAGAGTGAAGAAGCAGGTGTGAGGTGGGATGGGTGGGATGGGTGGGACGGCTTAACGCCACCAATGAAATTACAACGCGGACTGAGATTCACAATATAATCACAACAAAATTTCAGCCCGGGGTCGAGGCGAGATTTCAGCCCGGGCTGAAATTCGCCACGTAATCAGGCCCATATAGATTTTGTTCTCTGAATTTTGCCTCCAAGTTTTAGAGTAGTTTACACTCTTAAAGTTTCGGTATGAAGAGTCCGACTGGATAATTGACCTTTTTCAGAATAAGCGACCATGCATTATCGTCTCTATGGTCTCAACTGTTGCTTTGAAACCACTGTGAAAATAGACTTTAGTCATACGTTGAAAAGATGTTGTAGTGTCAAGGAAATCGAAGCTTGTCTTCTATAGGAAATTTCGATTTCACCAGGTACACCGCAAGACCAAAATAAAGCTTGATGCAAGCCTCCTTAGACCCTGGTTTGGGGTTCGATCTGGGGTTTTAAAGCCTCGTCCTCCCGCCGTACACTAGGTTATTATGGGCTGCTGCCTAAAGACCGCAGCGTATATGTTCTCTGTAACGTTAACATACTACAACACTGTTTATAACAACTTTTCACCTCCAAATGAACATGTAAGAATCTGTTTTGAAAAGCGTTTATTTACAGCATCATTGTACACAAATATTTTTCTCCACATCCTTTTACACGACACTGATGTATTCAAGGACGGTGGTAAAAATGAACAAAAATAAAGCCATTAACTTTCCTCAAAACAGCATAGCAAACAATGCTAAACAAAAGATCTGATTGAAAAAGTATGTATAATTGAAGAAGTCATTCTTGCAGTTTGAAGCTAATTAACATTTCAAATGATTTAAAAGGTAAAATTTAAGTGTCAGCAATTTTTCATTTTTTTTGTTTCGGTTAGTTATCTCGCACTTTTCGTTTTTGGCGATTGTGGAGTCTCGGACTATCCACTACGACGTTGAAAGTAAAATTTTGCATATTCGATATCAAATGAGTTACAGGAGAGTCCAGCAAGAGAGTCGCATCACCGCAGCAGTTAATGCCATCGGCACTGTTCGGTAGATTGCAGGCGTTCACGGCATTCAGCGACCAACTATCCATCCCATCTGGCGTCGGTGAGCTGGTACCGGAGAGTGAATAAAACACGTCAGCGAACTCTTGTCCGTCAGCGTTGCAAGCAGATGGTGTCGTTGGTGGATCGTCGCTGTCTGTTCTCAAAAACCTCTTGCGGCGTTTGGCACGTGGTGCATAATATTTCTGCCGTCCGTCGTCGTCTTGGTAGGTTGGACTCGGAGTGGCATTATGCGGGTCCTTGCCGAACTTTCGCTTGTTTGACGCGGCGCAAGGTAAACTTCCCGAAGGTATGATTGAATACTGCTCACGAGCTCGTTGAGAGTTCTGTTTTTTCTCCACAGACATACCGTGGAGCTCTTCGCAACGGTGTGTTTCTCTCACTGTCTGAAAAACGCAATGAAGAAGGCTTGAAGGTGGGCTGACAAATTTATTGTCGATAACTAATTAAAGAATAAGAGTTAATCAAAGAAAAAAACTCTTATTGGTTCAAAAACGCTCTCGTCCTGATGAAAATCACGGGTTAGACAGGCTCTGGATTAAATTATCAATGGTAATTAACTGTCCGATACCTAGTGTAGCTCATTTTAAGGCAGTTGTGTTTTTACGGCAAGCAGAAAACTGAATTTTGACTTGCTACTGCTGAAAATCGTTGTTGTATGAACATTTGCCAAACGAATGATGCTAGCATTGGAGTTTTAAAAAGCATATCAGTGGATGTAGAAGCTTTGTGGATTTAGGTAAAAGACAACAACTGAAGGACCGCAAAAATCAAGATCACAATTGGTTACTAATATGATTCGACTAGTAACGAATTAGTGATAATTACTTCACCCATATCTATTTAATTAAGAAAAGAACAATTAATTAACCGACACTAATCATTATCAGAATAATGTTTCGAAATTCACCAAATTACAATCGCTCCAAGGAGCATGAAATAAAACAAGGAACACCTAGAGCCTCAAACAAACGGTTACACAAAACGATTGTGTGGGCGACCTGTGCTTTAAATCTGCTGTTCCCATGTTCCGTAGTGATTCCCAGTACAAGCTACCTGAAGAAACTCCTAATGCTAATTTATCCACGGTTTTCTTTCGTTGCTGTCCTTAATCAAGCTCATATCAAATTCTATAAACAATGCTTTACGGATAGGTGGCCACAATTTTGCTACCCACTATTCCATGCTGTTCAGTGTCTACTCTCTCGTTAATTATTATTATTATTATTATTATTATTATTATTATTTTTAACAAACATATATATACGTTACAGGAGGAAAAACTATCAACAAAATACAATACAAAAAAGAAAAAAAAGGAAGACAGGTTACTACCAGAAAAAAGTTCGTACAAACAGAATACCATTACCATAAAATGAAAATTAAGTTTGATGAAAAACAGTTACATAACAGGAAAAAAATGTCACCGTATAATTAATTGAGTTGAGACTAGGAGCAAATTGTCAGATTTAACTTAAATCTTCTCTCTTGTACCAACTAGCTGTTTTGAAAGTAAAATCATTAAGGGAGAGAGAGTTGCATTGTAACTTGTCAATATAGATACAGTGGCGCATGAACAGCAAGGTGTAATTGCACTTCTTTATCAGACCGGCATTAAATTTGGTGGTTGGGTTGGACAAGTTCCCAAAGAGATGTTCCACAGGAGATGGATTGAAATTTGTTCTGTTATTTGCATTGAACCACTGCAATACATTAAGCACAAATCTTTGTGTAAAGCGACAATCTAAAAACGTGTGCGTTATTGAGTCCTGTTCTCCACAATATACGTAGTAACTATCTTCTTTCACTCCAAATCTGCAAAGTTCTCTCTTGGATACGATAATCCGGTAAATAAACTTGAAATGAAATTCCCTCAACATGTTCTCTTCGGAAGTTTGTTTAACCGAGTTGTATATTCAGTAAGCATGCAGGAAAGTTTTGTCCCATTTACTCGGTCCAGTTTGTAACGAATGGTGGGTTTTGTTGTTCAAAAACTCATAAACGTCTTTGGTTTTGGCTTTTTCCAACTTTAATTCTGTTGTGCTATCAAGTTTAAGTTTGAACTGATTATCAAAGAGCACTGCTGTGTTAATTTCCTCTGAATTCTTTGATTCGCTTAGGAAACCGAAAAACCGCAGTGCGGTCGAAACTAAGAATGCCAAAACCATTACCGCCAGCCAATCAGAATTTCTTTTAATTTGGGTGTGTTTAGGGAGTTAAGAAATGTTGCGAAATAGCGACCGTAAAACAGTGAGATTTTGAGAGCGTGTTTTTACCCATTTTAGGTTGAAGGCTAACCCCGTACAAATAAACACGACAGATCAAAGAGCCTATTCCAAACATTGAAAAATAATTTTTTTTAATTATTTGTTAGCGCTGAGTTTCCTTAGGCCCGGTTCAAAGTCGAACTTTACATGTGCCGAACCTAAAAACCCATTTGACTTGCGTTCACAACTGCGAGGATCATTCTTCATTTGATCAAATAATTAAGTTCGACAGTTGATTCAGACGTCGAACCTAATGGCGTCGAACTTAATTTGGTAATTCACACAAAACCTTTGAGGTCGGCAGTTCTTGTTTGAAGTCTTAACGGACTCAATATGGCGGTGAAACGAACACTCTGCAAATTCGGAGCTTCTTATGCTCACTAATGCCATCCATGAAAATAGAAAAAGGCGCTTAAAACTACAAATAGCATTACACCATCGTAGAAAGCAAGTTTTACAAATGTTTCTTTCGTTCTTTTGTTATCCCAACGAGATACCATCACGATTGTTCCTAATCCTATCGTCGGTTGGGAAACACACCGGTTGACGCATAATTCGTGTTTTTCAAGCATGAAGAACAAGCTCTCTCCTTTTTTCCCCGCCATCTTGTTTGAAACCAAGCTTTGCGCATGACACCTTGCTTGAACGTGTAGAATTGTTGGTAAAATATAATTTATATAATGTATTTGTTATGTATGGATTACATTCAGCACATGTAAAGTTTGACGTCTGAATCGAAGTCGACCCAAATACAAAAGTGTCGATCCTAATTGATTCAAACATAGAACTTTACATGTGCGGAACCTAATGATTAGGTTCGGCAAATGTTAAGTTCGACGTTTGAACCGGGCCTTATATTGATAAAAAAATCAATCAATGATAAACCAATTGATACATTTAGACGTGTGCTCAGTGGCCTGCGAGTAGGCTAGATGAACTCCAAGTAAAGTTATTTTGCCTCGTTTCTTAATGGTGGAGATCCTAAGGTATTGCGCTTGTGTGATCTTTTGACATCGCTACCACCCGTACCATAAAGGATTCCTGAAGTCACGACCGCGTTTGCAAAATTAAATGCGCGGTAATGAATTTCCACTACCGGCCACGCCCTTTACAAGGCAAAAAGTTGACTTGCTGTATTTTCCTTCTTTCTGATTGGTGGAGATCCTACGGCATTGAGCAAGCTTCCGCCCATATCATTAAGGCTTCTTGACGTCAAGGCCGCGTTTGGAAAATGCCTCGGTAACGAATCTCCACTACAGGCCACGGCCTTTATAAGGTAAAAACGTTACTGGGTGTTTTCCCCTTCTTTTTTGATCGGTGAAGTTCCTCGCCACTGCCCCTACGCATTATTAAGGATTCCTGGTGCCAAAGAATGCCGCGGAAGTCACATTATTTTCACTACCACTAACGCCCCTCAAAAGCCGGCTATAGGTGATGATAGCTGTTCAACTGCATCTCAACTGGCTGAGTACTAACAAAAAAATGGATTTAATAACTCCCCGTCAGGTGATTCTGTCCTTCAGAACCACCCATCTTGGTTATTACCGGCTTGAAGACATCAGTGGTGAAGAAAGGCGACCGAAGCAGTGCGAACATGTCAAACGATGACAACTGGATTAATTCTTCTGGATGAAAAGATCTATCTTTTGCCAGAATCGAAATCAAAAGCAAAGGGCATGAGATCATACTCGAATGGCGAAAAGGTGGGTAGCCTGCGTGCAGGCGTCTCCTATTTCCTTTGTTGCACGCGGAAAAGGGACGTCTGCGAAATAGCGTCGCTAATCGTGTTCCAGTACCCCGCTGTTTGGTTTTAAACTTCGCATAAGTAATAAAACACTATCCACCGCTGTGGAACCCCGGCCATATGTCAGTACACCGACACAACATTTTCCCCAAGCTTTCCAGATATTCACTCATCAGCCTGTTACTCGGCCACTGAGCCTTGACTTGCACCAGTCTTATGTTCATATTCAGACTCTTCAGCTACTCACTTATTGATTGAAGGCCTAACAGGAGAATTGGGAATCACACGTGTAGAATGCGTGGTGAAGACCTTGACGAGTGTTGAAGGTAGCGTTAGCAAGGCGAAGAGGAACCAGATTCGTCTAAGAGAATTCCTTTCTCAGGAGAAGCTGATGCTCCTGCTTTAAAAGATTTGCGACGGTAATCTTCGAAAATCTCCTCGTGGATTTTTCCCAAGTTGTTGCGAAGTCTAATGTCGCTTTTGAAGTTTCGTGTGACACTGTTTACACTGAAATATAAGCTTATGTTTGATTCACAGTGAACTGAAGAGAAATAATTTCTTCGTAGACATTAAATGCTCTGTGACCTTGCACAAGATATCTGTCGCCCAACTTTTCGATGGCTGAAAAACACAGTTAACATTGTTTGGAAAACCCCGCTAAATTTAGGCGGCATAATGCATGCATACATTATGAAGGCCTGTTTTAGATAAAGACCAATCAGAATTTGCTCGAACAAAGACCACTATTTGGCTACCAATCACAGTTCTTTCCCAAGATCCTGAGAAAACAGTAGGATACCAGAACACGATTAGCGACGCTGTTTCGAAGACGTCCCTTTTCCGCGTGCAACAAAGGAAATAGGAGACGTCTGCACGCAGGCTAAAGGTGGGTTCATCTTCTTCGCTTTTCAAAGAAGTCCAAGAAGACGCAGTCTTGTCCCAAGAAAAACGAAATCCGAAGAAGACGGTCAAGGATACCCAAGAATTAATATCAGTTGACAGCATGTCACCAGCTACTAACCACCTAGCCAGAAAGCTTATGTACCATCGAACCTCGGCACCCTCACGACAACGGTTCCGGTTCCATCCAAAGCAGCCATCAACAACACTTAAATCACCGCAAGCAAAGATGTCGCCTGACATCCGACGGCCTCCCAGTCAATAGCAAGATGTCTTCGTAGATTCTCCCATCACCAAGTCTAAATTTTCCACAAACCTTTCAGAGTGGGACGAAATACAAGAATTCGTTTAACAACTTGCCAACTCGCTCGGAAAGAAAGCTGGTGCAACGCCGCTCCGATCCTTCGCCTCAACGGCCCATATAATAGATGTTGTGTTAGGTCGATCCTTGAGTATGTTCTGCAAGTTTGGCAGAATACTCCGGACTACCTTAAATAAGGAATCGACAATATTAAAAATTTTAAGACCGAAGTAAAGCCATTGTCATACCAGTAGTTTAGATTTGTTATGAGACAGGATTAAAAAGGAATCATCGTTATTTGCAGAAAATTACAGTCGTTAAAATCCCTCTATAATTTGTCTATAAATATTAAACTCTACGACATACTGACGTGTCGGTCGCATAGTATTTTGACGGATATATTTTTTGCAGTTTTTATCCTCTGTTTAAAATTCTTTAAAGTGCACCCAAAGGCAAAAATTTTTCTATATTAAGATAATTCTTTCCACTTAAAGCAAACATATTTTGCCCTCTTCACCTTGAAATTGTGCTTTCATGTGTCGCCCAAGCTATGTAAAGTTAGCAAAACTAGCAGTCATATGGCCCCACGACCGTGCTGTGAGAGGCATGGGCCTATTCTCGATTTTACGTCACAAACTGTTTTGCATTCAAGTTTTCAAAGAGTGTTTGCATTGCAAAACAGTTTGTGACATAAAGCGTCTTAGAACCTCTGAAAACTAAGATTGTCGTCAACAGGAAGCGTGTTCCCTGGTTTAACAGTCAGATGAAGGCTGTCATACGGGCTAGACGAAAGGCTGAGAGGACCTGGCGCAAGTCTAAATCTGCCCATGACCTTGGTGTTTTCAAGGCAAAGAAAAACCGCGCAACATTCATCATGAATCAAGCTCGTTGTGAATATTACACCAGTCACATTCAGGAAAACAGCTCTAACCATAGGAAGCTATTCCAGTCTACTACGGCCTTGCTGTGTGATGCTAAGGACATTTCTTTCCCTTCGGGAGACCCTGACCGGCTTGCAAATGATTTTGGCAATTTCTTTGTACAGATTGAGCGAATAAATAGTTCTCTAGCTGACCTGTCAGCGCAGTCTCAACCGCCTCCTCACGTAGACGAGCATAGCGTATGTGCCCATGGACGATTCACCAGCTTCAAGTCTCTGACACAAGATCAAGTGCGCATGCTCATTGACAAGGCGCCTAAAAAATCATGTCAGCTCGATCCGGTCCCAACCTCGATTGTTGTTCAGTCGCTGGACATTTTGCTGCCAGTCATAACCAAGTTGGTTAATCTTTCTTTTGAGACCGGCCAGTTTGCTGGGACCTGGAAAGAGGCGCTTGTCTTGCCTTCTCTTAAGAAGCCTAACTTGGACATTGCCTATAAGAATTTCCGTCCAGTGAGCAATCTCGCCTATATATCCAAGCTCTCAGAAAGGGCGTGTGTCCATCAGTTCACTGAGCATCTGACAGTCACCGAGCGCCAGTCCCTGCTGCAATCTGGGTACAAGCCTCTACACAGCACGGAAACAGCTTTACTCAAAGTAAAGAATGACATCCTGATGTCAATGAATCAGCAACATTTCACCCTGCTAGTTTTATTGGATTTAAGTGCAGCATTTGATACGATACATCATGATAAGCTGATTCAGCGTCTTGAGTCTGACTGCGGTGTAGCGGGCAATGCACTTTCTTGGTTCAAGTCGTATTTATCTGACCGGTTCGGGTAGGGCTGCACCTCTTTGAAACCTCTAATTTCACTGGATCTTTATCAGTTGCACCTCTATTGTTTTATGGCTAGGTTCCATTGTTTTAATTCTTTGTTTATTGTTGTTTTGAACCAATCTTGTGAGGTGTTGCAAATGGTGCAGGTCGCCCCACCGGTTCCAGCGAGTGTCTGTGAATGGTGGTCTTTCCAAGAAGTTTCCCCTGTGTCAAGGCGTCCCTCAGGGATCTTGCTTAGGCCCGCTGCTCTTCATCATATATACGCGCAAGCTATTTGACATCGTGGAGCGTCATCTGCCACAAGTTCATTGCTATGCTGATGATACGCAGCTGTACGTTTCCTTCCGCCCAAACCAATCTGCGGATGCGGACGCTGCTCTAAAGTCTATGACTGACTGCATCAGTGATGTTAGGAGCTGGATGATATCAGACAATCTAATGTTAAATGATGACAAAACAGAGTTTCTGATACTAGGTACAAGGCAGCAGTTAGCCAAAGTTAATATTGATAATATTAAGGTGGGCTCTGCTAAAGTGAGTCCTGTTTCGGCAGTTATAAACCTTGGATCATGGTTCGATTCACAGCTCACTATGTCTAGTCATATTAGTAAGCTTTGTTCTGTTGCATTTTACCACCTGTGTAATATTCGACGCATACGCAAGTATCTATCTCAAGAAACTGCGGGGACGCTAGTCCATGCTTTCATAACGTCCCGCATCGATTATTGCAATAGCCTATTGTACGGGCTACCAAGCAACCAGCTTGCGAAAATTCAGAGAGTTCTGAATGCTTCTGCCAGGCTAGTATGTAATGCGCCAAGGTTTTGTCATATTACACCTATAATGCGCGATTTGCATTGGTTGCCTATCAGGGCACGCATCAACTTCAAGGTACTTCTTCTCACGTTTAAGGCGTTACACGGCCTTGCGCCTCAGTATCTACAGTCCTTAATAAGTGCCAAGACATCACGCTATAATCTTAGGGGTTCTAATACTTTACTCCTAACTATGCCATCAGTGAAATCTAAGGCTACGCTAGGAGATCGGGCATTCGCCATCGCAGCGCCGTCATTATGGAATTCTCTTCCTAGTGAGCTTCGCTCAATCACATGTTTAACTAGTTTTAAAGTGCATCTTAAGACCTTCCTTTTTAGACATGCATATACTTGATAGTGCTAATTATTTATCAATTAGTTTTACCATTTTACCATTAGTTTTACCATTTATCAATTAGTTTTAGTTATATATGTTTTTAACTTAGTAGTCCTGGCCATATTTTTAGTTTTACATCTATTAGTTTTTGTACTTATCTTAAGAATGCGCATCTGATCATTCTTATGTAAAGATGCGCACTAGATGTGCATAAATTATTATTAGAACATAAGATTAAGATGCTATATAAATGTGTGTATGTATATAAATGTAAAATGGTCATCTTGACGCTCCAATTACGTGAAACGTGCCGGTGTTTACGTTATAAACGTCAACACAAATCGTAAAGCTTTGGGCCATAAGGCACCGAGTCTAGGAAAGGGTTCTGTTTTTTTTGTCTTCGTATCACGAATTTCTAACGTACGTGTTAACACGCACCACTGCACAGAGGGTTCAACAGAAGGTCATTCATCTTCACGTGTCACGCACGTGACTTAACTGACCTTCCGTGCACCACTGCAAGGAAGGTGGGTCATCTTGGAAACATGTTTTTTTGTTTCTTTGTTCTGACCCCGTTTGGACGTGAGCCGTGCGTTATCAGGGTACACACGCACTGCCAAATGGAATCTATTTGTAAAATAAGAAACATTTGGTTGTTTTTCCGGAAATTCGTTACAACGAAGTTTTCGAACCTAGATATAAACGAACCCAGTGATTACCTTGGCAATTCGTTAAATCAGGAATCCTGGGCTCCTGGTTAAATCGAACTTCCACTGTACCATCATTGTTGTGCACGAAGGGTAGGTTCTGTGGAATACTAACTAAAACACAACGGCTTTCCAGCGTTCTGATTGGCTGTATTTTCTGTGGCATGGTGACTCCCCTGAGGCATTTGGAATCTCGAGAAAATGCTTGGGAAGGGGGACTAGAACGAACGAGTATTGGCAACGAGCCAACCACGCTCTTCATGAGAATTGTGTGCGAGTTCGCGAACCTTCAGTTGCTAACTTCGGCATTCAAGAATATGGCTGCTAAACTGAACGTGATTGCTTTGGCTCTTTTCGTCGGCGTCCTTGACTCGGCAAATGCCTGTGTTCGTGATTCGGGCTGCTCCGGCGACCGGACCTGCTGTCTAGGCTCTTGCAAGTACAACTGTTGCATTTTCGACTCCGATTGAGGTAGAGGTGAATGCTGCGATGCCTTTGGTGATTGCTATGACTGTTCGCTCTCTATTGGCGGGATCATTGGAATCATCATCGGCGTTGCGGTGGTAGTCACCATCGCTGCCTCCATTGCTGCGTGCTTCTTTTGTGCCTGCTGCCCGTGGTACCGTTACCGACATGCCGGTACAGTAGTCGTCACCGGCCACCCCCTCCAGCCGCTCGTGTTCACCATAACCGTCAAGACCGCTCAGCAAAGTGCTCACCATGTGCCTCCTCCTCCAGGCGCTTACGGCCAGCCTCCGCTTCACCATCCCCCGCTGCAAGCAGGTGCATAGCCTCCTCCTCAAGCAAAGGGACAAGCAGCATACCCGGGATACTCAGCTGGCAGCTGACAGCCACCGATCTAGCAGCAGTTCGTTTTGAACACAAGGTCCAGTTGGCAAGTGCCTTCTATATCTTTCATCGGTTAAGTATACTGTACTGTGCTTTTAAGAAGACCACGTTGATCTTGTATGATTTTGACAAGGTTGTGAGAAATAACTGACTCTGTGTTGCACAAGGACCCTTGGTGCAGATTTTTCACTTCTAGCTGAACTTCTCGCCTGTGTATAGCTTTGTTTTAATAGTAAACTGACTGCATTTCGTTTTTCAAACACTTTAATTGATTTTTGTTTATAAGATGGATAAGCTGGCTTCAGTTTCAACGGTTAAGCTTATTGCCCTTGAAAGGATGAAAGTTCAACTATACAGCATCGTAACATCTGTTGTTGATATTGAAATACGTATTCTGAAACCAAACAGTTTAAGCTTATTAATTAAGCTAAAAGTCGGTATCGCGGTAACCGTTTGTTATAGTATGGAATATCCTTTCATTTCAGTGATGCAGCAATTGTCAATCTGGCTCCCACACGGTAATCTTGTAAAACAGTGTTGTTTTCATTTATTTATTAATGTAATAAATACTGAAGATTTCACTGTGTAAAAAAAATAAAGTATGTAGCTCTTAAAGGAAGCTACCTGAGAATTTTTTTACTCGGTCGTAAGGCACCTCGTCCAGGAATGGGCTCCGTTTTTGTTTTCGTCTTTGTGTCACGAATTTCCCAGCACACGTGTCAACACGCACCACTTCACAGAAGGGTTTGACAGCAGGTCGTTCATCTTCACCTGTCGCGCAGGTGACATGACCGACCTTCCGTTGACCAGTGCATGGCAGGTCGAAAAATCTCGGAAAGGTGTTTTCAAAGGCCCATGAGTCATTTCGGGGGTTTCTCTAGCCATATCTCGAATCTCAAACTATTCGATAATTGTTTCCTTTCTCAAACACTGGCGTTTTCTTTCGAATTATTTATTATTCTTTTAAAACGTTTGTGGGTTATTCATTATTCATTATTGCTTCAGCGGTCATAATATAATACTGTCACACTTTCTGAAAAATCTACTCGCTTTAATGTTTTGTCAAACGTAAGTGATTTTCATCCAGAAAATGAGATGTTAAATTTTTGGTGATATGGCTTTAGCTATCACAATGCAACTTCCACTTTAGCACGAAGCCTCCTCCCCAGGCCACTCCATTGAAGCACGTACCTTGCACCAGTTATTGCTGTGTAATCGATACAAACATAACCTAAATGATGTTGGAAACAGCACAAAACAGTCAAATGATCTTTAAATAAAAAGGAAACGACTTTTCTCTATTAACAAGCGCAGTGAAATTTTGTAGACGTCTTTAAATACACTACTTATAACTTTCGGTGCTGTTTTAATACACTACATCCTTCATAACCAGTTTCTACAAATTTATTTTTATACTACTCGATCTACAAGGAAATAGCTTTGCATCGCCTGGAATCATTCACCTAATCTGGAACCCGATTTGGATCGCCATGAACTCGCCAGTGAAAACGACGTTTTGAGTTAAGAGTTCATAAGAGATTCACCGTATGTTGTGCATGCGAGCACTCACGTGGTCTAAAATGGAATGAAATGACGTTTTGAATTACTTTCTCGTTGTAAACTTTGTTTTGTTTGCTTCGAATCAGATGCTCTTATTTAGTTTTTAGTTTAGCGAGATAGATAGATCTGATTGATCGAAAGAAAATAGATTTTTGGGGTGACAGAGGCAAAACTGTGTATCACATGTACAATCGGGACGCGCCGACGACATCAAACTGGGTGCTTCATGATCAGAGTACAATCGATCGCATCAGAAGCAATCGAGACTTACTAGTTTTCTAAAAATGAATTATTAGGGTGTTTTTAAATACATATCATTATATTTCAGTTTACTAAGATAGATCAATTGAATGGAAATGAGGTTTTTGGGGCACAACTGTAATCACAATCAGGACGCGAACACATGATCAGATTTATACATAGCAAGCAATCATGTTCTCACTGCAGTAAAGTTGACGAGATCTCAGGAGATGATGGCGGTGATGCTGACGACACTGATGGTGGCGATAATGGTGCACTAATGTATGAGCATCAATTATAATATTATGGGTTTCTGTTGACCCTCATAAATGTGCAGAAAATTATAATATTGTCGGAGTTTCTGTTCAAAAATTATCTTTGCCTTTCCCTTTTAAAACAAGGCATAGCTAAATACCCGTTGAAGAAAATAATGTGATGAGGAACATTTTTGTGTTCAACTTTTTCTAATAATTCCACACCATTATGAAGTCAGTGAACAGACAATGTCTAACACGAAGTGCAGGCTCTTGCGGGGAATACATTTACATATCAAAAGATTCCCCTGTTTAAGCCTCGTGTGTACGCTAGTAGTATAGTACTTGGGGGTCCTAGCGCATTTTTCCACAGCAGCGCATTTTCCAATTTTGCGCCGTAAAATTTAACAGCGCATTTTTCCCAAGGTCAAGGTCAAATTTTCCAAATCTAAAATTAGCGTTTTCTCCCAGAATACTTCAATATTTTAGGCATCAGGATGATGAATGAAAGAATTGAGTAGTATTCGTCGAGAAACGGCTGATTTCAATATTCTAAGCGGAATGAGCATATTTGAGTAGTATTCGTCGAGAAACAGCTAATTTCAACATTCTAAGCGATAATTAGTATATATGAGCAGTATTCAGGTAGAACGGCATTTTCCCATTTTCCAAGGTCAAGATTATCTATTTAAGTACTTTATGATATAAAAAACACTTAAAGAAATGTCGCTATAGGTTAAATGGAGAATGACGAAAGAAAGAAATCTCCGGGCCTTGGAAAAGCCCTCTCAAATCAGGTCAGGTAGCCAGATGGTAAATGGCCTGAGTCAGAAAAATATTGGATCAGGTAGCCAGATGGTAAATGATCCGAGTCAAAAAATTATATATCTTAATAGTATAGACATGGAAAATAGAAATAGTATTTTCAAAGAATTATTGAAAAGATTAGGCCGTATGGATGTTGGTGAGATGAGGCAATTAGTTAGTCTCGCTGATAACATCAAAAAGCAGAAGCCAATTCCAGCACCTCGCAAGAGTGTGAAGCAGATGGTTAAAGATTATGAAGACAACATAATTCTTCCACCACCACAATTTAGAGATAGACCAGTACCAGCACCAAGAACTAAAAAACTAGCCCCAATACCAGAACCAAGGACTAAGATAGAGCAAACAGATAAAGCTCTCAAAGGATACACCAAATCATTTCAAATAGATATCAAAAATTACAAAGACCCGCTATTACAACTGCAAAACACAAGAAAGGCTGTAGCGTACCGTCTTGTAAGTTTACTAAAATCAATGAAAGGACTGAAATTCGTTGAAGCACTAAAGGTAACATTCAGAAAAATGTCTGATGGTGAAATAATACATAAAACAGCCTTTTTCAACAGTCCACCTCAAACAATTATAAATAATCTCCAGATCAGTGAATCACTTCAAGCGTCAAAAAAAATATATTAAATAAGATTGCAGTTTGGATTTCAGAAGGATCTGGCTGGGTTGTGGAATCAGTCGACAAGCATTTTCTAAATGTTGTAATATATCAGCCAATGAAAGGCTCATCATATATCAAACTACCCCCAGAATTAATGAATAAAATGAAGGGATTGATTAACATGAAGAATAAAGACAATGAATGCTTCAGATGGTGTCACATCAGACATTTGAATCCACAAGATAAAGACCCTCAGAGAATAAAAAAATCTGATAGACAACATATTAATACGTTAGATTATTCTGGCGTTGAATTCCCCGTCACAACTAAACAGTACAACAAGATAGAAAAACAAAATGAGATCAACATCAATGTATTTGGTTATGAAAACAAACAACCATATCCAATTTATGTTTCAAAAGAAAAGTATGAAGACTGTTTGAATCTTCTATTGATTACAGAAAATGAAAACAAACACTACGTTTTAATCAAAGATTTCAAAAGGTTCATGTATAATCAAACAAAGCACAAAGAAAGAAAACACTTTTGCATGCACTGTCTACAATGTTTCAGCTCAGAAAGAGTCTTGAATGATCATGTGGACAACTGCATACTAGTTAATGGCACACAAGCAATAAAGATGCCAAACAAAGACAATAATATTCTAAAATTCATCAACTTCCATAAACAACAGCAAGTACCATTTGTGATCTATGCTGATTTTGAGGCTTTAACTGAGAAAATACACGGTTGCCAACCCAACAATGATAAATCATACACTGAAGCCTATCAGAAGCATACTGATTGTGGATATGGTTACAAGGTTGTTTGTTGTTATGATGATAAATACAGCAAGCCAATACAAATATACAGGGGTGAAAAGGCTGTATACAAATTCATGGAAGCTATGTTAGAGGAAGTTAAATATTGCAAGAAGATTGTAAAAGAATTCAACAAACCATTGAAAATGACTGAGGATGATGAAGAGAAATTCCAAAAAGCCAAAGAATGTCACATTTGTGATAAAAAATACACTGAAAAGGATATCAGAGTACGAGATCACTGTCACATTACTGGCCAGTATAGAGGATCAGCTCATCAAGAATGTAACTTGAAACTTAGAGTTAACCCAGAAGAAGTGAAGATACCTGTTATATTTCACAATCTAAGAGGTTATGATAGTCATTTTATTATGCAGGAGCTTGGAGCCATTGTCAAGAAACACACCTTCACAAATAAAAAAGGTGAAAACTGTCAAATGAACATCAATGCTATCCCAAATAACATGGAGAAGTATATGGCTTTCATGCTTGGCAATCACTTGACCTTTCTTGATAGTTTCCAGTTCATGAGCTCTAGTTTGGAAAAACTTGTAGGCAATCTACCAAAAGAAGCCTTGAAATACACCTCACAAGAGTTCAAGGGAAAAGATCTTGATCTGATGGCACAGAAAGGTGTTTATCCTTACGACTACATGGACAGTTTTGATAAATTCAATCAGAAGCTGCCCTCAAAAGAAGAATTCTATAGCATACTGAGTGATACGCATATATCAGATGAAGACTATACACATGCTCAGACTGTTTGGAAAGCATTCTCCTTAAACAACATGGGTGATTATCATAACCTGTACCTTAAAACAGACGTACTCCTGCTGGCTGATGTATTTGAGAACTTCAGAAGAACATGTCTTGAGTACTACAAACTGGATCCGTGTCACTATTTCACATCTCCTGGTTTATCATGGGATGCGATGTTAAAGATGACTGATATCAAACTGGAATTGATGACTGACATTGATATGTTCCAGTTCATTGAAAAGGGTATGAGAGGTGGTATCAGCTATATTGCAAATCGTTACGGTAAAGCTAATAATAAATACATGAAGAAGTATGATGAGAAGGCGCCCTCAAAGTACATTATGTATCTTGATGCTAATAATCTATACGGTTGGGCAATGAGTCAATACCTTCCAACAGGCGGATTCAGATGGATGACTGAGAATAAAATAAATAATCTCAACCTGGCTAAATACAAAGAAGACAGCAATAAGGGTTTGATTCTGGAAGTTGATCTGGAATACCCCCAGGAGTTGCATGATCTGCATAATGATTACCCGCTTGGACCAGAGAAGGTGAAAGTAACTGGAGACATGCTTTCAGATTACTGTAAAGACATAGCAGAGAAATACAATATATCGACTGGTTTGGTACATAAACTGATGCCAACATTAAGCAACAAAGAGAAGTATGTTCTGCATTACAGGAACCTCCAATTATACACAGACTTAGGTTTAAAGGTAACAAAAATCCACAGAGTGCTAGAGTTCAAACAATCACCTTGGCTGAGACAGTACATTGATTTCAATACACAGAAAAGAACTAATGCCAAGAATGCTTTTGAGAAAGATTTCTTCAAGTTGATGAATAACTCAGTATTCGGCAAAACTATGGAAAATCTCAGAAAGAGAGTAGATGTCAGATTGGTGACTGATGAGAAGAAGCTATTGAAATTAGCCAGTAAACCAACTTATGTTAGCAGTAAGATATTCAATGAAAATCTGGTAGCAGTGCATAAGATAAAAGAAACACTAACTCTAAACAGGCCGGCATATGTAGGAATGTGTATTCTTGATCTCAGTAAGACACTTATGTACGATTTCCATTACAACTACATTAAACAAAAGTACGGTAATAAGGCTAAGCTGCTCTTCACTGACACGGACAGTTTGACATATGAAATTGAAGCTGAAGATGTCTACAGGGATTTTTGGAATGATAAAGATAAATTCGATAACAGTGACTATCCTGAAAGCTCGCCATTCTCCGATAAGACCAATAAGAAAGTGATTGGTAAGATGAAAGATGAGGCTGCTGGAGTCCCAATATGTGAATTCGTAGGGCTGAGATCAAAGATGTATAGCTATATTAAAGATGATCAGAAAGGAGGAAAAACAGCAAAAGGAATCAAAAAGAACACAATCAAAAATGAAATCAAGCATGAAAATTATAAAGACACTCTATTCAATGACAAACAAATGTATCATAAAATGAAAACAATCAGAAGTGAAAACCATCAATTAGGAAGCTATGAAATCAACAAAGTATCACTCAGCTGCTTCGATGACAAAAGATATTTATCAAAAGACGGAATCAACAGTTATGCTTATGGCCATAACAAAATAAATAGCCAGGAATAAAAATACTCTTGGCTACCAAAATAGCAAATACAGTATAATACTGACCTCTCTAACATATATAGGTTAGATAAAAGTTAGTCTTTTCTTATACGTGATAAATACAATTTGCTTTCTTCCATGTGTTTGGTTATTTCAAAAATTAAATCTTCAAAACAATTGCTCATAATGTATTTGCACTTGTTTTTCTCATACATTTGCTTCATATTTGTTTGTTTTTCCGACACTTGGTATACACCAGTGGGACTTTTGAATTCAAGACAAAGAGCATTGTATTTTCTGGTGGGATTCATTAACATCAAATCACATTGTCCAGACATATATCCTTTGTTATAACTTCTGATTCTCATATTTGAGCTTATTTGATTTTCACCTAAACCGGCTATCATTAATGCGTCTTCATATTTCTTTCTGATGAATGATACAATCTTGCAGTGCAGATCATTTTCACTTCCAATCATCAGCATGTTATTACTTCTGTCGTTGAACTGTCTGTAATATCCCTGTTTTCTGATTGATGGTAATACTTTTGATGTAACCCAATGTTTGAATTTTACTGCTTCCTGTTTTTTAGAGGACAGTATTAGTGAATAAAGTCCAGATTCATTTATAAAAAAACATTTGAAAGTTTTTTCGGGGTCTCAGCACGAGGGACCATTTTTGTCCCCCGTGAATCAGTGGCCTCAGCACGAGGGACCATTTTTGTCCCTCGTGAATTTATGCTGATTTTATGGTCTCTTAAGATTTTATCATCCGATACAACATAATCTCTGATTGCTCTTTGTGGATTTTTATAGTCAAGAATTTTAGCAATGTCTCTTCCTCTGAACCATATTTTATTTTTATCATCAATATAACAGTCTATTGACACATCTAATTCTTTGTTATCGTAGGAATATTTTTGCATTTGTATATTATATTATATTAATTTATTTTTTAATTCATTTTCGACCTGTGTTTAAATATAGTCAGGAATAATAA
This sequence comes from Pachyseris speciosa, assembly GCA_016490735.1. NCBI lineage: Eukaryota > Metazoa > Cnidaria > Anthozoa > Scleractinia > Pachyseridae > Pachyseris > Pachyseris speciosa. The sequence continues at coordinate 161,501 of JAEMWC010000717.1, forward strand.
TATTCTTGGCTACATAATAGCAAATAACAGATATACTGTAGGGTCTACTCACATATATGTTAGATAATTTTCTCTTTATAATATGTCTTTTAAATCCTTGAACGGGATCCAACTGTTAAATTCGTCACTGTAACCCTTCCACTTCACTAAAGCTTGTTTCTTCTTATAATCTCTGCGAATGACTTTATCAATACGGAATACATCCTGTCTGGCTTTCAATAATTCAGCTTCATAAAAACTCCCTTGTATTTCTTCATCGTTGAGATCTTTTAGTTTGTAAGTGACTGGATTAGTGTATTGGATCTTATCAACTGTAAATACTTCTTCAGTCCAATTTGGTGTATAGCCCTTGTCGAACACATTCCGTTTATACTTGGATATTCGAACCTTATCACCTATTTTGAATTTCGGTTTCTGTTTTAATGTTTTCATATCACCATACAAATTGAAGTAAACAGTTCCTTCATTCCTCTTATCAGATGCTTCAACGGGTGTCATCTTTGTGCTTGAATGTTTGGTATTATTATACTGTTTCACTAATTTTGGTAACATGTCTAAATACTGTGTATTACCTTGAACAGTGAACTGCTTCCACATTTTGGACTTAATTGTTCGATTCCATCTTTCAACTACTGATGATTTCTCTTCATTCTCAGTTGAGTACATCTGTACACTATGTTTCTCTAGCAAGTCCTTCAAGTGTTTGTTGTAAAACTCTTTTCCCTTGTCGACCCATAAATACTGTGGTTTTCTACCTTCCTTGAATATTGATTTGAATGCTTCAGTGACAGATTCACCTTTCTTATCCTTCAATGGGACAATCCAACCATATTTGCTGAAGACATCAATAACCATAAGAAGATATCGATAACCTTTATTCCATTTACTGAACTGTTGCATTTCAACTAGATCACTTGCCCATATTTCATCAATTTTATTTACAATCACACGCCGCCGAGTGAAATTTCTTTTATGGGTGCATGTAATTCATCAGCTAGTTTTTCTTGCCAGTTTTCTTCACTCGACGGCTTTTTTCGTTTTTTGAAACACCGAGACCAAGTTTCTGTTTTTTGTCGATTAAGAATCTAGCTGTTTGACCCCATTTTGGCATCTCACCATATGGTATTTGATCTAGTGACTCGACCATTGTTCTATCACAATCGCCTTTATTTTTTCCCATATCATAACAAATATCGTGGTAAGCTGCTATTTCATCCACCTTATTGTAAGGTTGTACATTCCATTTCAAGACCTCGCCAGTATTTGGATCATATTCCAACTGCTCATGCAATGGATTGTATGGTCCCATATATTTATATTTACTTGGTGTCCAACCACTTTTCGGTTTAGGAAGCTTGCCAATAACCTTATGAATGTCAATAGCACCGCCATAATCTAATCCTTTGATATCTGTTTTGTAACGAATATTTGGTCTCACTTTTGTTGAGAGTTGTTTCAAAGCTTCTGACCCAACCTTTGTGATTGCAGGCTTTGCGAGGGAAAGTCCTTTGTCAATTAATTTCTTTTGCAGCTTTGGATTTCTCATTGCTTCTGATGCATAATATCTACCCATTTCAACACCCTTCTTCGCTAAATAAGGGACTCCATGTTCCAAAAATCCTGTTAGCGCCATATCTGCGGCCGAATCTAGTATGCCCGCCCCTTCAGACGGGCTATTCAGTTTCCCCGATTTCTGACAAATTTAGTCTTTGTGATTCCACATTCAGCACAAGTACATTTCATCACAGTTCGACCATTTTTTGTCTTTTGATATCTTTCACTTCCTGGTACACACTCAGTCTGCTTCTTCTGTTTCACACAATATGATTTTACCATTATACCATTAAGTTAGATATTTTTGAAGTAGTCTATGATGAATCTGTGATTGACTCTTGTGTCTGTTGGATCAAATTCAGCATTATGTATTGTATTAAGAATGGATCTGTCTTTTTGTCTCTCAAGAAGATAGTACAAACACCAATATCCACATAATACTGATTCCCTTTCTTGTATCTCATCACCAGAGTATTCAAGTTGTTTACCGCTTGCAGCCATGTATTTCTTTACTTCTGTTGGCATCATTAAACCGAAAGAGTCGAAGTATTCACAGTATTTATCATTTTTGAAATTCCTATAACAAACCCAATGAGTACCAGGTCCAATTTTGGAATCAAGATTGACTATCCCACATTCATTGTTTCTCATCAGGTTCGGCAGATTGTCTCTTGAAAATACTCCTCTAAAATGTTTTATTCCAAGTTGTTTAACCCAATTGATTAAATCAAAGTTGGATAAGGGTTTATTTACAAAATGGTTCCTAGTATGGGGATTGAATTGAATGGACTGTTTTTGCCTAGTAGAAGTCCTTTTCCTTTTTTTTTTTTTTCATTCCATAACCGATTGGGTTATTCCATGTACCAAAAACAGGAGGAGATTGCCATGGAATCATAGCATGTTTCCCACCACTTTTTTTTTGCAATGGAATCTGGAACATGAACAGGTATTGACCGTCTTGGACGGCTGCTTTCAACATGCAAACCTTTTCCAGTTAATTTTCTGATTGCTTCTATAGCCAAAGGAATTCCAATGCTGGCGAGTATTGTTCCAATACCCTTTCCAGTCTGCGCTTTTGTTGGTTTTATAACAACGTCTCCACCATACTGCATTTTTTGGATAACATCAGCCATCTGTCTCGTATTCAATAAATTTCCTACATTCAATAATTGGGATAAATTGGCATTAGGAATAAGAAATCCTCCTTTTTGTTTCTTTCCAAATAGTTTATCAATGCCGAGACTTGCTAATGAAGAAAGAGCACCTGTAGCCAATGCTGGAGCCGCTTTAGCTACTGCTTTACCTGCATAAGGCAATAGTCTTGTTCCAAGTGAAAAAAGACTGGACCAAAGAGAACCTCCTTCTTGGACTGATTTTCTGATCTGTGCTTTGGATATCTTTACATCAGCACCTGTTCCATTTCTCTGTGATTTGGCTAATTTTTTTATCTGTGTTTTTGTCAACATCATTTGATCACCTCCAGTGAGATCTCCATGTGCGAGTCTCAATGTTACCGGTGAATTTGTTTGTATAGCTTTTGCAAGCCTTTGCTTCTGACTGTTTGAAAGTCTTACTCCATGAGGATGATAAGTAGTCATATAATATATGTTTATACTAAATTGTATTTAATACAAACAATCATTTAATTTACATTGATCTCAGAATTAATTTTCCATCAGTCTTTCTCATCTCAATATCCTGCTCATAGAGTACCAATGCATACACACTATAATCATGATCTGCTGTAGCACTTAAAGTGTATTTGAAAGTCAGTTTTGTCATTCCATCTTTAATATCTTGTTTCTGTTTTGTCAGATCGAAATAAACAAAAGGGAATATTGTACCGAAGTTGCCCCTGTTAAGAAGGGTACTTTCACTGAAATCATTTACAGCTTCAACATATTTCAAAACATCTCTAAATACTCTTGTTGGTTCTGTTGATGGTTTATAATGAACCTCTGGATAATCATTACCATTGCCAACTTCAAGATAACAATCAGTCAAAGTTTGTCATTACCAACAGCAAAAGTGTTATAGAGAAATTTATTGGCTGTCTGAGATGCATCACTTGCATCATTGATGATGAATACAAAAACATGCCTGGGTTTGTTTATTCCTGTGGAAATACGGAAATTGGCAGTCTGTTGTCTTGTTGAATTGCCTCTCTCAACCATTTCTCTCATGTAAGTCCACTTTCTGTTGTCAAGATACTTGCTCATGTATAAGGACTTTCCCGCAGAATTAAAAACAATGCGAGGAACTATTAGCTGGAATTTAGTTAGTACCACACGGCAATCATCAGCAGCTTGCCAAATCAAATTGGCATCACTCTCAAGTGTCAATTTCACCTCTATTTTGAGTTAGGCATGAGTTCATCCCAAAAGCTCTTGAAAAAACCGTATCTGTTCAATGCTATCTCTGCATTTACTTCACCACCATCATTAAGCAAAGCTTTACGATCTGAGAATCCTTTGTTATAAGCAGCTTGTGCCACTCTGTTTTCAGCACCTCTGCTGGTGTCAAGATAGAAGAACTCATTGGTTCCCTGACTTACAACATAACCCTGTGAATACTCAAGCAATGACTTAATATTTGTGGCCTGGTTAGCGTCTCGGCATTCATAAACATCAAGACCATTCATTTTTACATTAATGGTGTTAATAAGAGCGTGAGCTGAATTAACAATACCATTTCGATCTGCAGCAGCAATGTTAGCTCCATCTGCAAGCTTATTTTCTTTGAAAATAACATTAAAACGGGCATTATACCAGTCAAATGGTGTAGTCTCTCCACTGTTATCAACAATGAATCGGTAGCCTGTTTTACTCTGATGAGCATTGTTTGCTACTACAGTATTAAGTGCTGTCTCTAGTTCGAACACTACATCTTCATATCTTTCGATATATTTTGAGTCACGATAGTTTGACATATATTATTGTGTTAGATAAAAGTTATTTTACGCGGTCGGCCTCTCTTTCTTTTGATTAAACCACCAGTCTGGCTCACACTCTCAGTTCCACTTTTCTCTTTTTCAAAAGTTCTATGATTTTGTCGCCAGCTTTTTTGCCAGCATGTTCACCAATTGTTGTTGCTGCTTTTTTTCCAGCTGTTTTGATCATATCAGTCACAATACCTTCACCATGTTGTTCATATTTTTTAAACTCAAACCGTTTCATATACTATTAGGTTTTATAATTCTGTCTCTCTCAAGAATAACTCAATATACCAATCTATCCCATTTAAATCGACTGGAGCTCTAGAAGAGTCTGTGACATAAAAGCGTATTGAGCTGATATTATGTGTTGAGACTGGATTCCATGAAAGAAAACGAGGTTTGTAAGTGAAAGGTAAACTTCTAACGAGATCTGTGACAGGAATAACAGCGATTGTATTTGTGCTATTTCCATCAACAATGCTATCTGTCACCAAATCACAATTGATATAAATTTCATCTACTCCTCTTGTAATATCAGGTAGATTTGTTCCATATTCTGTGGCTGGAACTAATTTTGAATCGAAACCGATAAGTTTTCTGAAATCAAGATTCCTCAGATCCACACGATAATTTTCATTGAGTTCAATCAAAATGCGATATGTTGACAAAACGAAATACATGTTAATACCATACAGGAATTTTGATTTGTCTGTTTCAGATGGATTCAGTACATGGCTGTTTTTTCTCATATACTCATGAATGTAACTATTGATATCGTCGTATGAATACATCCCGTTAACGAATGTTATTGTTTCCCAGTTTACACCTTTGTCATAGCTGTATTTCATTTGATTATTCCCAAAAATATCTCTGATATTGTACCAACTGTATGTCATATTGATGACATTCACAGCCATTTCATATTTTAAATCATTCGTTAATTTAAGAGGTGTATTGAATCTTTTTTCAAAATCATGACTCTTACTGACACCAATTTTGTCTCTGTTTTTACTGTTGAATCGTAATGAAATTTCTGTCATATACTTTTACATTAGATATTTCATCATTATTTTATTCAACTCACCGGTTTTCAGGATTCCCAGTCTGTTCAATGTATGCAATATTTTTGTGAATTCATTTTGAACATTTTTGCTGTTGTTGCCGGCTGAAATAGATCCACCAAGTAACTGTAGTCTTGAAAGCATGTCACCCAAAAATGTATCCCTTGAACCCATTGCACCTCTTCTTCCCATGCCTGAACCAATAGTTTGTGCACCTTCCTCAACGGCTTTAATTCTTTTTCGGTACTTTTGCAGTAATTTGACCTCTTGAGTCAATTCATAAATTCGTTCTTTGAACTTATCCCTCTTCGTTTTGGTTTGTGATAGATGAGCTTTTTTCTTGCAACATCTTGGGTTAATTTACCAATCATTTTGTCATACTCATCGATGTCGATTTCACCATCCATATATGATTTAAATATCTGTGATGGAGGAGGCAATTTATGTTTCATCAATGTTTGAATATCCTCAAGTGAAAAACCTTTGTCAAGATTTGACTTATATGGTGCTTCTGTTTCAGTCATCATTTTAGGTTTGTAATCAATTGGTAATGTTGTTTTCATTGGTACTGATTCAGGTAACGTGTTCATCAGCATAAGATCTTCGAAACCAGATGTCAAGGCTTTTTGATTTTTTTTTCAACTGTTTAATGACTTCATCCTGTTTTTCGTCGACACTTTCTTTTACACTCTTCTGGACATCAATAGAGGGTTTCAGTAATTCTGATGTTGTATCATATGCATCCTGTTTTCTGTATTCATAAGTCTTGATAACATCACGAACTTCTCTCGTTTTGTTTCCGGCTTCAATTCCACTTTTTAGAAGCCTTTTCATTCGTTCTATATCCATATACAATTGTGTTAGACTAATCTAAACTATTTACATATGGAAATCCCTAATTATGATATTCAGGGTTTAAAGAATTCATTCAGACAGTTGTATCCGTATATGCCAAAAGACACTTTCAGGATGCTGCTGGCTGGTAATTCTGGATCTGGAAAGACAACATTGTTCATGCATCTGATTATGGAACCGTTGGTCTATTATGATCAGATACATCTTTATGCAAAAAATTTGGATCAAGACAAGTACAAATATCTTCGGAAAGTAATGGATGAAATAAGCAGTCACATTGGATATCCTGCCTTGGTTTGCAGTCAAGAAGAGATATTACCAGTTGAACAAATAAAAGACACAGATTTGCAGCGATTGGTTGTTTTTGATGATTTCGTGACTGACAAGAAACAAGATCAGATAATCAGCTATTTCATTCAGGGAAGACACAAGAACTGTTCAGTCATATATCTCACACAATCATTCTATGGCTGTCCAAAATCAATCAGACTCAATTGCAGTCACTTCTGCCTTTATGATTTCCCATCCTCAAGAGAAAGGAACTTGATTGCACAAGAACTTGGAATAGACAAGAAGAAATACATTGAAGCAACCAAGAAACCATATTCCTTCTGTTATGTCGACAAGCCAATGAAAACAATCAAGAGAAATTTTTATGGTGCAGTTTAATCTAATCTAATATTATATGGCAATCAATAATTTTCAAAATCCAGAAAAACAGGAGAATCCCAGAACAGAAAGAATCGAAAAATTGATCAAACCTGACGCTGCTGTTAAAACACCATTTGAAATCGCTGAAAAAATCAAAATGGAAGTATATAGGAGGACACAAAAAGTATTGAAAAACAATAAGAAACTACCTGTCATCTATGAAACCAAACCACCTGAATTCTTTGAACATGATGATGACAGCAGTAGTGATGAAGAAGATTAATCTAACAAGATTGTATAATGGGAGTTTTTAATGCTCAAATAAATCAAGATAAAACAGAAACTGGAACTGGTGAAAGAGGCCCAGCTGGTCCAGTTGGTCCCAAAGGTGAAAAAGGTGATAGAGGTGATAGAGGTCCAAAAGGTAATACAGGTGCAATTGGTCCACAAGGAGCTACTGGAGCTGTTGGTCCCAAAGGTGATGGATTTAGATTAACACAAGATGGTAATTATGACATTGAAAATAAACGTTTGACAGATGTTGGTGATCCAGTAAATCATTATGATTCTGCTAACTTGGGATATGTTAATGATGCTGTTTTATCAATTGAAGGAACACGTGTTAATCCATTCAAATTTCTTCTTGAAGATACATCAAAAACAACTATTCTTAGAAATGCGAATAATCTGCAATTGGAAGATTTTGACAAAAGCCCTTACTCATTGAATAAAATAGCCTTGTCTTTTGTTATTCCTACTGCTGGTCTTACAACTGTTCTTCGTTTTGATTTGTCACAATTGGAAGTTTCAAAGTACACTTTAGTTGTTGAGTTTTATACTGATGGTAACCCAAATAATGCAACAGTTGATGACGACAATCTGTCATCTAATTTAATTGAAAGAAAAGATTCGATAAAAAGAGCCTTTCCAAAAACTCATCTTGTTGATGGTTATCTCAAAAGAATATTCTTCCTTGAAAAAACAAGTCATGGTTCCACATCAATGGAGTTATTGTTGATCTCACCATATTCACAAAATAATAAAAAACATTATGTTATAGTTTATGGTGTTTACGGATTTTCAAATATTATTTTATCACATATTCACGACCCAGTGTATGAAATTGAAAACGGCAATGTTGCTTTTGGTGGTAAAATTGACATGAAAAATAATAGAATCATGAACCTACAAGATAACCCCTCAAACCCACAAGACGCTGTAAACAAATCTTACGTTGATAATAAAACAGCTGATTTCCTTAATAAAAACACTGGTGGTGTAATTTATGCACCTGTCAGCATGAATAGAAATGATCTGTTTGGCATACCAGATAACCCAAGATTTGGTTATTCAGCTGTAAATAGAAACTATGTGAACAATAATTTTTTGAAACTAAATGGAAGTGTTGCGATGACTTCTGATTTGAATCTTGGAGGTAACAAATTGACTAATGTAGCAGCGCCAACAGCAAACAATGATACAGCTACAAAGGGGTATGTTGATACTGAAATTGCTGGAATTACTGGCATTGATGTTTCACCATTTCTTAAAAAGATGGAAGTGTTGCAATGACTGGTGATCTTGACATGGGTGACAATAAAATAACAAATGTTGAGACTCCAAACTCTGATAAAGATTCTGCCAACAAAAAGTATGTTGATGACCTTGTTTTTTCAGCATCTGGAGCTCAACGCAACCCATTCGCTTTTCTGTTGAAAGATATTTCCAAGTCTTCTGCAGTCAGTGATGCAACAAACCTTCAAATTGAGAATTTTGATAGATCACCATACCACATAAACAAGTCCTCATTGTCTTTTATCATTTCACATAGTGGTAACTTTACATCCAAAATTCGTTTTAATGTGACATCTTTGAGAAACAGTCAGTACACTTTTGTTGTTGAGTTTTACTCACCATCTAATCCAAGAAGTGCAACAGTCAGTTTAACCCTTCCAACAATTAACATGCGTGACGCTGGACAGTCATTTCAAAAATCTTTTACTAGAACTCCACACGTTGATGGTTATATTAAAATTCTTTTCCAGATAGAAAAAACAAGTGGTGGGCAAGCGGCAATACAGGTGGAACTTTCCAGCACAGCTCCTGCGTCTAACACCAAAACACATATCATCGTTTATGGGGCCTATGGCTATCATACCAATTTGTCTTACTTTGTTCATGACCCGGCTTATGAAATTGAAAACGGCCATGTTGCATTTGGCAGTAATATTGACATGAAACTAAACAAAATCCTCAACCTGCAGGATAACCCCTCAAACCCACAAGATGCTGTAAACAAAAGTTATGTGGACCAGAGGTTGCAAACCAAACTCGATGCGATTGCACAACAAAATCTGAATATGAACAACAATGCCATTACAGATCTTGCTACACCTGTCCACCCAGACGACGCAGCGACGAAAAGATATACTGACGAATATTTTCTCCGAAGAGAAGGTACAGATGCAATGTATGGAAACTTGGACATGGGTGGAAATAGAGTGACGAATTTAGCGGACGTGGTGAATGAAACTGATGCAGTGAACTTTAGAGTTTTAAATCAAGCTTCACAAACCATCAGAGCAAACACTTTATTATTGAATGGAACAAATGCGATGGCAGCAGATATGAAACTTGGAGGGCATAAAATCATTAACTTAAAAGAAGGAACAAATAAAACCGATGCCGTAAATTTAGATCAATTAGAAAAAAGTCATATTTCATCTGCTTCTCATCCAAAGAATGCTTTCAAATATTTGATGAATGATATCGATGAAATTAGCACTGAATATGGCTTGACAGTTAATGGATATGTCAATTTACCTCGGTCACCACATTTGATTTCAAAAAAGGTCATTGATATAGACTTGGACAGAGAAGGTGATTCATCATATATAGCCATGATTGGTTTCAATTTATATCCTTTGAGGGATGGAAAATACACTTTCATTCTTGAATGGTTGTTTCCTGATTATGATGGTATGTCTTTCAGTGGATTTGCATTCAATTCTGATGGTGGAATAACTATCCATAAAATAGTAACAAAGAAATTTGACAACAGAAATGAAGATCATTCCAGACATTTGTTGTGGATTGAGAAACCTTCTTCAAGTTCACCACCTGAATATTTGTATTGTACGATTCATATTAATGCTAACCCAACTTATCCTGTCAAATATAATGTCCATTGTGTTGTTTATGGTGTTGAAGGTGAATTAGCAGACGTTCCATCAAGTGTTTACGACTTCGCAGAAGCTTATAAAATCGTGAATGAAAAAATGCAATTACAAACTGATTTAGATTTGAATGGACATGTTTTGATTAATAATTCATCAAACTTATTTGACGGTCAAAATGGTGAATTGACAATGCTAAATAATATTAATATGAACACGTTTCTAATAAAAGAGGCTAAACTTGGTGGTGATTTAAATATGAATGGCTATAGAATTCATAATAATAGTTTGAATCTATTTCGTTCAAGCGTTACAGGTGTAATTATGGAAACGGCTTTCGATTTGGGTGGATTTGCTCTTTACAGGCCGAAATTAGGAGGTGATCTAGATTTGAATGGGAATAGAATAATTGGTCAAACAATTTATATAAATGCCTTCGTTGAAGTCAAACAAAACCATGACTCGAATGTGTTGAAAACTGTCTTAATTGATGGGGGAAAACAGATGGTTGTTTTAAACAATTATTATTTCAAACGTTTACACATTATTCAAAACGCTGGAACTGGAATACTTGTGTTCATAAATAAAAGAGATGGACAAGCAAGTAGGTCAATAACAAAGCGCTATACAATTAGTAATACTCCTAATATCACAACTGTCGATATTAATCTACAATTATATAATGGCTTCTTTTACATTGACTATTCACACCCCAATTCAAATGCTTTTGATTTGTCCTTTTTGCTTGAATTTATTATTAACTAGTACAATAGTCTTCATGAATTAATCTAAAATAATATTATAATGGGTGTATTTAATCATTCACTAAATCAAGACAATAAAGGTGATAAAGGTGATAAAGGTGATGGATTTACATTAACACAAGATGGGTATTTTGATATTGGAGGAAATAAAATAACTAATGTTGATGAAGGAACATCAGATGATGATTGTGTAACAAAAAAACAACTAGATTTGAAGTTAGATAGAGCAACTTTTGTTATTTCAAATTCACTGCCTGGTATACCTGTTCTTGATGGAATTTCAATTGCTTTGATACCAGCTCTGTCTGTAGTGACAACTGATGCTGATGATAGAGTTTCTAGTTGGCTGGATCCTGTTAATAATGTCACTTTTACACAAACTTCTAATTCGAAAAAACCATTGTTACTGAGAGATTCAGTCAAGAAAAAGTTTTTCATACGTTTTGATGGCAGTGATGACTACTTGGAGAACAGTTCATTTGATGTTTCTAAAGTTGCTGGACGGAGTGGAAATACTTGTACTGTTATAATCATTGCAAACACAAAACAAACAAAATGTCAATCACAATTTCAATGGGGTAAGGGTGCTGTTAGATTTGGTGTTCATCTGCCTTGGATTAATGGAGCATGTTATATTGATTTCGGTTCTATATTAAATGGAAGACTTGCTGTTTCTTCTTTGGCTAATCTGACGGGAAATATTGAAGTTTTTACTGTTCGAGTTGATGGTCATAATATGGAATTTTTCAGAGGTATTTCATCAATGACGCCAGTTGGAACAGGATCAATTTCAGCAACATTGACTGGTAGTGCACAAGAAATGTTTATTGGTTGTCAAGTTCATACAGATGGTTCTGCAATTAATTTTTGTGAAATGGATCTTTATGCTTTTGCTGTTTGGCAGAAATCACTAACTAACCAAGAACTGAGAAATATGTATCGTTTCATTGAAGATTATTTTGATCTTTAAATTTTTGTCTAAATAACTGATATATGAAAGACTTATTGAGATATGTATCTTATGTTTTCAAGATTTACAAAAAAGACTACCCCAATTTAGATGATTCTATATTAAAATCCTGTCTTGTATACAAATTTTTATACCACAAGCATTTTAAAGGATATATTACTATAGATGATATCATAAAATCTCACGCAGACATAGGCCTTATTGGTCCCGGAAGCGGTTGTTTATCAAACTTCTTAGAACATACTCTTGGTTGGATTGATGTATTACAGACTCATGCTATCCTCCATGATGCATATGGAAGATTTTACAATGATTATTCATTGGGCCGTGGATATAGTTATGCCATATCTAAGCACCTCACAACAAAGCGAAGAAAAAGATCTCCATTATGCGGCCAGATATCTGGAATACTGTATTGTATTTTTAATGGAATTATTGTATAAATGATATATATGTCAGTCAAACGTAAGAATATATTCAACTGGAATCATATTTCAGATGAATTAACAGAAGATCAGGTAAATGAATTAAAATCCTATTACCAAACATATCACAGAAAGTGTTGGGCTCATAAACAGGCGGTTAAACGGTTCAAAAAATGGAAATTAGCTGGTAATTCAGCGTCTATTATATTTGCAACAGGTGGTCTTGCTGCAAGCGTGGCAACCGGTGGTGTTAGTTTGGTAGCCATCAGTACAGCATCACTTTTGATACAAGGGTGGATGAAGCATAAAAACCTAGATTTGAAAATCCAAAATTGCACATATGCTTATCAAAGCTATCAACATCTACTCAATTCAATAAAAGACAAGTTGAGAAGTGGTGATTTTGATGCTTTAAGTATACAAATCTCAATGAAGAATATCGATGATTATGTGACTGATAATAGTCCAATTATTGATAAGTACCTACTGAAATATGATGAAAAATTCACTTCTTGATAATACTAATAATCTTATCAAATATTAACAATAGAATCTCAACCCAATATTGATTATAAAATTTCAGTGTTTTCTTTGAGTTGGTTAATATGATATACTCATAAGGCAGATCCATCATCATAAACAATTGTTTCAGAATGAATTTGGTGTTTATCATTCTTTTACGATTCTTATTCACCGAAGGGATGATAGTGTCTATCTCCTTGAATATTCTTAATATTTTACCCTTATCTTTTACTGAAATTTGAAATCTATTCTTGCAACATATACCATTTATCACATTTTCAATATGGTACTTCCGATGATATATAGATTTCCGCTTTATTTTATACATATTATTATGAAAGTCAACGTACTCCTTACAATAATCATAACCATGGACTGAACCACAATTTGTACAAACATTTTCACCATTGTCATTAATCATTTTCTGATTATCACAACATGGTTCATTTTTGACACTATGTTCTGCTATCTTCTGATCACATAAAGGACATATTAGATATTTTTCTACTTCAACAAAATATTCGTGAATATCTGGATTACAAAAATCATTTACCATCTGGCTACCTGACCTGATTTGAGAGGGCTTTTCCAAGGCCCGGAGATTTCTTTCTTTCGTCATTCTCCATTTAACCTATAGCGACATTTCTTTAAGTGTTTTTTATATCATAAAGTACTTAAATAGATAATCTTGACCTTGGAAAATGGGAAAATGCCGTTCTACCTGAATACTGCTCATATATACTAATTATCGCTTAGAATGTTGAAATTAGCTGTTTCTCGACGAATACTACTCAAATATGCTCATTCCGCTTAGAATATTGAAATCAGCCGTTTCTCGACGAATACTACTCAATTCTTTCATTCATCATCCTGATGCCTAAAATATTGAAGTATTCTGGGAGAAAACGCTAATTTTAGATTTGGAAAATTTGACCTTGACCTTGGGAAAAATGCGCTGTTAAATTTTACGGCGCAAAATTGGAAAATGCGCTGCTGTGGAAAAATGCGCTAGGACCCCCAAGTACTATACTACTTACGCTAGTTCCAGCTCATAACGGAGAATACGAATAAGGTCTATTTTTCTACCCAATTTTTTTATCCTTTTACTCTAATTTGTGCTAACGTATATGCACTCTCACAGACAAAACCCTGAGCAATTTTCACAAGAGAAGGATAAAGGCCCTTTTTAGTACTCATAAAACGGAAAAAAGATTATTTTCATCGGCGGCATGCCTATTTTCCTTCAACCCCTGAGCGCGCGCGGACACGCACCATCAGATTCCACAGAAGAGTTCGGGCAGTTCAAGCACCTTAAAACCATATACGAGGGAGCTCTAATATTTTATTGAATTTTAAAATAATATTCTAAGGAAAAAAAATATGTATTTCGTCTAACCAGTAAAGATATCAGAGCACCAGTGGAGCTATTAAGGTGATGTTACACAAGCCGATTTTTAACGCCGATTTTTAACGCAACATTGTTGCCCGAACTTTGTTGGAGTTGGTGCGTGTAACACCCCTACCGTCGACTTTTAACGCAACATCGTCCCCGAGCAGCGAACAATGTTGCGTTAAAAATCGTCTTGTGTAACATGCCGTTGCCGACCGTTGCCGCAACAAAGTTGCGTTAAAAGTTGTCTCGTGTAACTTGAATTAAAAATCGGCATTAAAAATTGGCGTTAAAAATTGGATCGCGTAATGTTACACGAGCCGATTTTTAACGCCGATTTTTAATCCATATTATACAAGACAACTTTAAACGCAACTTTGTTGCGGCAACGGTCGGCAACGGCATGTTACACAAGACGATTTTTAACGCAACATTGTTCGCTGCTCGTGGACGATGTTGCGTTAAAAGTCGACGGCGGGGGTGTTACACGCACCAACTCTAATAAAGTTCGGGCAACAATGTTGCAGGTTTTTGAATCGCTTTCAATTACCGCGCAATTACCGCGCGCGCTTCAAATGAAGTATCGCTGCACGCGCAAGTGACGAATAATTGAAAACACGTCACAAACAAGCTAAATGATCAAATTCATTGAGAAGTCCGACACGGACAAATTTAGACATGGAAAGCGTACAGAGTTTTCTGCGCTTTCTGTTTATTATCGTTGTTCTTTATATTTGTATCGTGATTGAAACGAAAGTGTTGATATGGGCGGCGCAGAAACTTCGTGCTTACGTTCAGTACGTTACGAGCGTACTCGAGGTGGTTCACGCAAACACGGAAGCATTGAAGCTGATAGAGCCTGCAGTTGTTACTGGTATCAAAGAAGGTGCAACATCTGAGAATGAAGGAAGTCGCCTGGTCAAATCAACAATTCAAGGAAAGAAGAACAACAAACCTTTCAAACAAAAGGTAAAGCCGATTGTCGCGAACGAGGCGACAAAAAGAGGTGGGCTTCCAATTCCTGTCACTAATCTGAATTTGAGGCGAAGCGGAGATGAAGGACGAGGTTCAATTATTGACAATTTCCGTAAGGCAGAGAAGGCTGTCTCAAATACAAAACGCACTCTATGGTCAGAACATACTTATGTTACAAACAAGAAAGGACGCCGTGGTGGCCGGGGGAGAAACAACGCGAGTATTGAAAATCGTTTTAGCATTACACCGTGGCGTGTAGCGGGCACTTTTCATAAGACTTCACCAAAATGGACAAGTAAACCACAGCCATTGTATTCTGGGTTTAGAAAGCAAAACAAGAATACTACCATTCGACCAAGAAGCAATGGGTGGGTTAGGGCGAACTCACCAGCGGTTGAAAAAGGGCCGATTTCAAGAAAAGACAGACTTTCTACATCGGAAGAGAAAATTACTTCAACTGCAAGTTCAGTCCCCTGTACGGTGTACCTGTGGTCTGTCGATATAAAAGCAGTAGCTCCAAAGGAGGAGGCTTCAAACAGCGAGATAATTTATGCACCGAGAACGGTAAAAAATGAGGCCAATCTAGGAACCGCAAAGGATGAGAATTGTACTCCGACCTCAAGCGACGAAATCAACTCAAGGACCAGCAACATCTCTCTCATCTTGATTGTTCTGGCAGCAAAAATGGTGTGTGTGGTGACAAACGTAACGCAACAACTTTGCGCACACATCGACAGACTGTGGGTTCTGTTCAGGGACGCTGCTCGGCGTGTGGATCGACACGTGATAGCCTTGTGGTTCACGGCCCTATGGAAGAAAGTTCAAGAGTTGTATCAGAGACCTTTCAGACACACAGTTGGAATATTCTGTGCTTCTGTTGTATTTTCCTTTACATCAGTTAAATCGAAAGTTTCTGCCATGTTGTCGCGCATTCGATTAGTTTTAATTTCCGGGACCAGAGGAGATCAGCCACTTTCATATCAAGAGCTAGAGGATTTGTCTCCCGCCAAAGACCTGGAAGGACCTGAAAGCACCACAAAGAACCCAAAATGGAACAGTTTCACTCAAGCAAGAGAGAAAAGCAGCGATTGCAAACATTTCAAGGTGAAGGCACCATCGCATGAGGAAAAACTGTTGAGAAGCGACAAGTCATCTAGAAAGGAGAAAGATTCCTCAGCTCCACATTTAGTGCGCTTCGCTCTGCAAACGTGTTATGTCGAAAAGACTGAGAAAGCAGCTAAAGGGCAGCCATCCAACAAAGAGGCTATTTCTGCTCCGAGAACTGTGAACAGTTCATCTTCGCGAAACGAAAGACCCCGGCACAACCCAAGGTCTCGGAGGAGAAAAGAACAGTCACAATCCTACCCAAACGTTAACCAAGAACACGAGTCAACAACCGGCGACAAGGAGGAAGTTAATGAAAAAACAACATGCAAAAGAAAAGATAGGGTCATGCCACAACTAATCCCGCCTTCACAAGTGAACGCAGTTGCTCCTGCCAAATCACGTGTAAAAAGAAAGAGTTTTTCAATGTTTGGAATTCCGAAATTAACGGCCAGAGCCGATACACCAGAAGTATCCATTCCCTGTCACAAGGAGAAAAGTCCTGCATCGCTGGAACAGAATGTCGTCGAAGATACTCGCGTACGCGCGAAGCGGCGACACAACGAAGAGGAGCTCACGTATTCCGAAAACCAAGCTTCTGCGATCCCGATTTCGCAACACGGGATACATAGAACAGTCCAGACAGCTCCCATTACAGCGACAGGGCCAAAGCAGAACATGAAGAGGAAGGCTGGGGATCTCCCAACTACCCCCGCAAAGTGCGAACCAATGTATGTACAGTCAGTCATTGAAACAGACCTTGTAGCCACACAAATGTCAGAGAACACTACAAAGGAGCAGCTACAGCTGATGGAGGTGAGGCAAAGTGTTGAGAAGCCGTTTATTACACAGCAGGAGACAATGGAAGTGAACACTGAGCCAGTAGAAGTGGAAGAGTCATTTGAAGAGTCTAGAGTAGCTTACTATGAGCTTCAGACCACCAAATCAGTGGAGCCAAAGGAGTCAAACGCGGAAGTGAAAATAGAGAACGTCGATGAGGAAATGGAGAGTACGCAAGAACAAGTTTCGTCGTGGAATTTCTTCCCATTTTCTCTCCCGTCATTTTTAAACAAGCACTCTACATCGAACTCACAACCAGCTGAAGAGGACATGGAGACTGGCCAAGTACAGGAAACGTCATGGAATTTCTTCCCATTTTCGTTGCCTTCGTTTTTAAAGACACCGTTTGCCTCGCAGCCAGTGGAGGACGAGATGGAAGTGGTTGAATTGCCAATACTGGTGCCACCCTCATACGAAGAGCCTAAGGAAATGGACATCTATCCACAAGGAATTGAAACGATGACGCCAACTGGACAACTTGGGATGGGAACACCAAAACTAGAGGCACGCAGTACATTACCACAACAGGAGCCAATTAGAGTCAATCATCAGCCACTCACTGGGTGTATAGCAGCGTCTCCATTTGGAGAGATCGTAGATGCCAAGCGGCCATTAGCATCTACAGTTGGACTGCTGAAAGAAGCAGTCATGCTGGCTCAGATCCCATTTACCGAACCAGCAATTACCCAACCAGTTGTGCAGCAACCACAGATGAAAAGACCTGCCAGGCACCCCGACAGTCTTCAAATAATAACATCGTTCGCACATTTTGGTGCGTCACTTCAGCCCCAACTCAATTCTGTTGTAGAATCAGTTCATCAGAATCTGAGCTACGTAGAACAACCAGGCCTCAGAGAAATTGAAACGGGTGACAACACGTCAGCTTATGAGGTGAGAGGACAAGAGGTACCTCCCACATTAGCCAATCAGCTGACTATGGAGCAACTCCAGCTTGTGCCCCCGACAGATAACACAACTGCTTCTTTTGCTGATGAATCTGATTCCGACTTTGGTGATGACTCGGATGAGGAATACGACCTGGACTTGGAGACCATTGAGAAGTTCTCAGAGCTAGAAAGTTCGCCAGATCACGCTCAACTTATCACGAAGATATTGATGGAGAAGGAATCCGCTCAGTGGCACAGTGTCTCGGATTCAGATTCAGTCGGTGACTGTGGTGATAAGTGCGAGCTGACTCAGCCGCTGGATGCAGAAACTATTGAGAAATACTCAGAGCTGGAAGGCATCTTTGAAATATCCCCTGAAGAAGCTCAACGTTTGATTGGTTGGCTGGCAGAAAAGGAATCATCTTAGTATCAATTGTGACTGACCATTGTGAAACCAAGAGATTAGAGAATTTTGTAACTTACGTAAAACATCCATAGACAACATTTTAACAATGAGTTCAAAAATAATTGTGAGTGACAAGAGAAGAGATAGTGACTCTTGCAAGTGAGAATTTTTTTAATGTACTTATTTTTAAGTATAAATTTTTTGAAAGTGTTTACAGACCGTTAAGATAAGATGTCAATAAGATGATATTTTAACTGTTGCTCTGAAAATTCAAAACTCTTCATAAAACTAGTGTACCAAGCATGCCAGGTTTTCTATAGCAGTCTTCTTTTCTGACAAAAAACTACTTATAATAATGTAAATTTTCTATTTTTTCCGAGATTGATTATTAATGGACTATTTTGAAATCACAGTCAGACGTTTTGTCACATAGCTTATAGTGTTGGGAAATGTAATTTATTTGTTGTACATCAACAGATAAAAAGACTTGACTTGTTTTCCTCAGAGAAAGAAGTACTTTCATGAAGAGTAATTAATATTCATTAAATGTTTCATGATCAGTACCTGACATATTGTTGAGGTTTCCCTTCTGCTAAACCCTTCTTCCCGTGTTTAATTGGGTACATTCTGGAATAAGAAGGAACAAAGTAATTTTTAATAACTCAGCTGAGAGTGAATGTACACATTACCCTTACACTAATATACCTGGTCCAATTTACAGTATGCTGTCCCGAGGAACAGGGCCATGGACCACCCTCAGATATTGGTCTTGGTTTATAGGACATCTTTAACCCATTGACTACCGCAGGTTTTTACATTTTCGGAGTGATTTTCCACCTATAAACGATGAATAGCAATTCGTGACTCTTTATTTGAACTACCAGGGAAAAGTGGTGCTGTCCTAAGCCACTGGAGGCTCAAGGTTTCTGAAAACGTCATTTTGACGTAGCTATTTTTTATCCGTGAAGCGACAACAATGGCCCAAGTTCGGTTTGCTTGCGATTTCTGCTAAATTTACAGCCATTTTTCATCTTTAGCGGCTGCCTGATGAGCATCATTAAGCGTGACGGTAGCTAAGAGTCCACTTTCTCAAAGAATCGAGCAAGGTGATGTACTTTGTTGTTGAATTTGGCTTGTTACTCGATGAACTGGGAATTTGGCTGGTCGAACACTTAGTACCTTTGGGACTCGACTATTGATGAATTTCTCGACCTACCGCCACATATGTTGGAATTTCTGCGTGCTGAAGATGACCACGAGCAGGAAATTTTGGCGGTAGGTCGGAGTGGCTGTAGACTTAGTTTATATGTGAAAGAATTGGGGGAAGGAACGGGCGCTGTCAAAAATTCTCGTTAGTTCCCAGCATGCAATGCGCTCAAGATGTTGAAAATGTCGGGAAGGCCCGAATGCACTGGAACAAAAGGCTGTATCTATGCTCGGGAGAAGAATATGAACAAAAAAAGTCATTTCTAAGCTAGAAAAAGGACTGAATTTCGTTATGATGGTTGAAGTTTGGTTTTTCGACGATGATTTTCTCTAAAAAACATGAAGGCAAAAAGGGGCATTTTTGTTGTTTCTCTTTGACGTTAAAAACGGCCAGTTTCGTTCTTGTCCAAACTCAAAAGGCCATATTTGGTAAAAATCGCTACGTTTCTTGCATTTATTGGATATCCAAATTTAAAGGGCATTCCATTTCGTGCTCACAACTAACAGTTAAGGCAATATTCGTGCGATTGAGAAAGTTGCAATGTTTTGAAGCATGGGAGTTTTTTACGGCCGGTTTTGGCCGGCACGGGTGCCAATGGGTTAAAGTGAAGCATGAAATTCGTAACTTTAGAGCCCTTTCTATGTTAAATCTCCAGATCTGTCTACCCAAATGTGAGTTTTGTATATTTTCTTGTCAGCTGTAAACTATGGTTTGGAGGATTGATAGAGGCTCGGTATCCTTGCCAAACAGAAAAACAGGGAAACAATACAAAACAACGAGGGCCAGTTTCTGCTTTGTGTACGAGAACCAAAGTTTTGTAAAGGGTTTTAAAAGCTACGGGTGATTTTGTTCGTTTTGTATGAGTTCAATCGTTATTGGGTTTCAAAGGAAAGTATCATAAAATATTGGAAATGCCATCATCATGGAAGTACTACCATAACACAAACTTGTTATATTTGAATAGCCAAATCTAATAATCTCAACTACAGAGAAAAAAAAAACACAACAACACCTTACAGAAAACAGAACAGAAAGGCACTGCTCAGAAGTTTACATGTGACTGGTCACTTCTGGAGGTCATCATGTTACAAAGAAATTAGAACCACATGACATCATGCTATGATTGACTCCAGAGTTAAGAGGCACCAATCATTATTTGCTGCCTTTTTACCTGTCTAAGTTTCAAATGAAACACAGGCACATTCGGCCAAAAATGGTGAAAATTGCATTATCCTTTAGTCTGGTAGTCTTAGTTAAAAAAGGAATAGAGAGAAACAAGAAATTTGCATTTATTAATTCAAATACTCCAATAATTAATTAATTAAGCTTAATTGTAATATACCACCAAGATTCAGGGGTGTCAATGCAAACTTTCCATCCTTCCATTATAAATGATAAATGTGTGAGTGTCTGATAGCCTGTTGCAGGATTTTAGATAGTTGAGGCGAGCAGACAAGAATGAGCAAAGAAAATCAAATGGGGACTTGATTTTCTTTGCTCATCTCTGCCATCCTGAGGCTACCTAATAAGATTAAACAAACCAATATGTCCCCCGAGATTAAAATATCAAGGTAAATGTTTCTCAATGTTGCCACAATAGGCCATTTCCAAATTACCTTTGGCCTCTTTAATTTTCAAAGCGAGGCCTGGTGCACAACTATTCGTAGGTAAATATGATTAATTTGCATTTGACTGAAAACTAATTTGTTCTGTTTAAAGTGTTTGTTCAAATGTTAGTGTGAACTGCTCATTAAGTGTTCCTCAGAGAGAGGTATTTTCCTTTGTTGCAGGCTGGCTGCGGCCAAGTTGGATATGGAGCCAGCCTTAGAAGACGTCGAGTACATGGCTGAAGAACTTGAGAACTTGATTTATCTAATGAACAAAGGAAACATGGTACGAAACAAAAGAACAAAACAAATTAATTTATGGAATGAAAAGCGCTAGCTGATTCTGGGTGGAACCGAACGGTGAGGGTAAAAGGCAGAATGAGTTTGCGGAATGGCATGTGGAATGACTTCCGGAATCGCATAATTATGTGGAATGTAGCATATGCAAAATGACGCGAAGAAATTAATCCAGCCCAAGAGTTAATTATTCTACAGCCTAACACAGAGAATAATCGCAAGCTAGCTGTCGATCTCGGTCACAACTACTCTTTACCGGGATTGCTTTCTTATGAACTCTTGAGGTGATTAAATTTTACCTTGAGTTTTGCTTTCATAGGATTAGTCTGTTCGGGAATGATAGTCAATGATATTTGCAGTGTATTTGTGCCAATCGTTCGCGGCCGCGAGACAAGCGAATAACTGAACTCTCGAAGACCGAGCGACAAACGAGGAAAACATAATCAGTTGCGAACTGACTACTCCTATGAAATTAGAGCAATGCTCTACACTGAAAAATTTCTCGGTCAAATCCAATTTGTTTTCAACATTTTGTTGTCACCGAGATCAGAAACTAGCTTACGGTTATTTACTGTGTTAGGGCCTGTTTAGATGGAGGAAAGGTGCCCCGACTAGCCGAGTTACTCCGCTAGGTGAGTTAAAACATAGCCCGCCTTTACATGCAACTCACCTCAGCGGGGTAGTCAGTGGGCTATTTTTAGAGCGGCCGTGAGAACAGCAAACAAGATGGCGGACAAAAGAAACTTTTTTAACGGTAAGTTCAGTTTGTTGATCGCTAGTTCCGTTTGGGGCCGCTTTTTAGTGTGTAGGGTCGTTATTTTGCACTGTAGTAATTGATCGTTGTCACCAGGAGCAGTTCATTAACTTTAAACCCTGACCTGGAATGTATCGCTGCTTTCACGGTCTTCTCACCTCGGCTAGCATCACTGTAGCCTGGATAACCCGGCATGAACCGTTTACATGGCAAAAAGCTAGCCCGCCTAGAAGGGTGCCCCGGGCAAGTAGACAGGGTGCCCCGAGAAGGCGGGCTACCCTATCTAGCATGTAAACGCTTCAATAAGTTTTCTAAAGAAACGTATGAAAAGTTGGCCCTCCCAGAGTAGCTCGATTAGCCGGGGCACCCTCCCTCCATGTAAACTGGCCCTTCATATCATAACAACAAATTAGCAGCTCGACCGATTTGACACTCTTGTAAAACTCTGAAAACCATTATAAGCCTCTGCGAGACTCCGTTCCTAAATCGCTTACAATCGACTCCGGAAAAATAAAAATTTTATTTAATCCATTTCAAAACTGCCAAAAGAGTTTGACCTACATTGTGAAATTGACAAGATGGCACATCTCGCTTGTCTCGCAGCTGAACGATTCTTTCGTGCATACTGCTTCACAAATATGCTGCAAATATCATTCGCGAACAGGCTAATCCTATGAAAGCAAAACTCAAGGCAAATGCAGTCACCTCAAGAGTTCAAAAGTGTAATGTTTGATATACGAAAGCAAGCCAGGTGGCGAGTAATTGTGACCGAGATCGGCAGCTACATAGCTTGCGTTTGGCTGTTGAGTAATTAACTCCTTCAGTTGAATTAATTTTTTCGCGCCATTTTGCATACATTGCATTACGCATAATTATGCGATTCCGTAAGTCATGCCACATGCCATTCCACAAATCCTTTTACCCTCACCGGGAACCGAAGAGCGCGCGCGAAAAGTGCCTCGCGCGAAGAGACGCCAAGCGTGGTTTGCTCGCTCTATCATTCCCAAGAAATATAAGGGAACCCTCGTAGTCTATATACCCCATCAAAAGCCTTAAGAGTTTTTTGCCGGTGCTCGATAGAAGTCGTAACTCAGCTAAAATAGGAAAAACAATTCAAGCC
>JAEMWC010000717.1:192500-232500 GCA_016490735.1 Pachyseris speciosa
GCTTGATATAAATATTTTACAAATTTACCCACTTGAAGTGATTTATCTTGAGTTTGCTTTTATACAGGGGCACCCAACGACAAGTTTCGGTAGATATCTGTTCGGTGGAGGGTAATTCGCCTTGTGCTTTCGGCGTCGATTAAAGAGTGCACTCGGATTTTCGTAACTAAAACCACAGGCAGCCCAGACATACTGTATGTGTAATTATAAGCTTAGTGTTCTGCATATAGTCAAAATATTGATTTAAAAGTTCAAAAATAAATATTGTTTCAATTTAATATCACTAAGTGTTTGTTGTGTTGCTCAATAACTGGTCTATTTTGCGGTGCTTCTGGCCTGTTCGCCTGCTATCATAACCGCTTGGGAGCCATTATTCTTTATACACCTATATTCACGGTTCAAAAAGTGTCTAAAAATTCGAAATACTCTAAAGTAAAGCTCACTTACCTTTAGCTAAAAGCTTCCTTGAGTGTCCTGGCCAGTTTAAATAGCGATTTTTCGCTTTTTGTTACCAGACGGATCTTCCACTAAAGAAGAATTGAAGGCAGGCTAGACCAAAACCGACCATCTCCACGCGAAGCTCCATAAATTCTCTAATAATCGTCGGATTCGCTCCAAATTGCGATCAGCTGAACGGCGGTTAGTGTGACTTCCTGTATATTGCTCCCTGGCTTTCAAAACCCATCGCAAGTGCACGAGCATTGCTCATTTTTCAGCATTTACCTGACCTTTTCCCTTCGTCAGGCACTGCATTACCGACGGTTTTACTACGCGTTTGAATATCCAAGCTTAGCGACCGCGTCCCTTCGACAAAATGCAGTAGCCGAGGGAGGGACCAATAGATTGGTCGAGTGCCAATAGTATCGTCCCTCCCTCGGCTAGTACCATTTTGCAGCTTGCATTTTCTCAAAGGAAAATTTTGTTTGCTAACATTCTGAACATTTTCGGGCAATTAAAATTTCAGCTAGGGAATCCGAACAGATGATCTTCTTCTAGCTTATGAAAAGATCACTTTAAACAGACTTCAAACACCATAAGGTACTTCAAAATGCCTCTCTACAGCTTTTGGTTGATTTGGCTTGTTTGGTGTCCCTGTTTATAGGATTAGTCAGTTCGGAACTGATTATATTCAGTGTATATTTTCCTCGTTTGTCGCTCGATCTTCGAGAGTTCAGTTATTCATATCATAACAACAAAGCAGCGCGACCGATGTTACCCAAAAAAATAACCTCTGGCACCCAGGGTAGACCGATTTCAGACTCTTGTAAAACTCTGAAAACCATAATAAGACTCTGCGAAACTCTGTTCCCAAATCGCTTACAATCGACCGGAAAAAATAACATTTTATTTAATCCATTTCAAAACTGCCAAACGAGTTTGACCTACACCGTGAAATTGACAAGATGGCAAAAGCTCGCTTGTCTCGCACCCAACGATTCTTTCGCGAATAGCTTCACAAATATGCTGCAAATATTATTCGCGAACAGACTAATCCTATGAAAGCAAAACTCAAGGTAAATTTAATCACCCCAAGAGTTCATAAGTGTATTGTTCATACGAAAGCAAGCCCGGTGGAGAGTAGCTGTGACCGAGATCTGAAGCTAGCTTTCGGGGGTCTGAGTTTTCGAGACACCCATGGGTCTGAGGTCTGAGTTTTCGAGGTCTGAGTTTTCGAGACACCCGCCAAAGCACTGAATCTGTGTGCTTCATCATGGAAATTAGGGCCTGTTTATATGGTCTCGGGTACCCTGAGTTTTTCGGGGTCTGAGTTTTCGAGACACCCAGGGGTCTGAGTTTTTCGGGGGTCTGAGGTCTGAGTTTTCGAGACACCCGCCAAAGCACTGAATCTGTGTGCTTCATCATGGAAATTAGGGCCTGTTTATATGGTCTCGGGTACCCGAGACAACCCCCCCCCCCCCCCCCGAATTACCCTGGGCGAGCTATTTTTCCACTTATTTCTTTGAAAAGTTCTACCAACCGTTTACATGAGATGGGCGAGACAACTCGGGTGGGCGCGACAACTCGGGTAGGCGAGTTGTCTTGCCTCGGCCGGTAGGGTAACCCTGGCAAGCGGGACAACTTTTTCTCGTGCCTACCCGGGACGAGACGGCCGAAAATTAAATATGCGCGTATGCGAAAAAAAGTTATTTCGGTCCAATTTTTGAGTTAAAAAACGCAAATTTATTTCAAGAAATTGCATTTTGAAAGCCAGCATTACCCACAGTGATGAGATAGAGCGGGGAAGAAACTGATTCGGAGCTAAGTACGAAGCTAACTTATGTGACACGTTACAAACTTCGAATTGGCTGATGGCTCACTGGTCCTTTTATAAAAAGAAGTATCGAAGCAAAAATGAACCTAGAAAGGAAATTTTCAATCAATATTGACGATATTCAATCAAAGAGCGACCAAATACAAAGAAAGAAGGGCAAATTTGAGACGTGCTTTGAATAACTATTAAAGTACGGTCAACTTTGTCTCGGTCACGCAATTCTCATATAAACGCTCGGTAAAGTTGTCTCGGGGGGGAGGGTTGTCTCGGGTACCCGAGACCATCTAAACGGGCCCTTATTTTAAAACCAATGTAGGTTTGCTATGTAACGTGCTTGATCGATTGAGATGTTTTGTGTCTCTTCGCGATTTTTATGGCTATACGCTGGTTGTGGTATGTTGTTGACAACAGAATCGCTAAATCTTGTGTTTTGTTATTAACAGAAGAGAAGATCGAGAGCCCAGCAAGCACTCAAGAGTATGTAGCTGCCATTTTAGGAATGGCCAGAAAGCCAATGGCCCAGAAATGTTCGACCGCAATAAAGACAAGTTATTTCCTGAACAAAGGGGACCACCGCCGAAGAGAAAAAAGGTACAGTCTCTTTCACAGATGATAGAAATTGCTCAAAAAAATGGACATCCATCAGTAGCTGACACAGAAGAAACCTGCAAACAAGACAGGAGATTATTCTGGAAGCAGAACTTGACTTTGCCAACAGGGAGCTAAAGGAACTTAACCAAACTGTCCTGTATAAGAGGAACAAGTACACTGTCTACGCTTGAGGGAGATGTTATACGAATGGAGACAGGTCTTCCAACCAAAGAAGTCTTTAACATTGTTGTAAAGCATGCTCTTAGATTTAAAGATATATAGTGTGAACTATTTTGCTGGATGGAGTGTAGAATCCATCAGTTTTGAGGATCAAATTTTTATCACTTTAATGAAAGTGCGACAGAACTACACACAGCTTCACCTAGCCCAATTGTTTCATTGTAGTGTGGCCACGATTTCTAACATTGTTATAACATTTACTCATGTTTTGCATGAAATTTTGTTTGATGACCTCATGATGTCAATTCCATCCCGGGAAAATAACAAGATCTTTGCACCGTCCTTCTTCAGACAATTCGAATCCTATCGGATTGTTATAGACTGCACAGACATTGAGGTTGCCGCAACTGGATTGATGAGTTAGCAAAATGCAACATTTGTCATCATACAGAGGAATGAATTCATTTAAGGTCATACTTGGTGTTGCACCAAATGGAGTCATTACTTATGTCAGCCGGCTGTATCCAGGTTCTATTTCAGACAAGGCTGATTGTGCAGCAGTCCGGACTTCTTAATCACTTGACAGCTGGAGATATGATTCTGGCTGACAAAGGTTTCCTTATCCAGGATATTGTACCGCATGGTGTCTGTGTCAATATCCCACCTTTCCTGAATAATGGCATTTTCACAGAGAATGAGGTCAAGAAAACAAAGCCATAGCTAAAGCCCGGATTCATGTTGAAAGAGCCAATGCTAGGCTGAAAGACTTCAAACTTTTAAGCTTCATTCCTTCATATTTGCGTTGCTACGCTGACATTTTGTTTCAGTTATGTGCTGCACTTGTAAATTTGCAATTTCCTTTCATCAAAGAGGGGTGTGAAGACATGGTTTTTGAGTAGTTTTGTACTTCTAGACTATAGTGAACAGTTTTTGAATTGTTGAAACAGAAATAAAATGATTTGTAGACTAAGGGTTACTTATAAAAAAAAATACATCTAGAGGGGAGGGGGAGAGGGGGGAGACTCTAATATAACAGTAAAGGGATGCTTGTACCTCCTGGGATTACAATTTATCATTTGGTACCGTTCCGGCTCATATAGGGTGTCAAAATAGACCACCGTGAGGGTTCTTTTATTATGTTTAGGGGACTTAGCCAGGAGAACATAAGCTAAAAGAACTTTTCATCTTATTGTTTACAATGGATACCTTTTAGGGGTAAAAATAATAAACAAGTTCTTCCCACACATTGAGATTCTGCTACCCTTATATTAAGGGCTTGTTGTGAACATTTCCCACATGCATTGCATCACTTTTATATGGGAGTTCCCTCCCCCTCCCCCCAGGGAAAACAACATTAAATAATATACCATTTATCCATTTATTTCAATAATACAATGTTATCCTTGTGTTTAATTTAAAAAAATGCAAATATGTGTAGGCTGTTACCAGAACTCCGTTACACCAAACTAGTAGGTCAATTTCATGACTGAAAACCCACGAGTACCATTATTTTTTTTTAAACAACTGGCTTGTTAAAAAGCCTTTTTTTTAAATGAAACAACATTTCTTTTACTAGGTAAGAAAATCACACCCTCTTGTTCATTTAAGGACAACAAAAACAGTCTAAAACTTAACCTTGACATTTGAATTTTCTTTTTTTTTTTTGGATATTGTTGTTGTCATCTTGGGACTGTCACTCAAAGGGGTAAAGGAGGAGAGCTCTGACCATAATTGGCAAACTACAATTCTCCTTCCACTATTTTAGGGAATATATTATCAAAATAGAATTGTGTTAAGACAGGAATGTTTGCCACCCATCTTTCATCCCTTTCTATTTTTACAATAGCTATATCCTTTGTGATCCAAAATAACAAAACTTCCCACGTGAGAAGTGCATTTCTGCATGGACCTGATGCCAATAAACGTGGTCACTTTTCAAGGCGTAGCCCTGTCCACTGTCACATTTTGCAAGGCAAAATGTTGCTGACTCCACTGCCTCTGCTATTGTTAGGTTCCGTTCCGTGCACGGACACTTCACCTCAAGGACAGTTTGTTCATCAATAATACCATCTGGAGATGCACCAAGAATTCCAGAGGAATGAAACCAGATTCCAGTTTCTTTCACTGCTAACCTGTTTTGAGGGTGAATGCTTTAATGGCTTCCTCCTCGTTATTCACTCCCCATTGCACTGCCTTTACTCTTGATAGGTCGTACTCACCGAGAAGACGTTTGACAAGTGACGGAGTAATTCTCTTTGCCTTCAGAATAGAGCCGAAGTTACTGGCTGTTAGGCGGCCCCTTCTCGCCAAAAACCAGGCCGCTGGCCAACAGTTAATTCGCTAATACTTAAAATGTCCGTTTCTTGTAATCTGGAACTGCGAACGAAACAATCCAGTTGCTGTTGACGCCCAGTGGCTTCAAGGAACTCTTCAGAGAAAATAATTTCCTCTATGGTTGGAAAAGGAAGCTGGTTAGCAAGCTAAGAGGTGGCTCAGGGCTGATTAACCAGCAGAGCCCAGTGAACCGCCCATATTCCTTCAGATCTTCGTAGAAAGCGGAACGGTCAGCTTGTGTCGGCTTACTCGACAAAGCAGAATACTTTTTAGGCAGGGGGAAAATTTCTGTGACGGCTCGAGTTGAAAGCGATGTACTTGATTTTCGTTTCCGCCACTGGCATTCGATGTCTGTTCGACTCAGGTTGTGAAGGTCGTGAATAAAGAGGGCTGCTGCGTGACTGCATTTAAACGCCCCTCTTGGACATTCACACTCGGTTGATTTTATTTCATGTTCTTCATCCAGGTAAATCTGCAAGATGTCAAGATTAATGACATTTAGTTCGGCAAATAGAAACGGTTTTTTCAAAAAGATGCTACAATGACTTCCCTCTAAAGATCATGTAAAGAATAACAACTCACCGTCACTTTATAACCTTTTGTTTCATGCTTGCGTGTACTTCTCCTCGTAAAACACCCTGATGGTAAGTAAATGCTTCAATATGATCCGATTTAAAGTGGTTTTCCTCCTTTTTATAGATTTCTTCTCTTCTAAGAAGAAGGAAAGAAGCGAAGCGATGGATAATGTCGCCATTTTGAATGGAATGCGCGTTTGTTTAGAACTGAGATTTTTAACACCATGGAAACGTGACGTCACCGCTTAAGGACTCTATGCCTTATTTTGTACTATGTTGTTTTGATCTGAAATGCCCACTGACAACTGCATTGTAATCACTGCAACATGGGCACCAAGCACAGCAAGTTATCTTTATCATAGCTAGCAGAACACAGAAAATTGCCGGCCTCGTCACCAGGCTGCCCTCTTTTACTGAATTTGACGCTCGCGGTGGCCCGCGCCCGTTTTCTCGCTCATTCCACGAAATGCGGTGGCGACGTCCGAGACAAGGGAGAACTTTCAGGGGTTGCACTTCATAAGTCTTTTAAAACCTCTCCTGAAATCCTGGTTTTTCCAGCAGTATACCAGAGGGTTCCAGCAAGCGTTCAGACTCGCAACAGTGTACGCGCTGTGAAAGTGGTGCGGTTTTATTGTCACTGAGGTGAGAAAATGAAGAACCAGTATCACTAACAACGGCACGAAACTAGCAAGGCACAATCCCACAACAATGGCCACAGAAAGAGCAGCTTTCATTTCGCGCTTCATGGCCAGTGTAACCGTTTGAAAGTGGCGTTCTTCTGTATTGACCTGTCTCCGATGCTTACGAGCAACATGGAAGATGTAACTGTATGAGATTGTGACTATTGCTAAAGGAACAACCAACAGTGCTAAGACCAAGAAACAAAGGTAAGCTTTGATAGAATGTGAACGGTTGAAGGGTTGTTTCTCACGTTTGAGGCGGGCGATACAAGGCGCCAAGCTTAGAAAAAATTGGTGAAACGTTTTCGCTCCGTCTATCTTCAACGTTTCGGGAAAAGCATGTGAGATTAGTGTAGCCCATACCCAGACCACGATAATAGCAATCACTGCTCGGCGATTGGACACTATAGTGCGGTACCTTAAGGCGAACTTGACAGCGATGAAACGGTCCACGCTGATCAAAGCGAGATGAAGAATGATGATGAAATCAAACAAAAGGTTTAGCATCGACCTCATGGTGCAGAGAGTTTGACGAGGCTCCGCGCTCAGCGCGGTAAGTATATTCAAAATGAAAGCGATTATCATCAAAAGGTCCACAACTGATAAGCTTACCAAGATGCTGTTAGACGCCGTCCGCAAGTTCGTAAATTTGATGAACGCTCTTATTACGAGAAGGTTGCAGAAAATAGTGCCAACTGTCAGGAGAGCATACATGAGAACGAAGTCGACTTCAGCCGCGGTCGAGATTTCTCGTTTGATATCATCATCTGGGGGACCAGTTGAATTCATGCTCCAAAAGAGTTGCTTTGCAGATCTCCGCAAGGTTGCTTAATACCTGGAAATAGTTTGCTTCATTTAGCAATTACGGCTATGAACAAGCACGCCCGGTATCCCAACTCCTTTAACGCTCAGAACACCCTCACAGTTCGGATGGAAAACACCTGGCAGTGTTTGTCTTTTCTTTCGTCGGTGACTCGAGAACGATGACGAAGTTTTCGTCACATGAATTGCGTTCTTTTTGCTGCAAGACGGCTTTGCATGTTCAGAGTTTATAAGGCTTGATGGTGCAATGAGATTCGAAAAGTGCAATTCTGAGCTCCGCTTTTGTCCTTGAAATTAAAAAGTCGCCACTTCAACGCAGTGACAGCACAACGGTGTAACTTCCACCTGAAAACAAATACTGATTAAATAGAAAAATCAATGAACTTTTGCATGGGACGATGCATTCATGTGAATGGCTCGGGAAAGTAAACCTTTCTTTCACTGATTATAAATAGAAAAATAAGCGCTGAGGGCCGACCTAAATTAAAATCACGATAAAAAAAAATTAACTGGGGAACGTATAAAACGTACGTGATACGTAATGAGCATATTTGACAGCCACCACCTCCGTTTATGATGTACGAACCTTCCTTTAGCGTGAATGAATGTTGTCTTGAGGTAGTTCAACTGCAGATGCTGTTATTCTATACAAGCAATAGTCATAAGTTTTAATAACCTTTATTAGCAAATATCAGACTGGTGGATAATGTTTTAGGCGTGCTCTGATTGGCTGCTGAAATTTCGGATATTATTTGTTAGTATATACCACACAAGTGAATGGTGCTTTTCGCGCGCTCTGATTGGTTAACTCAGAGGTGATTAGCAAATACTATTCACTTCCGAGCAGCCGGCTCGCGAGATTTTGCAATTTCCGACCGCTTGTCGGTATATTGTCACACATAAAGTAACGTTTTGGTCGGCTAATTATTCAGCTTGTGTGGTATATACTAAAACAATTATTTACCCCAGTGTCGGTGCAAGTGGTGGATATTTTTCTCCACTCCGGTAAATAATTATTCACCTCCCATGCAGGGTTGTCTGCATTATCGCGCTTGATTATTTTCCTTACTTACACTTCCCTTTCCCGCTGATTATTCACCGGGTTGGTATACCTCAGTGTCGATTAATATTGGGAATATCCATCGCTATCCCACGCCCAACCGGTGAATAAGTGTTCGGACAATATTTTCACCAAGAAACGATCAAGACCAGCCAAAATTATAGACAATATAGAATTGGGGAATCTTTCTGTTTTCAAAATTGCCTTGGGCTTTTTTAAATGTCTATTTTGAAAATTTTCTGAATATGTGTTCAAAACAAGTTGCGTTATTAATTAGACGTCCGGAACAAAGGGAGAATAAATTATCTGTGGCTTTGATTAGGTAGCGAATTTATAATAACAAAAACAACTCAGACACATATTACAGCTACGGATGGAGTTAAAAACTATTTTCTTGATTTTAAATTGAACATGACATATATCTAAGGCCGCTCGGGCGTAGGCCATGTTTCTTAGGCCCGGTTCAAACGTCGAACCTCTCATGTGCCGAACCTAATGCAAATGAGCGAAAACAATAGATTTTTCTCATTTGCATTAGATTCGGTACATGAGAAGTTCGACGTTTGAACCGGGCCTTTGGTGGACAATGGAAACCAAATTAAATCGTACAAATTTTTTATTGGCTCGGGAATTATCAAAACCACTATGATGAGGAATCTAAAATGATGAGAAAGTTTGTCATTCTTAACGAAATACCCTTCGTCGGGTTTGATTTTATATTTATCAAATTTCTGATATGATTTCAAATGCAGTAAGTCATCTACTGATGTGTGTTTATGGGAAATGGAAAACAAAATAATAACAATAATAATAATAATAATAATAATAATAAATTTAAAAAATAGGAAGAGAGACTGCACGAGGTTTAATTTTACCCCAGCATTAAAGTCAGTGATCTTTGCTTGGCTTGATATCATCCAAAATTTAGTTACACTGTCCCGGAAAAAAGCTATCCTTATCTTAAACCTTCTCATGATTTATTTCCACTGCTGATAAAACTGCAGCTGAAATCTATTTGACTGAACAGCTAATCACCTTTTAGCCATGTAACAGTCATTTACAGGCGGATTCAGGTTATTTTAGTCATTTTAGTCATTTTAGTCATTTTAGTCATTTTAGTCTGTTTGGATTTACCCTGTCACGTTTTTGGAGTTAGCAAGTTAAAATATACAAAGGATTTCCTGATGAACGGCGCTAAAAGAGTGCTCAATCTTGTCACACAAACATATTTACTCGTCCTTCCTTAACAGTTGATTTCCCTCGTTGAAATATTTCTTCGTTCACTCAGAGTAGTTGATTATATTTGACTGTTTCTATACACAATTAAAAACGAAATGTATCTCTCAAAACTCGCGCTTTTATTTAAGTGTATGACTTTAAAACCCTTTGAAAACATGTCTGAGTCAGCCTGTCTGTGACAATTGTTCCAGTCTCTTCGAACAAGCTGTTTCTAACACTCATCTAGTTCAAAAACCAATACATTGTTATTATAACTGGTCATACAATTTGGTTAATATCTGAGACCTGGAGTAAGGTTAAACACGCAGCAATACTGAAAGCGTCATATTTTATAAGTGACATCAATCATTTCTCACTCACACACGGAAGATCAACAAATCAAGCGAAAGGGAGATCTGGTAAAGTTCGAATTTGGAGCATGCTAAGTAATAGTCAGGCCCGAAATACGGACCTCACTATAACTACGCATGCTCGTCCTGAATTTTGTTTATGAACGAAAGATAGAGCTCTTCAATTGGTTTTTTCCAGAGTAGAAGAAAACCTCAAAATCAAACCAAATCTAAAAGAGGCAATACAGGAGGTTGTTGTCAACGGAAGATATTGTTTAATTATTCTCCCAACTGATTACGATAAATCGCTAAATTATCAAGTGCTTTCTTCACATTACGATCATCTCGCTGCAAAGAGGAAATGAAAGGACAAGTCAATTGTAATTGTGGTTTCGGCGCTCAACCCTCTGATCGACGATCGATATCAAATAAATAACTTTAACTCAGTGGGAGTGTCTTGTGCAAGGATAAAATTTTCCGGGAGCGAGGCAGATGGTAGCTTTGAAGCCAGGTTTCACGCCGATCTATATCGGGAGGCCGGAAAGTTCCAGATAATTTTATCTGTCCGAAGATAAATGTGAGCAACAGGCAGTGTAGGGAGATATTTTTGGCCGATTAATCTTATCAGAAAAATGTTGCGGCTAAGTTCTAATTTAGGCATATCAGTTTATCAAAACAATATCTGCAACGGAACTTCGGAAGTTCGTCTGTGCCTTCGACACAAACTTCACACAGTTTTTGAATAATTCGCTTTAATCTCAAAACTTTCCCGGCGTCGGAAAAATTTCCTCCCAGCTGCCTAGCCTCACAAACGGCGTTTAAACTTGAAACTATCGCTCGCGTTTTCCATACTGCCATGTTGAATATTCGCCACGGAAATAATACCACAAAAAAAAACCGCACTAAAAAGAGCCAATCAGAGCATTTTTTTTGGTTATTAAGTGATTGGTTATTTTTATTTACCAATTTTTAATAGTTATTTATTTACTTATACACCTTTTTTTTTTGTTTTTTTTTTTTATTGCAACACAAACAAGACAAACACTACTTACAATACCACTAACAATACGTTACTTATACTACTTACTATACAATACTTCCTTAGAATACAATTTTTACACTACTTTTACAGTTTGTTTCTTTTATTTTCTTTTTTTGATTACACACCTATGTAACTAGCGAATTACAATGCAGAACGGGTTTCCACTTAGCCTCTAGCACCTTGCTATTATTGTACTTAGCAGCAATGTGACGTTCAGTTTCATATTTTCTTTTAACTAGTAACTTATAGGAAGAGAAAAGAGGAAGACTATTATTCCTACGGCAGTTCAACCCATAAATGTAGCTTACCTAAAACGATTAAGTAGTTAAACAGAGAACATTTAGTATCTGTGACACCAATTAAAATAGTCTTTAGCTCGAGTTTCCTTTGTTCTTTGGCTATAGCGAACCAATAAGATTCAAATTCTTCCCAAATTGCACGTGAGTGAACACAATAAAAGAATAAATGATCAATTGTTTCCACATCAGTGTTGCAAAAAGTGCAAAGATCGCTTTGTATTAAACCTATCTTAGCTAAGCGGGAATTTGTGAATAATGTCATTCAGTATTTTGAACTGAAAGCATTGCACATATGTTTCACAGATGTAGGACCTTATTAATGAGAAGGCCTTTTTTGTTTCCGCATCATCAATAGAAAATTTACATTTCCAATGTAACATCTCCTTATAAAATATTGGGAAAATATAGTCATCAATATTATAATCACAATGAACAAAAAATTCTCCACTAAAAGGTTTTAGTAAATGTAATAGATACGCTTTCCAGGGATAAAAATTATCGCTTAAAAATCTTCCGATCCATGAAATTCAGAGTGAAGAAATTGACGTTGTCAGATCAGTTAGCTTTAGGCCACCAAATTCGAAATCGTTTATTACTGCTGTCCTGGCGATTTTATCAGGACCCTTCCAAAGAAAATTATATATAATGAAAAGCCTTTATGAACTCCAAAGGAGAAGGAAGAATTGACGAGACGTATAAAACTTTCGGAAGTAATAAACTCTTAATAATTGTGACTTTACCAAACAGGGAGAGGCCTCTCGAACTCCACAAGCGTATCTGAGATTTGATTCCTCTGAGCTTATCGTAGAAATTCTTTTGAACTGATTCTTCGTTATTGTAACTAAAATGAACTCCTAAAGCTTTTACAGTTTTACGCCATTTCAAAGCTAGAGGTGTTTCGATGTTATTACGGGAGGGGCCAATCCACATTGCTTCAATTTTTGTATAAATCACCTTTAGGCCAGAACATTTTTCGAATTGATCAAGTAACTTAAAAAGGTTTTGAGCAGATCTAATATCCGACACAAAAGCTGTTAAATCATATGCATACTGCACCATTTTGAATTCTTTTGAATCTATTTTGATTCCCTTTATTCTGAACATGAGCGAATAGCGACTGCTAATAGTTCCACAGCAATGATAAACAAGTTAGGGGAAAGAGGGTCTCCCTGCCTTACCCCTCGATTTATTTCAAAGCTATCTGAGAGCTAATCATTATTGATAATACAACTTGTTATGTTACTGTAAAAGGTTTCTACCCATCTTGTAAGACTGGGACCAAATCCAAAGGCTTCTAGGCATTTCATTTGAACATAAAATTCCACTCCAAACTGTCAAACGCTTTCTCAAAATCTATAAAAAGTAGCAATCCAGGAATATTATAAGTTTTCGTGTAATCCATTATGTCAAGAATTGATCTTGCGGCTTCTCCTATGTAGCGACCTGACACGTAGTACTACCCAGTTTGATTACTATGAATGATTTAAACAATACGGGTCGCTATAACTTTGGAAGCGATTTTGGCGTCGACGTTAGTCAAGGAGATTGGTCTCCAATTTTCCAAGTAAGTCCTATCCTTGTCTTGTTTCTCAATAAGAGTAATCACTGCTTTTCTTTGAGATGGGGACATTTCCTTCTTCATAAAAGCTTCATTAAAGGAATCAATCAAAATATCACTAAGTAATGGCCAAAAGGTGTAATCCCTTCTATTTTGTCCTCGTACAGTGCTTCAAGGTCCTGCTTACATTTTTCTAGTGCCAGACGCGTAATATTACAAGGATTTGTTTGAAACATTAGGACTGCTTCCTGATAACGTTTATTTAATTCTTCCTCTTGTTTCCGTCGAATAGAAGCTATTTGTTTCGAGAATATGTTGGAGTTTGACCTTATATTAATCCCACAAGAGTCTGGGATCATGAATATCTTTACCTGCTTCCAGCCAGGTCGGTAAATTGTTTGTTATCATATGTTTATAATTTTCATTTGCCAATAAAGAAGTGTTTAGTTTCCAGAAGCCGGCTCCTCTACCACTTGATTCGATTTCTTCAAGTTCTAGAAATATAGCGGAATGGCCTGTTTTGATCGAAGGTATGAT
The DNA here is from genome assembly GCA_016490735.1 of Pachyseris speciosa. Lineage (NCBI taxonomy): Eukaryota > Metazoa > Cnidaria > Anthozoa > Scleractinia > Pachyseridae > Pachyseris > Pachyseris speciosa. The sequence continues at coordinate 206,019 of JAEMWC010000717.1, forward strand.
ATCAACCTTAGTTACCAAATCATGTAATTTATCAGATATTAGCCAGTAATCTAGTCGACAAAATATGAAAGGTGAACAACGCCCCCAGGTAAAGCTTTGCAATGTTGGATTTTTTAAGCGCCAAATGTCGTGTAGACTGAATTCATTTTGCAATTCATCTATAGAGTTGATTACATATTTTTGAGGAATCGGAAGACCGCCTTTTTTGTCAAGTGTGATGTCGAGAGGACAATTAAAATCTCCACCTATAATAATGTTTTCTTCATTACCAAATTCTTCGTTTCTTAGTAATTTTGACAAATTACGATAAAATTTAACGGCATCGGCGTCTTTTTTTGGGCCATATATGTTTGCAATTGTGTATATCTCATTGTTAATAGTAGCTTTTAGGACAATAAATCTGCCATCCGAACTTATTTCACTCCGTGAATAGTAATGTTCAAGCTATTCTTTATGAGAATTGCAACACCTCTAGCATTTGTACTGCCGTGTGAAAGGCGCCCCACTCTTTTCGCCACTGATCTTGTCGTTCTGTTGTGGAATGAGTTTCCTGTAAAAATATTAAATCGGCTTTTTGCTTCCTACACCAGGAAAAAATTGCCCTACGCTTATGAAGGTTGCTTAGGCCTCTGACATTCAAGGAAAGCAGTTTGATGCTTTCAGGCTTAGCTTTCGAATTATCCATTCTCAATGCAAGAATAATTAAGCGTTAACACATTAATAGGTGCTATTTGCCCGGAATATGAATAGAATGGCAAAACAAATGCAAAAGTAGTAAGAGAATAATTTAAGTTTTGAACAAGAAGTACAACACAGACACAACACAACACACAAAATGCACAAACAAACGAAAGCGCACTTACCATCTCGGTTGCTGCACACTTTCGCCGAGATCTCCATGGTACATAGTTGTATTATACTATGCTAATATATATATTTAGCCAAGCCTAAAAGCGGAGCTCCAAAAGCATTCTTTTTCTACTGGCATTTACATATAGTCTGCTTGTCATATCAAAATTTCAAAAAAAAATTATTAAATTGAGAAAAAAGTGTCAAAGTGACACTTTTCTTGTGAAAAAACACAAACGTTTCGGGCATAGCCCTTCTTCAGTGTGAAAACCGTTAAATGTTTGCGCGACTATAAAATTGAAAGAAACGTTACTAAGAGCTAAGTGCGCGGAAAAAAGGACGCGTGCGCGCCATTTATAAGAAATGAAAAACATCATTTAGGCCGTCTGGTTGCATAGTGCCGAGCCTAAAAATGAGTTCCAGTACATTTCCGCAAACCTCTAACAAGGATGTCAGATAGACTGTGGCCGGGAGAGTTAAAGTGCTCTGTGACCGGGAAACCACTAGTGTTCTTTTGGACGCTTCGTAGATGTTCGCTTGTCATATCACCCATCTGACCTCACTCAAGCTACAGACCCAATGCTGTAAAAAATAGTATGGAAAGGTGATCTGAGCCAGTGGCACAGTGGATTTGGACCCTTTGCATATTTGCACCCTCCAGTCCAGATTTGCTTGTGGATCAGATTTGGACCCCCTAGTCCAGAACTGCTAGCAGATATGAACCCCCTTTTACGGATTTGGACGCCCCACCTCCCCCTCCCCCCCCCCTCCCCGCCAAAAAGCGTTCTATTGAGTAAGGCAATAAAAATTCCTTTGCAAATTGAGTTTGGAGATGTTAAAAAGCAAAATAAAAATATTGAGGTAGGTTTTTTTTAAAATAATCTTTAATACTTTGTGTAAAAAAAGAACCTGCAATGAGAGTTTGCATCTATAAATTTTTGAAACAAAACATTTCTTAACATCTTAGAGCAATACCTAAGGACAGGTCTGTTTCCCCATTCAACTGTAGGCTACTTAGTTATGGTTTAGAGCCACTAGAAATTGGTGGAGAGGCCTGGTGAATGCTATTTTGAATCAGTATCCGACATCAGATATATAGTGATTCAGATCATCACTTCATAATGAATACAATTTCAGTTATCCAAAGCATTCCATGAGACAGTTGGAAATCAGAAATTGTGTATCCTCTGGATATATGTATGCCTCAAAAAAATTATGAAAGAAAGATAGATGGAAATCAATAAAACTATTTAGATGATATGCATTAAGACCAAGATGTTTGTTTTGATCAGTTACTTCTTGACCTTATTATCGCAAAAAAACTTCTTGCTGACATTAAGCTAATCAATCAATGCACCTACAGCGTTTTCAAAAAGAATTCCAGCTGCTCTTCTGGCCAGCCAAGTGCAAGACTAAGCAACTTGATAATAAAATATTGGGCATTTGGTTGATATCACTGTCAAGGTAATTAACAATGTAGTATGAGGATTTAAGGTAATGGTTCACCAAAGCAAAAGTGCTGAAAATCCATGTTAGCCATCTTAACTTGATTTTCTATTTTGCAAGAAAGGTAAGGACTAGTCTAACATTTCTCCATGTACATTTGAAATTGCACAACATACCTCATCAAACATCAAAAATCCCATTAAACATTAGTGCCAAATGTCATCCAAACATACCACAAGATTGGTGTGACCAGCTATGAATAAAATTAATTGAAAGACTGCATGCAGGAGAAGGAAGTCCAAAGGATGTGAACATTGATGAGAAAGAGCTTACTTTAAGTTTAATTTTAAGTTTTAAGTTTAATAATACTTTTTCATGCAAATACATCTAAGTTGATACCAAAAAAGTGCGTGAGTGGAGAATAATTGGGAGAAAGTAAATTCCCATATAAAGAATATTATCTAATACAGTAATAGCCCATGTGTAAGAACCTGGGTTTTAAGAACCTGTTAGGCTAAAATTTTCATTTTAAGCCCACTGCACATAAGAACCTATTAAGGTTAAAATTTTAAGTTAGGTGGGGTTGCTGTAAAAGTGTAAAGGTAGAAACTGCTGAATGAGTTTCTTTGTTATGTTTTGTTAAGGACATACACTGTACCTGCACTGAACTGCCTATAGGCATTTCTCTATGGTACAAATAAATGATTTATACTGTATTATGAGATGATGTTTATCATATATATAGTATATTCAGATAAAATTCATATAAAAATATTTGAACCTATTTTAATAACCTTGGTAGCCTAAATTTACTTTAAGTACCATTTATATAAGAGCCTATTTAGGCTAAATTGGAAAATTCAGGTTCTTATACGTGGGCTATTACTGTATTACACATTCTAAAAACTAAGAGATGACATTAAATGTGGCCCAAAGCTAACCTAATCAAATTAAATCGAATACTTGTCCCTTACAAGTCACCCCTGCTTTGAAAAAAAAATAAAGAAGTAAAAGTGAAATACAATCCAAAGCTAACCTAATTAAATTACATACTTGTTCACAAGCTACATCTGATTTAAAATTGACACAAATAATGTAATAGATAGGACTTAAAACTGCTTAAAGAAGGTGCATGCATGATGTTCGATGGAACACCATTCCAGTCTGGTATGTAGCGATTATAAAACGAAAAGTTGAAAGCCATATATATATATATATATATATATATATATATATATATATATATATATATATATATATATATATATATATAGCCAGGCCAAGCCTAGAATCGGAGCTGCACACTCTCACCGAGCAACTTCACATGGCTTTATTTGGGCCAGTTTAATTTGTGTCCCAAACAATTGAGCAGCAGCAGGGAAAACGAAGAGTTTTCGATAGCAAACGTTTGCAAAAAAAAAAAAAGACAGACATTCGTGAGTCCTAACTACTTTCAGATGAAAGCGTAACGGAATTCAAAGCGGATAAAAAAAAAACACTACAAGCGAACAAAGTACGATGCGAGTGTTTTGCTCGAAGAAGGAGAAGGTGGAGAAATTAAACAAGACTAGCTTGTACATAAAATAGCTTGTAGTGATTAATCTAGAAAAATCGGTATTTATTTTGACATAAATTCCCGTAGAAAAGACAATAAAGGGTAAAAACTGATCGTTAAGAGCAGTCAACAGGAATTGACCGCAGTTCAGAAACAACAGAACAACAAACATAAGTATTACAAGAAAACAAAGCACAATACGAATAATATTTCTTCGAAGATTCTAGGAGAAGGTGGAGAAATTAGACAAGTAACAAAAATTGCTTAGCAATTTTGACAAAAATGAGGTCCACACCTGATCGTTTAGCGCCATTTCCCACAAAATCTTTCCTTGGCTGACACAAAACGCTAAAGAGCTTTGATAGTTTTACTGGTACTTCCCATGTCTTCCGAAGAACCTTCTTCAATTAATGATTCTCAGTGGCAAAGCGTCATCCAGTTAACGAAGAAAGCGCTTGCCAAACCACACCAGCATTTCTCTCGCAGACCCGTCCACAATAAAATTTATCAAAGCCAGCCCAGCCAGTCAACCCATTTCGGTGTTTAACATCCAAACGCTGATTCTTACCGGTTCAAACAAATTAAGACGACATGTTTATAGACGGCGAAACTTAACATTGTTGTTTACAGGCCGCTTTCGACAAAGATTTCAAATGACGAGTGAAGCGCGCTGGTCTTTGACATTTTTGACAGCATTTTGACAACTTTATGTCAGATTTTGAGACGTGCACATGCACATGCATTTGATCGGCTTTTTTTGTTTTTTCACTCGAGCTTGAGTTTCCGCCTTTAATGCTTAATTTTACGAGGACTCATTGTGATTACGTGTTATTAAGATAAGGGCAAAAGTTTCTTAACGCTGTTGAGGTACCAAGGTCGAAAAACAGTCAGCCAAGCCGAGTAAAAACACTCGTTCGCTTGCAAAGAAAACAACGTAACAAAAAAAACCCCAAACAATTCAACTAATTCTTTGCGTCCAAAACGAGTACAGATGATTGTTATTTATATGCATTCGAGAGAAAAATACAAGTTTCATTCCTGAACAAAAGTAACAACGATTAAACCAACTGTTAAGCTTCTATTTATTTAATTTACCTCACTGTCCTGCGCTGTGTTTAGAGGTTTCTACCACTTGAAAATACGTAAGCTTCAGTAAAGTAAAAACAAGCATCCGCAAAAATAGCAAACGGTTTGTCCAAAGAAAGAGCTTCTTCCATAGAGTTTGAACTACTCATACCTCCCATTAATACCGGAACTGTTTAGTGACTTTTCTTGGTGAGATGCAAGATGCCGCGGTGAAGTGAAAGCCCTTGAAGCGTTGAATTATACTGTTTTCAACCGCACAATCGATCCAAGTTTGAAGCTTTTCCTGAGAAAAACCTTTCGTCCTTCCTTTCATCACTTGAAAATTCACCTTCCAGAGTATCTTTTGACAAGTTCTTGATTTTTATGTTTTTACGCGAAAGACAAACTTTGATCGAAGAAAACCAACTGAATGTGAAATTACGAGCCGCAGAAAGCGCGCGTTAAATTTAAAAGCCTCGATTTGATTTGGGTGTCCCACACCTGGCTTGAGCCTGCGATCCAATCGAAAGCAAGACCTGGTCAGCGGTCAACTTCAAAAAAACAGCTGACCTCGATGAAGTCTTAACTTGAGCCCGCGATATGGTCACGTGACACTGGTCAGCAGATACCTTGTTTTGACAGGTGTCAATTGTCCAGTATTAAAGACTTACGCTGTAAACTAGCTGGTCAGCTGGGCCAGGTGGAGTATGGCCGCCATGTTGGATTATTATGATTATTATTAGGATATTATTAATTATTGGGCGACTCCGTCGTCGTCGTCGTCGTGTGCGTACGCGCCCACGAGCAATACCGCTAGCCATTTTTACCATGAGAAAAGCAGTTGACGGGTTTCTATAGGTATGGTGCTCCGCTTGGCGGCCCTGCGGGCCGCCGGAGCTCCGCTATTAAAACTGATAAGCAGATTTTGCCTTTGCCAAAATTGTAAACAAAACTATAAATCATACATTTTTTTAGCTATAATTACATAGTTCCCAATGACAGCAAAACAGCAACATAAGGACTACTCATGTCGGATTTTAAAGGACTTGATACCTTCTGAATTAGTTTCCTTATACAATATCTGCGCGGGAACGGACCATGGGATAAACGTAAACTGAACCCCTTCTCTTTCTTTAAGTTGCTTTAAGTAGTCTCTTCGTAGTTTGGCTCTTTTACTTCGCACAGATTTTGACACGTTGTCGGATATGAATATCTGACTGTCACATAAAGAGTTATCTTTCAGGGTGTTTGTAGCAGCCTTTAAAATTCGTCCTTTATCAGGATATCTAAGTAGGTAGACGTGAATAGGCCTTGGTTGCCGAGCGCTAGCGTTCGCAGCCGCTTGGTTGATCTTCGTGCGGTGCGCCTGCATGACTTCAATATTTTCGAGGCCCATGTGTTTACTGAAAAGTTCTTCCTTTAAGAATTCTTCTGCGGAGCTGCAATCTTTTTCGGCGCTCTCCTTTAAACCCCATATAACTACATTGTTCCTCTTGGACCTGTTCTCCAAGTCATCAATTTTTCTGTTGAGGGTGTCTATTTCTTTGCGATTCGCCTTCTCTGCAAGAGCACTTTTAATACCGTTCACATCGTGGCCTAAGAGCTTATAACTTTCTTTCAGTTCGCTGACATCTTGAGCAGTTTCCTTTTGACTTTTTTCCAGACTCTCTACCTACAGCAGGATGGCATTCAACTTCGACTCTTGCTCGTCTTTAGCGGCGAGCAAGTCGTCCATCTTTGCAAGTATTGCGTCTAACTTTGCATCAGTATCTGGCATTTCAGTTCGCTGCTTTGCTCCAATCAGAGCATAGATTAGATAGTGGTAGCCTTTTTTCAGTAGCCAGTGAGAAATGGCGTACTTTTGAACATTACCAGATCTCCCTTTCGCTTGGCCGTGGGAGATCTGGGTAGATTAACCTCAAATATCTGTCAAAACTCGCGCAACCCTGTCATTCTGTGACAGCTGTTGTAGTTCCAGTCATCTTCCAACAAAACTCTTGTTCCTTTTGTTTCACGAAGAGCCACGTATCCAATTCCTTCCGCCAGATTAAGCTTTCTAACACTTCTAGTTCAGAAACAAATACACGGTAAACACTGAACTCCGAAGTCAAGAGAGAAACCTTGCTAACAGCGCACGCGTAAAATAATATGGAGATAGCGGATAGCAGGCAGGTTGAAATTTTTGACAGCATATGACGCAGGAATAGAAAATCAAACGTCACATGCAATTAGTAACAGTCAATCAATTCTCACTCAAAATTCTTGTTTACCTCAAAAGACATTCAGGCACCAACACGGGAAAAGCTCTTCATATTTGATATTGATTGCACAAGATGTTTTCACCCGAAGAATAAAACGAATTTAAAATAAACACTTTTGAAAAATTGTTTATTCACGCTCATTGCAAGAAAGACGCATACGTTTCCACTCAGTTTTATCTCGTTAAGTATAAAATGCCTAGGTGGTTAAGTTTTACAAGAATTACGAGAAACACCGGCATTCGCTAATAGTAGGCCCTAATTAAAGGTCTTACTGAAAAATGTGTGAAGGGAGGGACAGGGGTGTCGGGACTTCCCGCTTCCATTCACTCAGCAACGTAAATACCCCTTCATTAGAGGTCCTTGTCTCTTTGGTTCTTTCTAACAGATAAAAAGCTATCGAGCAATATAATGGGAAAGAGCTTGGCTTTTATTTCTCCTGGTTGTTGGCCTTTATTTTCTTACCTCTCCAAGCTCTTTCGCTCCCTTAACTCACTGGTTCCATTTCCCGACGGTATCTCACCTCCCATAAAGGGGTTTTCTTTGCTGATTTCAAATGGTAGTTAACAGGCAGCCAGATCTAAAATCTTAGCTAAAAACTCGAAACCTGTTTTCAACATCAGAGTGCAAGATGCATTAAAAGGCAACGATTTAATTAATAATGGTCGCTGGAAAGATTGACGATAGTAATCACGGAGCCATCGTTCTTGTAAGCGAAAAATAATTTAACTCATCGGTTCCTCAATTTCGACATTTCAGCTTACTTGATCACATTAATTTGTGAAGTATCCTTGTCACTCCAGCCACATCCCACAAGCTTTACATTTCCATTGCTTGTTTTATTGCTATGTGGGTACTTGAGCCTGAGCATTCGCTATGCCATGCTGATGAGGCCTAACAAGGCCGAAACAGCTGTCCATGGCTGCTAATGCTTGGGCTCAATCTTTGCTTTGGTAGATTTAAGGGGTAATGCCCCTATCTTGTGGCCTTAGTGCCTTTTGAGTGGCTTCAGCTTACTTGATCACATTAATTTGTGAAGTATCCTTGTCACTCCAGCCACATCCCACAAGCTTTACGTTTTCATTGCTTGTTTTATTGACATGTGGGTACTTGAGCCTGAGCATTGGCTATGCCATGCTGATGAGGCCTAACAAGGCCGAAACAGCTGTCCATGGCTGCTAATGCTTGGGCTCAATCTTTGATTTGATAGATTTAAGGGGTAATGCCCGCTACCTTGTGGCCTTAGTGTCTTTTGAGTGGCTTCAGCTTACTTGATCACATTAATTTGTAAATTACACACTAAAGTTGAAAGCCAGCACCCGTTTGTCAGTAATGACGAACAAAGTATTTGTCTTTCTTTTATTAAAACATGTATTAAAAAACCAACGAGTAGATTAACTTGCCAAATGATAAGAAGTTGAATCAAAGTTTGATGTTGAGGCTTTCTTAGTTGAATTTTTTAGACTAAGTAGCCTTGGAACACGCTGACTTTGGGTTTTAGGCGGGGATGACAAAGCAGCGCTAGAGAGGAATAGAGGCAGCTGGCGATAAACGAGCTAGAACCGTGCTCGTGAAAGCGCCTAAAAAGCTGCCTATAGGTCAAGCTAAAGAGACATCTATAGCCATTTAACAAATCCAGTTGTTGACTTGTGCGTAACTTGTAGGTTTCAATTATGTATTTAATTTTACCGTCTCCTATTGCTTTTTAAAAATTCTCCTCACGTACAAATATTAACTAAGAATTGGTTCATGCGTCAGCGTGCGTCCATCAAGATACAAATCATGCGGGATGTTTGACATGGCAAGAAATGAGGGATATGGAGGGGCGGAGTCACCTCAGAGCAGTCTAAAGAGCTTTCAATTACTTTCTTTCTTTGGCGAGATGCTATTGGATTATTGTTGCGATAGACATTTGCAGGCGATTCAACTCACTGGTTCCATTCTCCCAGTTTATTATACATATAGCGAGAATTTTAGGCAATAAACCTGCAAATAGAATTCTATATTTGCCATATTTTCACATGTGAAAAAAGCACTACGTCCAATCAGCTTCGCGTACAGCATTCTTCACATGTGAAAATATAACCAATCACCATCCAGAGTAGAATCGCTTAGCCAATCAGAGCAAAGCACTCAAATGGCTTCCGAGAAGCGCGGGTTTCAACTCAGCGAGCGGTCGAAGTTTGTGTTTCAAAAACATGGCTTCGGCTTGCCATTTTGTTCCACTAGATTTACCGTTAAATGATTTTATTAAGAAGCAATCGAACAAAAACAAGCTGGGGGCGAACATTCAAGGAGCAGCATTTAATATTTCTATATCTTAGGCCGCTCCGGCGTAGGCCATGTTTCTTAGGTGAACAATGAAAACCAAATTAAATCGCACAAATTTTTGATTCGCTCGGAAATTATCAAAATCGCTATGACGAGCAACCTAAAATGATGATAAATCATGATGTGGAATTGAGAAGTTTACCATTTTTAACGAAATACCCTTCGTCGGCTTTTATTTTATATTTATCAAATTTCTCATATGATTTTAAATGCAGTAAGTCATCTACTGATGTGTGTTTATGGGAAATGCAAAACAAAATTATAATAACAGTAAAATAAAATAAATTAAAAATAAGAAGAGAGACTAGCACGAGGTTTAATTTTATCCCGTCATTAAAGCCAGTGATATTCTTGGCTTGATATCATCTAAAATTTAGTTACACTGTCCCAGAAAAAAGCTATCCTTATCTTAAGCCTTCTCATGGTTTATTCCCACTGCTGGTAAAACTGCAGCTGAAATCTATTTGACTGAACAGCTTATAACCTGTTAGCCATGTAACAGTCATTCACAGGCGGATTCAGGCTATTTTAGTCTGTTTGGATTAACCCTGTCACGTTTTAGGAGTTAGCAAGTTAAAATAAAGAGGATTTCCTGATGAACAGCGCTAAAATAGTGCTCACTCTTGTCACACAAACAGATTTACTCGTCCTTCCTTAACAGTTGATTTTCGTTGTTGAAATATTGTTTAGTTCACGCAGAGTAGTTGATTATATTTGACTGTGTTTCTATACACAATTGAAAACGAAATGTATCTGTCAAAACTCGCGCTTTTATTAAAGTTTATGATTTTTAAAACCTTTGAGAACATGTCTGAGACAGGCTGTGACAATTGTTTCAGTCTCTTCGAACAAGCTGTTTCCTTTTGTCTCACGCAGAGCCGCTGATTATGTAGATCCAATTCCTTCCTCGAGGAAGCTTTCTAACACTCATCTAGTTAAAAAAGCAATACATTGTTATAACTGGTCATACAATTTGGTTGATATCTAAGACCTGAAGTCAGGTTAAACACACAGTAATGCACATGTCATCGGCTTCCCCGTGGGGTCGACGCCCGGGCTAACCAGGGGAATCGTAAAATTAGTCAAGCAAACTTGAGGAATTTCCCCGGGGGTCGGGGAATCTCTCAAGACAAAGTCCCCTGGGTTAGGTGTCTCTCAGCTGAAAATTCCCGTGATATCCTTTTCAAACTTGTGAATTCTCCCACCGCCTAATTTTTGATCGTAGAACAATGTCAACATTTTCCCCTACCCTCGGGCAAAGAATCCCATCCATCTCTTTGTATTCCCCCATATATCTCCCTGGTAGGCTCGGGGGTCGACCCCACGGGGAAGCCGATGACATGTGCATAATACTGAAAGTTCAGCGTCATATGCTATAATTAACATCAACCATTTCTCACTCGCACACGGAAGTCCAAAAAATCATCCGTCGCTCCAAATTCTTGGGCGCTTTCCATTTGAATGAAAAAAGCGGGGAGAATTTTCGGTTAAAAGGAACAGGACAAATTTTTCTTAATTAAACCGGAACGGGTCGAGCGTGTTCCTTTTGCACTGAGTCACTCTTTAAGAGACTGGGTATTAACCAAAACACCACCAAACTGCGCGTTTAATTCATAACAATAACAACAACAACCATTTTATTTTGCTAGATAGAGAAGATACATTACAGCAAAAGAAAGATAAACTTAAATATGCAAAAAACAAAAACTACTCAGAATAGTAAAAAGTAAAGGAGCTGTGTGAGTAGTTGCAAAATTATTAAGCTTTAAATGGGTTGAAGCAAGAACAAGAAAATAAAATAAAATAAAATAACCCCCCCCCCCCCCAGAAATACAAACAAGTAGCAACAGTACCGGTTATTGACAGAACAAAATTCGTACATAAATTAAGAGCGACATGAAGATAAAAATACTAAGCTAGCATTAGGCATAAGAACTTAAGAAATGTTTAGCCATAGTAGATAAACATTTTATCTCTTCATCCGAGTTGTTCCAAATAGAAGGACCAGAGAAATGTAAAATGAACTTATCATAATTATTTCTAACGCGATCGATAAAATAAGCTGATTAAGATGCTAGCCTAGTATTATAGTTGTGTTTAGATGATATGCACGTAAAGTAATTGTCAAAGATCGTAAAGATCTTATAGGAGCATGGAACTAGTGGAACGCAGCAGATGGTACAGGATTTTTCCGTCATTCTGGTAAAACCCAAATATCCCAAGGCCACGCGAAAGGGAGATCTGGTAAAGTTCGAATTTAAGGCATGCTCAGTAAGATTCAGGCCCGAAATACGGGCCTCACTATAACTACGCATGATCGTCCTGAATTTTGTTTAGGAGTGAAAGATAGAGCTCTTCAATCAGTTTTGCGGCCCAGAGTAGAAGAAAACCTCAAAATCAAACCAAAGCTGAAAGAGGCAATACAGGAGGTTGTTGTCAACGGCCGAGATTGGTTAATTATTCTCCCAACTAGTTACGGCAAATCCCTAATTTATCAAGTGCTCGCTGCAAAGAAGAAATGAAAGTCAATTGTAATTGTGGTTTGGCCGCTCAACCCTCTGATCGACGATCGATATCAAATAAATAACTTTAACTCAGTGTAAGTGTCTTGTGCAAGGATAAATTTTTCCGGGAGCGAGGAAGATGATAGTTTTGAAGCCAGGTTTCACGCCGATTTATATCTGGAGGCCGGAAAGTTCCAGATAATGTTATCCGTCCGGAGGTAAATGTAAGCAACAGGCAGTGTAGGGAAATATTTTTGTCCGATTAATCTTATCAGAAAAATGTTGCGGCTAAGTTCTAATTTAGGCATATCAGTTTATCAAAACAAGATCTGCAACAGAACTTCGAAAGTTCGTCTGTGCCTTCGATACAAATTTCACACAGTTTTACAATAATTCGTTTTAATTTCAAAACTTTCCCGGCGTCGGAAAAAATTTCCTCCCAGCTCTCTCGCCTCACAAACGGCACTTAAACTTGAAACTATCGCTCGCGTTTTCCATACTGCCATGTTGAATATTCGCCACGAAAATGCCACTAAAAAGCCGCACTAAAAAGAGCCAATCGAGCATAGATTAGATTGCGGTAGCCTTTGTTTTAGTAGCCAATGAGAAATGGCGTACTTTTGAACATTACCAGGTCTTCCTTTCGCTTGGCCGTGGGAGATCTGGGTAGATTAACCTCAAATATCTGTCAAAACTTGCGCAACAATGTCATTCTGTGACAGCTGTTCTAGTTCCAGTCATCTCCCAACAAAACTCTTGTTCCTTTTGTTTTACGAAGAGCCACGTATCCAATTCCTTCTGTCGGATTAAGTTTTAACGCTTCTAGTTCAGAAACAAATACACGGTTAACACTGAACCTCGAAGTCAAAAGAGAAACCTTGCTAACAGCGCACGCGTAAAATAATATGGAGATAGCGGATGGCAGGCAGGTTGAAAATTTTGACAGCATATGACGCAGGAATAGAAAATCAAACGTCACATGCAATTAGTTACGTCAATCAATTCTCACTCAAAATTCTTGTTTACCTCAAAAGACATTCAGGCACCGACACCAAAAAAGGTCTTCATATTTGATATTGATTGCACAACATGTTTTCACTCGAAGAGTAAAACGAATTTAAAATAAACACTTTTGAAAAATTGTTTATTCACGCTCATTGCAAGAAAGACGCATACGTTTCCACTCAGTTTTACCTCAGTTAAGCATAAAATGCCTAGGTGGTTAAGTTTTTCAAGAATTACGAGAAACACCGGCATTCGCTAATAGTAGGCCCTAATTAAAGTTCCGTTTTTCTTATTGATAAATGTGTGAAGGTAGGGACAGGGGTGTCGGGACTTCCCGCTTCCATTCACTCAGCAACGTTAATACCCCTTCATTAGAGGTCCATGTCTCTTTGGTTCTTTCTAACCGATAAAAAGCTCGGTTCCTGGCCTCTATTCTCCTACCTCTCTAAGCTCTTTCGCTCCCTTAATTCACTGGTTAAATTCCCCCAGGGTAACTCACCTCCCATAAAGGGGTTTTCTTTGCTAAATTCAAATGATAGTTAACAAGCAGCCAAATCTAAAATCTTAGCTAAAAACTCGAATTCGAAATATTTAAGCCTGTTTTCAACAACAGAATGCAAGATGCTTTAAAAAGCAAAGATTAAGTAATGGTCCATCTAAAGTTGGACGACAATAATCCCGAAGCCATCCTTCCTGTAAGAAAAATAGTTTAAATCATCGCTCCTTCAATTTCGACATTTCAGGCTTATGGGACTGAAAAAAGCAAACACGTTGGACTGAAAAGTTAACTTGCACTCATTTAGTCAGGTCAAGATATAATGTTAACACGTTCAGGTCGTTTTTTACGTTCCAAGGTAACACAACAAACCAAAACAATGGTTTCTTATTTGATTATCACCCTCCATACGAGTTTCTTATACACCTTATTCCAAAATGGCGGACAATTTAGTATTCTTTTATTTGCATGTTAATTAACCCTCTTTGCCTCGTCAACATGTACAAAATACAAAAGAATTTTGAAGAAAAAACGAGGCAAAGAGGGCTAATTAACATGCAAACAAAAGAATAATAAATTGGCCGCCATTTTGGAATAACGTGTATTTTATCATATAGAGAGGGCTGCGAGCTTCTTCACTAACCCATAATTGTACACGACAACAACAATGAATACGAGAATGAAAAGAATGCCGAACCTTAAACGCAACTATTTACAAAATAATTGATGAAACACTACCAAGCACTCTTACACCGATTTGGTGACTTTTTATACTGATGTCTAATTGTTCTTTCGACAAATATGCGTTCTTCTTCTCCAATTAATACCTCGCCTCGGAATTCAAATAACGAGTTTTATTCTGCGCAACATTAAACAGAGTACTCCGCTGTTCACTAACTCACTGAAAGCCAATTTGTACTTGTCTTCACCACCAAACATTCGCGCACTAGCTAAGCGCACTTGAGCAGTTTTCGAAACGAGCTTCTAAATTGCTCATTTCTCCAGGCGTAGATGACAGGATTGCATATGGCGTTCAAACCAAATGCAACGTCATATACAATGTTTGTTATACACTTGAGCTCTAGATGTAGACGTTGATTGAGTGCATGGTAAAAACGGAGGCACGTCACGATCAGCAGCGGAAAGATGCTGAGAAGGCACACTGTAACAACAATGGCGAAAGTATGAGCCCCTTTAATTTCATGCTTAATGGCGGCGATGCCTTGGATGTCGTCTTGTTCTCGGATTTGTTTTCTGTGCTGGTGGGAGACAATGAAAATGTAGATGTACGAGCAAAGAATGACCACCAAAGGGATGATTAGCATTGATATGACTACGAAGATAAGAAACCCTATGGTTGTTGGCTTATGGGGTTTAGAGCATGGATGCAAAGCTTGTCGAAAGGCAACGCAGCAGTCGGTGGTGCTTGGTTGTAGGATTAGAGGCAGGAAAACTATGACAGCTAAAGGCCACAGCCACGCTACGATAGACGTGAACAGTGCACGGCGTTTCGTCATTACCGTGTGGTACCTCAAGGCGAACTTGACGGCGATGAAACGTTCGACGCTGATCAACGCGAGATGCTGAATGATGACAGAAATGATTATGAAGCTGAACCAGGCGCTTGCCTTGCAAAGAAAACATGGAAGGCCCTTGTTGATGAGAATACTGATTCGCGGGATGTAAGCGATCGCTATCAAACTGTCGGCAGCGCACAGACTAATTAGAATCACGTTGGACGCCGTTCGCAGGCTGGGGAATTTGTGAAAAGCTTGAAACACCAAAGAGTTGCTTAAGAGTGAAGTGACTATTAGAATCAAATAGACACTGATAAGAATGTTTCTTGTCGTCTCCGGTAGCGTTCCTTTATCATCAATGCAGGACGTGTTATTCGCCATTTCTGTTTCGGTTATTTTGGAGTTGCTGTTTTGCATGACAAAGTTTATAACTGCTGTAATGCCACCAGGTGCCTATAGCTTAATCTTCTCATGACTGACGGCAAATTGTCTTTTCTCCCTATATAGCGTATTCATACAAAACTGTCTCAGATACAACACAAACAGGTCTCTAATGACCTTAAAACGATATATAAAGACAAATATGCAGCATGTTAGTTGTACGTCTTAATTGAAGGATGCTTATTTTCTCATCAACTTACGCACTAAAGTTGTCAGTAATGACGAACAAAGTGTTTGTCTCTCTTTTATTAAAATATATATTAAGAAACCAACGAGTATGATAAGAAATTGAAAGTTTGATGTTGAGGCTGTCTTAGTTGAATTTTTTAGACTAAGTAGTCTTGGAACACGCTGACTTTGGGTTTTAGGCGGGGATGGCAAAGCAGAGCTAGAGAGGAATGGAGTGAGGCGGTAAACGAGGAAGAACTTTACTCGTGACGCACGGCCCGAAACGTGAAAGCGCTGAAACAGCTGCGCAGAGGTCAAACAAAAGAGACATCTGCAGCCATTTAAGAAATCCAATTGTTGACTTGTGTCTAGCTTGTAGGTTTCAGTTATTTAATGATTTGCCGTCTCCTATTGCTTTTTAAAAATTCTCCTCACGTACAAAGTATTAATTAACAATTGGTTCGTGCTTCAGCTTGCGTCCTTCAAGATATGACGCACGCGGGATGTTTGAGCGGCATGGCAAGAAATGAGAGACATGAGGGGGCGGAGTCACTTCAGAGCAGTCTAAAGAGCTGTCAATTACTTTCTTTCTTTGGCGAGATGCTATTGGATGATCGTTGCTATAGAAATTTGCAGGCGGTTCAAAATTAAAATTAAAAAAGATGGCGGCGCTGTCGAGAAATCTATGGTTTTCTTCAACAGCGAAGAAATGAAGATAATAAAGAAAGTTTGTTATCTGGAAAATCTTCACTAATAAATAACTCGATTTTTGTCTGTTTAGGCGAAATATCGGACATTTTTGGCGTATGAAAGGGTACTGTACTTCGAAGGATCACGGCAACAACAACAACAACAATAACTTTATTTAAAGAGGGAAGCGCAATAACCTATTATAGTTTTCTAACTTACGGCCCTCAAAATATATATAAATACATATAAAGTTAGAAGACAAAAAGCAAATGAATGTACATTTATACACAAAAAGACTAGACTATAAATACGTAATATAATAATATATAAATCGACGAAGGGGAGTAAAATATGTACTATAATTAAAAGACGTAATAAGGGTTGTGGTAGGACTATGAAAAACAGTGACAATAGAATAGCGGCAAGTCGAGCACAGTAGTTCCTCCAAGTGCTCGGCCGAGGATAAGCGTGAGAGAAACAGACTTCGTAATTTAGACTTAAGAGAGGCGGGAGGAAATTTGCAAATCAGCGACGAAGAGGAAATAGAAAACTCTTTCAAGTCGGAACTAAAGGTCATTGAAAAGTTTGGTAGCACTATAGGCCAATGTGCGTTTCCCAGAGTTGCTGTGTGGGAATGGCACCTTTAAGTCGTAAAGGGAGGCTCTTGTAAAACGGCCCAGAGGTCCACGCGAATCAGAAAGAAATTGAAATCTGTTCCTGAGACTTCGGGGAGCATTCGGATTAAGGAGTAGGATGAAAAGAAGAACAAGTTTCCTGTATTTGAAAATTTGATTTGCTCCTGTTTAATTTTCTCGCGATCTCGCCCCAAGTATGTGTTGTCATTCTCATGATTCTTTTATCCAGGATTTCTATCCGTAAAAGGCCTGGGAAAGAGAAGAAGAATGATATAACAAAATGGCCGGCGGTATTTGGAACTTGCGAAACATCCACAGCACTCATAGCTCTTCTATGAAGACTTATCTTCATCCAAGTGGACTTGAAAAAAGTCTATCTTCAATGTTGATGGTGGACCGAGACTGTGATAGAAAAATAGTTCCATGGACGTGAACGACATTATTTTGGAACAATAATTCTGATTGATACCAGGGAATTCGTTCCCGCACGGACTTGCAAAGTTCGATTTTCCGAAGGCGATCCAGTTGGAAACGGCATTCCTCCATACTTTTCTTACCAAAGAAGAAAGCTCAACTTTAAAGTGAGTTCAAAACCGTGGTGGATAAAGTTTGAAATTGAGTAATTTTTTTTGTCAAAGAACGACTATTGATGTCAAGGAATAGGATCAGATTGATATCAATAGAAAAGTCAAAAGCTTAGAGAGATATGTACAGAAAATTAATTTTCTTCAATCAAGTCTCTCTATTTATGCTCGACATATTTTTAGCGTGATTTCCTCTAAGTGTGGCTACGAACTGCACCCTCGTGTCCCTCATTTCGTGCCATGAAGAGCACGAAAGATGCATAAGGGCTGTTTGAGGCGTAGCCGAGAACGGAGAACTATTATAGCTCCTTGAGTTCCCTCCAAACTTCCCAAGTGCTTCATATCTGGGTGAACCCACAGCTGACGCGTGAACCAATTCTTTTAAAACATTTTCAACGCGGTAGTTTTACGCCGACGTCATCAGTGTTTACAATGGGAAATTGAAGCACGCTCGCGCAATTGAATTTGATTACACGAATTTACTAGCTACGTTATAAAATAAATTATACAATGAATGACAATGGATGAATGAGTGATTGAGTGAGTGAATGAATGGATAAATGAATGAAGAGATAAAGAAAACTGGAACTGAACACTAACGAAGTTATAGCCATCATCGACTTGCTAGTAAGCAGCACCGACAACTTGTTTCTCCGCATACTCAAAACTGATAGCGATCGTGGACAAAAAACAGCAGACTTTTGAGTTCAAATTCTACCTCAACCATGTTATTGAACCAAAAACAAAATCATTAAAAAGGACAGGAAATTACTTCCTCAGACTCAGTGAAAGCTATGATCACCTTCCGCAAATGAGCTAGAACGTTCACTACGAAGTCAAACATAATAAACATCATTTTTCAATGACAGCATAATGAACCAATAAGAATACGAAGCAATAGGGAGCTTAAGCAACGACGACGTTGACCGCAACGGCATACAGTTTTTTAAAGAAAAATCGAAACAGAAACCTGCAGCACCTGTCACGCCAGCAAAAATCTGCTTAAAACAGAGAAGTTTACTCAAAGTTGAATTTCGATCAACTTGAACTACGTGGTACCAATGGTCACAACGATCGCTTTACAATTCGTAGAATTTCTCGTTTCTGTGGATGTTCCCTTTTTCCAGTTCGGTGCTTCGTTTTCTAGCAGGGTGTTTCGTTCTCAAGTTGCATGTTCAGAGCCGGAGAACTTCGTTTTTCGAGTGCTTCGTTTCCGACACAACTCTTTCATGGCTATTTTTCAAGTACAGTATCACACTGAAAATATTGTTCAAATGGCAGAACATTCCGAGGAGAATCCTTAGCCTTTGAAAACTATCCAAAGCATAAAACGTACCATGTGCACTGGTACATGAATGGCAGATAAAGCAGGGCGTAACTAATCGATTCATAAAGGTTTATTAAAAAAAAAGAATAAAGTGAATAGAGATATTACAATTTAGACTGACCTGCAGGTAGCTTAGCTAATCGTGGCAGGCCAGTCTATTGTAACAGAGGCAATTATATTACAGTACAGGATTAAAAAAGAGAAAAAAAAAAAAAAAAAAAAGATAAGTGTATTTGTGCGAGATTGAACAAACAAACAAAAACAAAAAACAACAACAACAAAAAAAAAAAAAAATAAAAAAAGAGAAAAGAGAGAGGGAGAGCTTGAGATATTAAGATAATAAAAGTACTTTTACTTGTGTCTTCTCTAATGATTCTTTAGATCAAATATTATTTTATCGATTTCAATGCAGCTATCTTCAGTTTTCAAAATGTCAAATAGTATTCTTTTCATTTCTTTCTTAAAACTATTTTTTGGCAACTTTTTTATTCTTTCAGGTATCCCATTCCACACTTTTGCTCCAACACGTGAAAAAGAGTATTTTTGTCGGTCGATTCTAGAATTTTTAATATAAAAGTTCTGAGAGGTTGACGAGCGGGTAGCATATTTGTGTATGCTAGAAGTTCTACAGAAAAGATTTAGAATATTTGGCGGTGCTTGTTTTGCATTTATATCATACATTAAGTTTGAGACCGCTTGGACAAAAAGAAAACTTAAAGGTAAAACGCTAGTTTTGACAAATAAAGGGATAGCGTGCTCATTTCTGTCTGCAAAGTGAATTAAGCGTAGTGCGCGCTTCTGTAGAATAGTGAGTTTATTTAGATGTGTTTTAGAGGCGTGGCCCCATGTAATAAGTCCATAGGAGAGATAAGGTGTTATAAGAGCATTATAGATGTTTATAAGAACACAAAATGGTATATAATGTCTTAGTTTGCTTAACATTCCAACAGTTTTGCTTATTTTGGTTATAACAGAATCGATATGGTTCTTCCAGGAAAGGTTTTCATCGATAAGAACGCCTAAATACTTAATACAGTCTTTGTATTCAAGGTTTACATTTTTGTTTGAATCATGATCAAATATACAAATTTGAGGAATATTTTGGATTTTCTTTTGGTAGGGTCGGAAGATGACATAGTTAGATTTCTTAGTATTCAATGTTAATTTATTAGAAGTTAGCCAATCGTTAAGTTTTTCAATCTCGTTGTTTACAGTCACTTCTAATTTTTTCAGGTCTTTATCAGCAAATATAATACTGGTGTAATCGGCAAAAAGAAAGAACTTCAATTTGCTAGAACAATTATGGATATCATTTACATAAAGTAGAAAAAGAAGGGGCCCTAATACTGAGCCCTGTGGTACGCCGCATGTGCATGCGCACTTATCCGAGATGTGGGAGTCTGTCTGGGTTGTTTGGGTGCGATCAGTCAAATAGGATTTAAGCCAGTCATTGATAATTCCTCGAAAACCGTAATGATTAAGTTTGTCAAGTAGAATTTTATGATTAACAGTATCAAAAGCTTTCTTTAGGTCAATAAAGATCCCACACGTAAACAAGCGTTGATTCATATTTGACTGAATAGCTTCAACTATATCGATGATAGCATGATTGGTAGAGTGCCCCTGGCGAAAGCCATACTGCGACGAATATAGGATGGAATGCTGTTCAATGAAGCTGACCATCCGATTGTACATTATTTTCTCGAAAACTTTATTAAAGTTAGAAAGTAATGATATAGGTCTATAGTTTAAAGCATCCGTCTCATCGTCGCATTTGAATATCGCAGTTATCTTTGATATTTTAAGTTTTGAGGGATAAGCCCCTGATGAGATGGAGATGTTGAAGATTTCCGCTAAGACGGGAGAGATGATATCGCATGCACATTTCAAGAGCTGCGCGGGGCATGAGTAAAGTCCGTGCGATTTATTATTAGAAAGCGATAAAATTTCAAATTTAACCTCTTCTGGTGAGACGGGCTGAAAAAGAAAGGAAGAGTCAGGTGATTTGGATTTAGCCAAATAGTCCTTATAATTACTGGGTGGGGATAATTTCATAGCTAATTGTTACCAATAGTTGCAAAGTGTTCGTTCAAGATGTTAGGTATTCTTGAGGGATTATGTGTGACAAGGTTATTATCACGTGGGTCTTTCAGTGCTGTTATAGAGTGAGACTTTCTTTTGCGGTTTGTGAGAAGTGTATTTATTGCTTGCCACGTTTTCTTCATGTTGTTAATATTTGCAAGGAAGTAATTAGCATAATATTTTTGTTTACTAAGGCGTGTAAGGGTGGTTAACCTATTTCTGTAGTATGTATATTTAACGGAGTCGCCCAGTACGTATAGTTTGTTTTTTACCTTAATTGAGGCTCTGAGTCCCTTTGTAATCCAAGGCTTAGCAAGTTGCTTAATTTTACGTTTTGATAGATTTTTAATAGGAGCATGTTTGTTAACAATGTTATTAACACATTTAAAGAAGGTTGAAAATAAATCATCAATATTGTTAGATTTTGTTAAAAGTATGTTTTCCCAGTCGACTGCAGAAAGGTCACTATTAAAGCTTTCAGCAGAGAAATGTGAGAAGTCACGTTTGCGAATTATTTTCTTTATATTGGAGTTCTCTTTTACAGAAGACAAAATGCAAAATTGTGAAAAGTGATCAGAAACGTCAGTAATAATATTTCCGCTCAGTAAAACCTGCTCAGGATTGTTGACAAAAATATTGTCAATTAGCGTTGCCGTTGTTCTATGAACACGGGTTGGCTTATCAATAGTTGGAATGAGATAATTGCCTTGAAGGATTGTTAGAAAATCGTGACTATGATGCGACGTTGGTGTTTTAAGAAGACACAAGTTAAAGTCACCTAAAAGGCAAACTCGCTTTCCTGTTGAGTTAAGTCTTTCTAAAGTATCAGTTAAATAATTAAGGAAAAGATCAGGCGAGTTATGTTGGCGATAAATAATGCCGCAAATAATGTTTTTTTGTTTAAGGAATGAAAATTCAACCCACAGAGCCTGGAAAGCTTCAGTTGACGTTTTTTCGAGCACGGTGTAAGTTAGCGTGTTATCAATGAAAAGACCTACTCCCCCGGAGACCAGAGGTGTAGGCACTTGTTCAAAATTGTAACCTGGGATTTGGTAATTACACAAGTGCTCATTTGACTTTGTAATTTTGGTCTCCGTTACACCAATAACATTGAAATGAAAATCTAATTCATCTAAGTAATGGGCTACTAAATTATCGAGATTTTTATTTAGACTTACAATATTATTATGGAAAAATGAAAGACTTGATTCTTTTTGACTTGGAGAAAAACTAGAACCATACTCTTTAAAACTATGTGGGGAAAAGTATCGGCATTGGACACGCGGAAATTCTAGGTTACCATCCGGGTTTAAGTTCTCATCAAGAGTTGAATTCATACTAAATAAATCGAGATCGTATAGGCAGGGTAAACATTCAAGATTTCTTTTTGTACGTAGCTCACTTGCAAGCGAGTTGTTAAATTGACCATGATAGAGGGGCAAATTGCCCCTTAAGTTGAAGTACGGTAGCTCTTTTAACAACGATCTAGTATATTTCTGTTCTTGTTTAGACTGTCAAGCAATCGATACCAATCGATGTTAATTAATCGATTGCTATTGATAATCGATGACTTATCGATCGCCCAGGTTTGTGTGATTATCGGTTTTCATCGATTGTCATCAATTTTTGATAAGTATTATTTTCAGTCAAGATATCTGAAACGCACGGCCACTAGATGGATTTTAATCATGAAAAGAATGACACTGTAGGACATCGGCAGAATAAGGTAAAAGTTTTTTTGTATACAGCTAGCTTAACTAAATAATGTTCACTGAAAGTTTCATAGCATTACGCACATCTTGTTTATTCTCATTTCTTGTCCCTTCCTCCTGTTTGTGTTCGATCGTGGTTACAAAAAAACAAAAACAAAAACAAAATACAAAATGAACTTGAACGTTGAACTCCCTACATTTAGACATAACCTGTAAATGCAGATACAGAGGCGTTTGATGCAGCTTTTTGTCGTGATTTCTGTTGGATCTTTTCGACACTTTTTAGCGCGCGTGATGTTAGCGAGGTGTGCTTACATGTGTTATCTTCCACTGTACTTTTGTAATGTACGGTTTGGATATGAACATTCGGTGAACAAATTTATCTTATCTCAAACACTGCAATTGAGCTATACAAATGCTGAATGCTCTCCGCACATTTCCATCATAAATTTCTTTTCGTTTTGTTTTATAGGAGTGTGGTAAGCTTACTACTGCAGCTGAAAGCCTTGAAATTGCGCTATACAAATTCGTCGATTGTATTACGAGGTTTTCGCTGAGATAACACTCAACTTAGCTTACTTCTTCGTAGCCACAAATTGTGAATGCTTGTTTACATACGGTGTGGAGGAAATCGTCCGCCATTTTGAAATTGCCGAGATTTCCGACGAACGCTTGACTCGGATTCTCGTTCCTAGTGCTCCTCGGCTGTTCTTCTGATGATCTAGGTACTGCTAGCCTGTTCCTGGCACTCAGATATTTGGGGCGAGCGAAGAGCGAAGAACGAGGGAATAAAATCGCCACCAAGCTGTCTTCGCTCGTTCTCGCGCGCTCGCCCCCAAATATCTGAGAGCCTGGAACACGTTAAGGCACAACCGCCCCAGGGCCTTGTCTGCTTTCAGCCGCCATATTGAAAGCCGAGAAGACCCTGGAGACGAAGGTATTTTGCTCGTAACCGAGCTGTTGGAACAGCTTGCTCCCATCTCGTACCTAGAGTCCTCAAGCTTGGGTGAAAAATGGCGTACTGCCAGTTAATCATATATTGATCTTGAAAGCTCAGCCTGACCCTGTAATTGTCAGGGCCACTAAATTTAAGGAATGTTTAAAAGGTTGTGATCCAGACCAGTTATCTTCTTTCACAGGCGTTTGGTTTGTGCGAAATAGCAATAGTTTGGCCTCTTCGAAATACTAGCGTAACTGGCGCATGTGGGGACGGTAAAGACTCCACAAATCCTCTCACACTCGCCAGAGCTGTCGTTGCCTGCTGATGAAATGTTTTGATATCTGTGGTAAATATCTCTCATCTGTTTCACACTGATTTTCAACGACCACACACGTCCCTAGGGGATTTGAATGCGTGAATAGACTATTTAGGCCTCCAAATCTATGCGGTGAGGGTAAAAGGCGGAATGAGTTTGCGGCATGGCATGTGGCATGACTTGCGGAATCGCATAATTATGCGGAATGTAATGTATGCAAAATGACGCGAAAAAATTAATTCAACTGAAGGAGTTAATTATTCAACAGCCAAACGGTAGCTGCCGATCTCGGTCACAACAATTAACTACTCTCCACCGGGCTTGCTTTCGTATAAATATTACACTTATGAACTCTTGAGGTGATTAAATTTGCCTTGAGTTTTGCTTTCATAGGATTAGCCTGTTCGCGAATGATATTTGCAGCATATTTGTGAAGCTATGCACGAATGACGAAAGAATCGAGCGAGCTTTTGCCATCTTGTCAATTTCATAGTGTAGGTCAAACTCTTTTCGCAGTTTTGAAATGGATTAAATTAATTTTTATTTTTCCGGAGTCGATTGTAAGCGATTTAGGAACGGAGTCTCGCAGAGGCTTGTTATGGTTTTCAGAGTTTTACAACAGTCTCAAATCGGTCGAGGTGCTTTTGTTGTTATGATATGAATAACTGAACTCTCGAAGACCGAGGTACAAACGAGTAAAATTTTATAATCAGTTGCGAACTGACTAATCTTATAAACACAAACTCAAGACAAATCACTTCAAACGGGTTCTTTTGTAATATTTATATCAAGTCTATCAAAGCACAAATCCCGTGTAGAGCAGTGCTCTACACTGAAAAATTTCTCGGTCAAATCCAATTTGTTTTCGACATTTTGTTGTCAACGAGATCAGCAACTAGCTTGCGATTATTCACTGTGTCAGGTTTGCGCGAGCTCCAATACGCAAGATCGAGATTATTAACCGTAAAATTATTATCTAGAGAAGGGGCTATTTTTTAAATCTTGGTAACAACAATTTGCTGAGAACAAATTGGATTTGACCGGGTAAATTTGATAACATCTGGTACCTAGGGTACTCGATCTTCGATGAGGCGACTCTTGAACGCAAGCACTGAGTTCAGTTAGTCATATCATAACAACACGCGACCGATGTGAGACTCTTGTAACAACTTGAATAAGCCTCTACGAGGCTCCGTTCCTAAATCTCTTGCAATCGACCCCGGAAAAATAAAATGTTATTTAATCCATTTCAAAACTGTCCAAGAGTTTGACCTTCACTGTGAAATTGACAAGATGGCAAAAGCTCGCTTGTCTCGCAGCCGCGAACGATTCGCACAAATACACTGCAAATATCATTGACTATCATTCTCGAACAGACTAATTCTATGAAAGCAAAACTCAAGGTAAAATTTAATCACCTCAAGAGTTCATGAGAAAGCAAGCCCGGTGAAGAGTAGTTGTGACCAAGATCGACAGCTAGCTTGCGATTATTCTCTGTGTTAGGCTGTAGAATAATTAACTCTTTGAGCTGAATTAATTTCTTCGCGCCATTTTGCATATGTTACATTCCACATAATTATGCGATTCCGCAAGTCATGCCACATGCCATTCCGCAAACTCATTCCGCCTTTTACCCTCACCGAAATCTATGATGTAGGTGTACGGTTAAGAAAGTCTAGCTGTCTGGTTGACACGTCCCTAGTCTTGAAAGCTATGTTCACCTTGTACAAATGCGCTTGCACCACCGAATAGATCATTATAAACATGATTGCTTCTATCGTATTTACTGATGATGGAATCGAAATCGAAGTGTTTTATTAATTCGGCATGTTTTGTAACACTGTACAGTGCTCGATAACTTTGATCTTTTGAAAACCACAAGCCTCTTCATAGCCATGGCTTATTCCCCACTCGAAGGACCGTGCTGCGACTGGTAGTGGGTTCGTTTTGGTCCCGGGGGGGGGGGGGGGGGGCTCCCTTATATGGGCTATATAGGTATGTGCGGCCCCAAAGGGTATGGCTTTTTAGCCGTTTTGGTCTGAAATAGACTATTGATTTTGACCATTTTGGTCTGAAATAGGGTATGGCTTGCGCACTCTAGTCTTGAATTGAGTATGTTTTTTAGAAGAAGCTACTTCTTCATCATTAGGCGATAACACCATCAACAAAAGCCCTTCTTATTTGTCTTTTAATTATGTTTATGCCAACCGTGTACGTGAAATAGGTCTGAAATAGGGTATCCAATGTTTGGTCAGATCTGAAATAGGGTAGGGAAAATCGCAGATTTTGGTCTGAAATAGGGTAAGGGTTTCAGGAAGCGGGCCGCACACTTCCACCCAAATTTTCTGGGAGTACCCTCCCGGGGGTTTTGGTAGACACAAGGCAACAGAACTGCATTTTCAGTGTTTTCGTAGACACAAGAGCAGTTCTTGTTAACTGTACTTAATCCCAAACACCCCTCACTTCACAACAGTCCACCCCTGCCATTTATAACAGTGCCCTGTCAACCAAAACTATCCCACAATCCCTAACTGATGCCAGTTTCCCCATGGTTCCTAGAG
>JAEMWC010000717.1:237500-280000 GCA_016490735.1 Pachyseris speciosa
TTGTTCTTTTCTTCAACAAGGGCTACATTCTGTCCAGCATATTTTTTGCCCTGTTGGTGACAAGTTGAATTTACATTTACATAAGTGTCATCAGACATGACATGATTGCCAGACCAGCAAATAAAATTCATCAGCCTGCATTCAAAAATAGACAATGTGTTTCTTCGTGTTTCTGGCTTAGTATTTTTAATGGAGATATGTTTGCAAAATATAATAACATAAAAAGCCAGAAAAATGGAAAACCAGAATTCAGAAAACTTCAATGTAATTGTGCTTCGCAAAATCCATCACTCTCCAAAAACTGTACCATGCAATTAACCCAACACAACATTTTCTAGCATTCATGAACTCATTACATGTAAGTCAATGAACTTAATAATGCTTTGACACTTATCAAAAAAACAATCATTATTTTATTGACTACCAGTCTGTGCCAAGGGCACACATAAGTTCACTTTATAATAGCATTTTTATTTTATCCAATTATGTCGCTTGTATACATACTAAAGTACTTCAGGACTGTGACAATGAAAAAAGGAAAGTTAATTTAGTGAGATGTCCTCATTGCATTGAGACTAAAAAAATGTATGAGCTTGTACTTCAATTGTAACCCACAGATGACAGATCTAGATCCACAAACCCTTTTTTGCGGTAGCACTACCAACTCCCAGCAAGACAGCATTCATTTTCTGGACAAGAGAGATCTCACAACATCTGATGTTCATGAGTATACCATAAGCTGTAGCCCATGAGATAATTTGTCTCCAATCATTTCCATTCACCTAATAACATCCCACAGAGTTGTTTACGAACAAATGTTGCTGGGTGGGTCCTATGATTATCATCCTTATCCAAGAAGACTAGATCAGAAAGCCTAACATTTGCACATCGTTACAAAGACCCTAAGTGTTGTCCAACCGGGATTTGAACCTGCGGCCTCCCACTCACCTGACTGGTGCCTCATCCCACTGGGATAGCCAGGTGGTCAGTGGTTCAACCCCCTAAGTAAGTAGTCAAGATACTGTACTTACACCATGAGTTCAGGCCTCCCAGTCTCCAGATATGGTTTTTCAAGTTAATAACCTCAAACAGTGTCATAATTTATAATTAACAATTCTGTTAATTAAGCATTAACATATCAGTCAGCAAAATATTTAATTCAACCATCAGAACAACGCATGAACGTAAATCGTTTTATTCCAGTTCCTTAGTTTTAATACATGTACATTCAAGAACACCAAAACAATGAACAAACCTCACTATTGCGTAGCCAATGCAGTTTTTGCCAACATCAACATTCCTTTATTTTGCTAGGGAGGTTCAGGTTTTCTTATTGACTTTGGCAAGATCCTCACTTCCATGTTTTGGCGAGGCTTTGCCGGACTACAGACGCGCGTTCTGTTCCGTCGCTTTTTCCTTGTTTGGCTTCTCGCTGATTCTGGATGGATGCACTTTCTGTCGCCTTCTTTCCTCTCGTTATCCTTAATGACGTTTGAAATGTTTAACGCTATTGTGGCAAGCTCCGCAAATTTGTTGTGGAAACCCATCGTCCTCCTGTTACATTCTCAAAAATTATTGAAAGGTTTTCTTTCTTTGAATTTTCTCCAAACCTTGACAGGAGTATTCTCCGCCAACTGCTCCGCCATATTTGTTTACGAAGCAACTTCCGGCTCAACTGCCCATGCTCGAACTTCTAGCCAATGAAAAAATTAAAAAAAATAGATTATTCCAGAGCTCCGTGTCTTAGCGCTGGCCAAAAGACACGTGGGCTCTGGGAACGAGATTGATTTCAGCCTGGTTGGAAAGTGAGTTTGGGCATGCGCAGTGATGGTGTTTTCGACGCCATTTTGATTTTCTGCAAATTGGAAGAGCTGAGAAGGAACTGGGCGTCGTAGAGTGAAGAAGCAGGTGTGAGGTGAGATGGGTGGGACGGCTTAACGCCCCGATGAAATTACAACGCGGACTGAGGTTCACAATGTAATCACAACAAAATTTCAGCCCGGTGGTCGAGGCGAAATTTCAGCCCGGGCTGAAATTCGCCACGTAATCAGGCCCATATAGATTTTTTGCTCTGAATTTTGCCTCCAAGTTTTAGAGTCGTTTACACTCTTAAAGTTTCGGTATGAAGAGTCCGACTGAATAATTGACCTTTTTCAGAATGAGCGACCATGCGTTATCGTCTCTATGGTCTCAACTGTTGCTTTGAAACCACTGTGAAAATAGACTTTGGTCATACGTTGAAAAGATGTTGTCTTGTCAAGGAAATCGAAGCTTGTCTTCTATAGGAAATTTCGATTTCACCAGGTACATCGCAAGGCCAAAATAAAGCTGATGCAAGCCTCCTTAGACCCTGGTTTGGGGCTCGATCTGGGGTTTAAAGCCTCGTCCTCCCGCTGTACATTAGGTTATTATGGGCTGCTGCCTAAAGACCGCAGCGTATATGTTCTCTGTAACGTTAACATACTACAACACTGTTTATAACAACTTTTCACCTCCAAATGAACATGTAAGAATCTGTTTTGAAAAGCGTTTATTTACAGCATCATTGTGCACCAATATTTTTTCTCTACATCCTTTTACACGACACTGATGTATTCAAGGACGGTGGTAAAAATGAACAAAAATAAAGCCATTAACTTTCCTCAAAACAGCATAGCAGACGAATAGCAAACAATGCTAAACAAAAGATCTGATTGAAAAAGTATATATAATTTAAGAAGTCATTCTTGCAGTTTGAAGCTAATTAACATTTCAAATGATTTAAAAGGTAAAATTTAAGTGTCAGCAATTTTTCATTTTTTTTGTTTCGGTTAGTTATCTCGCACTTTTCGTTTTTGGCGATTGTGGAGTCTCGGACTATCCACTACGACGTTAAAAGTAAAAGTTTGCATATTCGATATCAAATGAGTTACAGGAGAGTCCAGCAAGAGAGTCGCATCACCGCAGCAGTTAATGCCATCGGCACTGTTCGGCAGATTGCAGGCGTTCACGGCATTCAGCGACCAACTATCCATCCCATCTGGCGTCGGTGAGCTGGTACCGGAGAGTGAATAAAACACGTCAGCGAACTCTTGTCCGTCAGCGTTGCAAGCAGATGGTGTCGTTGGTGGATCGTCGCTGTCTGTTCTCAAAAACCTCTTGCGGCGTTTGGCACGTGGTGCATAATATTTCTGCCGTCCGTCGTCGTCTTGGTAGGTTGGACTCGGAGTGGCATTATGCGGGTCCTTGCCGAACTTTCGCTTGTTTGACGCGGCGCAAGGTAAACTTCCCGAAGGTATGATTGAATACTGCTCACGAGCTCGTTGAGAGTTCTGTTTTTTCTCCACAGACATACCGTAGAGCTCTTCGCAACGGTGTGTTTCTCTCACTGTCTGAAAAACGCAATGAAGAAGGCTTGAAGGTGGGCTGACAAATTTATTGTCGATAACTAATTAAAGAATAAGAGTTAATCAAAGAAAAAAACTCTTATTGGTTCAAAAACGCTCTCGTCCTGATGAAAATCACGGGTTAGACAGGCTCTGGATTAAATTATCAATGGTAATTAACTGTCCGATACCTAGTGTAGCTCATTTTAAGGCAGTTGTGTTTTTACGGCAAGCAGAAAACTGAATTTTGACTTGCTACTGCTGAAAATCGTTGTTGTATGAACGTTTGCCAAACGAATGATGCTAGCATTGGAGTTTTAAAAAGCATATCAGTGGATGTAGAAGCTTTGTGGATTTAGGTAAAAGACAACAACTGAAGGACCGCAAAAATCAACATCACAATTGGTTACTAATATGATTCGACTAGTAACGAATTAGTGATAATTACTTCACCCATATCTATTTAATTAAGAAAAGAACAATTAATTAACCGACACTAATCATTATCAGAATAATGTTTCGAAATTCACCAAATTACAATCGCTCCAAGGAGCATGAAATAAAACAAGGAACACCTAGAGCCTCAAACAAACGGTTACACAAAACGATTGTGTGGGCGACCTGTGCTTTAAATCTGCTGTTCCCATGTTCCGTAGTGATTCCCAGTACAAGCTACCTGAAGAAAATCCTAATGCTAATTTATCCACGGTTTTCTTTCGTTGCTGTCCTTAATCAAGCTCATATCAAATTCTATAAACAATGCTTTACGGATAGGTGGCCACAATTTTGCTACCCACTATTCCATGCTGTTCAGTGTCTACTCTCTCGTTAATTATTATTATTTTTTTTAACAAACATATATATACGTTACAGGAGGAAAAACTATCAACAAAATAAAATACAAAAAAAAAAAAAGGAAGACAGGTTTCTACCAGAAAAAAGTTCGTACAAACAGAATACCATTACCATAAAATGAAAATTAAGTTTGATGAAAAACAGTTACATAACAGGAAAAAAATGTCACCGTATAATTAATTGAGTTGAGACTAGGAGCAAATTGTCAGATTTAACTTAAATCTTCTATCTTGTACCAACTAGTTGTTTTGAAAGTAAAATCATTAAGGGAGAGAGAGTTGCATTGTAACTTGTCAATATAGATACAGTGGCGCATGAACAGCAAGGTGTAATTGAACTTCTTTATCAGACCGGCATTAAATTTGTTGGTTGGGTTGGACAAGATCCCAAAGAGATGTTCCACAGGAGATGGATTGAAATTTGTTCTGTTACTTGCATTGAACCACTGCAGTACATTAAGCACAAATCTTTGTGTAAAGCGACAATCTAAAAACGTGTGCGTTATTGAGTCCTGTTCTCCACAATATACGTAGTAACTATCTTCTTTCACTCCAAATCTGCAAAGTTCTCTCTTGGATACGATAATCCGGTGAATAAACTTGAAATGAAATTCCCTCAACATGTTCTCTTCGGAAGTTTGTTTAACCGAGTTGGATATTCAGTAAGCATGCAGGAAAGTTTTGTCCCATTTACTCGGTCCAGTTTGTAACGAATGGTGGGTTTTGTTGTTCAAAAACTCATAAACGTCTTTGGTTTTGGCTTTTTCCAACTTTAATTCTGTTGTGCTATCAAGTTTAAGTTTGAACTGATTATCAAAGAGCACTGCTGTGTTAATTTCCTCTGAATTCTTTGATTCGCTTAGGAAACCGAAAAACCGCAGTGCGGTCGAAACTAAGAATGCCAAAACCATTACCGCCAGCCAATCAGAATTTCTTTTAATTTGGGTGTGTTTAGGGAGTTAAGAAATGTTGCGAAATAGCGACTGTAAAACAGTGAGATTTTGAGAGCGTGTTTTTACCCATTTTAGGTTGAAGGCTAACCCCGTACAAATAAACACGACAGATCAAAGAGTCTATTCCAAACATTGAGAAATAATTTTTTTAAATTATTTGTTAGCGCTGAGTTTCCTTAGGCCCGGTTCAAAGTCGAACTTTACATGTGCCAAACCTAAAAACCCATTTGACTTGCGTTCACAACTGCGAGGATCATTCTTCATTTGATCAAATAATTAAGTTCGACAGTTGATTCAGACGTCGAACCTAATGGCGTCGAACTTAATTTGGTAATTCACACAAAACCTTTTAGGTCGGTGGTTCTTGTTTGAAGTCTTAACGGACTCAATATGGCGGTGAAACGAACACTCTGCAAATTCGGAGCTTCTTATGCTCACTAATGCCATCCATGAAAATAGAAAAAGGCGCTTAATAATACAAATGGCATTGCACCATCGTAGAAAGCAAGTTTTACAAATGTTTCTTTCGTTCTTTTGTTATTGATTTCATCCCAACGAGATACCGTCACGATTGTTCCTAATCCTATCGTCGGTTGGGAAACACACCGGTTGACGCATAATTCGTGTTTTTCAAGCATGAAGAACAAGCTCTCTCCTTTTTTCCCCGCCATCTTGTTTGAAACCAAGCTTTGCGCATGACACCTTGCTTGAACGTGTAGAATTGTTGGTAAAATATAATTTATATAATGTATTTGTTATGTATGGATTACATTCAGCACATGTAAAGTTTGACGTCTGAATCGAAGTCGACCCAAATACAAAAGTGTCGATCCTAATTGATTCAAACATAGAACTTTACATGTGCGGAACCTAATGATTAGGTTCGGCAAATGTTAAGTTCGACGTTTGAACCGGGCCTTACATTGATAAAGAATCAATCAATGATAAACCAATTGATACATTTAGACGTGTGCTCAGTGGCCTGCGAGTAGGCTAGATGAACTCCAAGTAAAGTTATTTTTCCTCGTTTCTTAATGGTGGAGATCCTAAGGTATTGCGCTTGTGTGATCTTTTGACATCGCTACCACCCGTACCATAAAGGATTCCTGAAGTCACGACCGCGTTTGCAAAATTAAATGCGCGGTAATGAATTTCCACTACCGGCCACGCCCTTTACAAGGCAAAAAGTTGACTTGCTGTATTTTCCTTCTTTCTGTCAGAAAGAAGGAAAATACAGGTGGAGACGGCATTGCGCAAGCTTCCGCCCATATCATTAAGGCTTCTTGACGTCAAGGCCGCGTTTGGAAAATGCCGCGGTAATGAATCTCCACTACAGACCACGGCCTTTATAAGGTAAAAACGTTACAGGGTGTTTTCCCCTTCTTTTTTGATCGGTGGAGTTCCTCGCCACTGCCCGTACGCATTATTAAGGATTCCTGGCGCCAAAGAATGCCGCGGAAGTCACATTATTTTCACTACCACTAACGCCCCTCAAAAGCCGGCTATAGGTGATGCTTTAAGCTGTTCAACTGCATCTCAACTGGCTGAGTACTAACAAAAAAATGGATTTAATAACTCCCCGTCAGGTGATTCTGTCCCTCAGAACCACCCATCTTGGTTATTACCGGCTTGAAGACATCAGTGGAGAAGAAAGGCGACCGAAGCAGTGCGAACATGTCAAACGATGACAACTGGATTAATTCTTCTGGATGAAAAGATCTATCTTTTGCCAGAATCGAAATCAAAAGCAAAGGGCATGAGATCACACTCGAATGGCGAAAAGGTGGGTAGCCTGCGTGCAGACGTCTCCTATTTCCTTTGTTGCACGCGGAAAAGGGACGTCTGCGAAATAGCGTCGCTAATCGTGTTCCAGTATCCCGCTGTTTGGTTTTAAGTTTCGCATAAATAATAAAACATTATCCACCGCTGTGGAACTTTGGCCACATGTCAGTACGCCGACACAACATTTTCCCCAAGCTTTCCAGCTATTCACTCATCAGCCTGTTACTCGGCCACTGAGCCTTGACTTGCACCAGTCTTATGTTCATATTCAGACTCTTCAGCTACTCACTTATTGATTGCAGGCCTAACAGGAGAATTGGGAATCACACGTGTAGAATGCGTGGCGTAGACCTTGACGAGTGTTGAAGATAGCGTTAGCGAGGCCAAGAGGAACCAGATTCGTCTAAGAGAATTCCTTTCTCAGGAGAAGCCGATGCTCCTGCTTTAAAAGATTTGCGACGGTAATCTTCGAAAATCTCCTCGTCGATTTTTCCCAAGTTGTTGCGAAGTCTAATGTCGCTTTTGAAGTTTCATGTGACACTGTTTACACTGAAATATAGGCTTATGTTAGATGCACAGTGAACTGAAGAGAAAGAATTTCTTCGTAAACATTAAATGCTCTGTGACCTTGCACAAGATATCTGTCGCCCAACTTTTCGATGGTTGAAAAACACAGTTAACGTTGTATGGAAAAGCCCGCTAAATTTGGGCGGCATAATGCATGCATACATTATGAAAACTGTTTTAGAGAAAGACCAATCAGAATTTGCTCGAACAAAGACCACTATTTGGCTACCAATCACAGTTCTTTCCCAAGATCCTGGGAAAACAGCAGGATACCGGAACACGATTAGCGACGCTGTTTCGCAGACGTCCCTTTTCCACGTGCAACAAAGGAAATAGGAGACGTCTGCACGCAGGCTAAAGGTGGGTTCATCTTCTTCGCTTTTCAAAGAAGTCCAAGAAGACGCCCTTTTGTCCCAAGAAAAACGAAATCCGAAGGAGACGGTCAAGGATACCCAAGAATTAATATCAGTTGACAGCATGTCACCAGCTACTAACCACCCAGCCAAAAAGCGTATGTACCATCGAACCTCGGCACCCTCATGACAACGGTTCTGGTTCCATCCAAAGCAGCCATCAACAACACTTAATTCACCGCAAGCAAAGATGTCGCCTGACATCCGACGGCCTCCCAGTCAATAGCAAGATGTCTTCGTAGATTCTCCCATCACCAAGTCTAAATTTTCCACAAACCTTTCCGAGTGGGACGAAATACAAGAATTCGTTTAACAACTTGCCAACTCGCTCGGAAAGAAAGCTGGTGCAACGCCGCTCCGATCCTTCGCCACAACGGCCCATATAATAGATGTTGTGTTAGGTCGATCCTTGAGTATGTTCTGCAAGTTTGGCAGAATGCTCCGGACTACCTTAAATAAAGAATCGACAATATTCAAAAATTTTAAGACCGAGGTAAAGCCATTGTCATACCAGTAGTTTAGATTTGTTATGAGACAGGATTAAAAAGGAATCATCGTTTATTTGCAGAAAATTACAGTCGTTAAAATCCCTCTATAATTTGTCTATAAATATTAAACTCTACGAAATACTGACGTGTCGGTCGCATAGTATTTTGACGGATATATTTTTTGCAGTTTTTATCCTCTGTTTAAAATTCTTTAAAGTGCACCCAAAGGCAAAAATTTTTCTTTGATAAGATAATTCTTTCCACTTAAAGCAAACATATTTTGCCATTTTCACCTCGAAATTGTGCTTTCATGTGTCGCCCAAGCTATGTAAAGTTAGCAAAACTAGCAGTCATATGGCCCCACGACCGTGCGGTGAGAGTCATGGGCCTGTTCTCGATTTTATGTCACAAACTGTTTTGCATTCAAGTTTTCAAAGAGTTTTGCATTGCAAAACAGTTTGTGACGTAAAGCGTCTTAGAACTTAAGATTAAGATGCTATATAAATGTGCGTATGTATGTAAAATGGTCATCTTGACGCTCCAATTACGTGAAACGTGCCGGTGTTTACGTTATAAACGTCAACACAAATCGAAGAGCTTGGGGCCGTAAGGCACCGAGGCTAGGAAAGGGTCTTTTTTTAGTCTTCGTGTCACGAATTTCTAACGCACGTGTCAACACACACCACTACACAGAAGGGTTTAACAGAAGGTCGTTCATCTTCACCTTTCGTGCACGTGGCTTAACTGACCCTGCACTGAAGGTGGGTCATCTTGTAAACATGTTTGTTTGTTTCTTGTTCTGACCCCGTTTTGACGTGAGCCGTGCGTTATCAGGGTACACACGCACTGCCAAATGGAATCTATTTGTAAAATATTTGCAAATTCGTTACAACGAAGTTTGAATGATGAACCCTAGAGTAAACGAACCCAGTGAATACCTTGGCAATTCGTTAAATCAGGAGTCCTGGGCTCCTGGTTAAATCGAACTTCCACTGTATCATCATTGTTGTGCACGAAGGGTAGGTTCTGTCCGGCTTTCCAGCGTTCTGATTGACTGTATTTTCTGTGGCATGGTGACTCCCCTGAGGCATTTGGAATCTCGAGAAAAGGCTGGGGACGAGGGACTAGAACGAACGAGTATTGGCAACGAGCCAACCACACGCTTAATGAGCATTGCGGGCTATGAAACATGTGTCCTCGCGAGCCTTCAGTTGCTAACTTCGGCATTCAAAAATATGGCTGCTAAACCGAACGAGATTGCTTTGGCTCTTTTCGTCGGCGTCCTTGACTCGGCAAATGCCTATGTTCGTGATTCGGACTGCTCCGGTGACCGGACCTGCTGTCTAGGCTCTTGCAAGTACAACTGTTGCATTTTCGACTCCGATTGCGGTAGTGGAGAATGCTGCGATGCCTTTGGTGATTGCTATGACTGTTCGCTCTTTGTTGGTGGAGTCATTGGAATCATTATCGGCGTTGCGGTGGTAGTAACCATCGCTGCCTCCATTGCGGCGTGCTTCTTTTGTGCCTACTGCCCGTGGTACCGTTACCGACATCCCGGTACAGTAGTCGTCACCGGCCAGCCACTCCAGCCGCAAAGTGCTCACCATGCGCCTCCTCTTCCAGTCGCTTACGGCCAGCCTCCGCCGCATTATCCCCAGCTGTAAGCCGGTGTATACCCTCCTCCTCAAGCACAGGGCCAAGCAGTATACCCGGGATACTCAGCTAGCGGCGGACAGCTGCCACCGATCTAGCAGCAGTCCGCTTTGAACACAAGGTCCAGTTGGGAAGTGCCTTCTATATCTTTCATCGGTTAAGTACACTGTACTGTGCTTTGAAGAAGACCGCGTTGATCTTGTATGATTTTGAAAAGGTTGTGAGAAATAACTGACTCTGTGTTGCACAAGGACCCTTGGTGCAGATTTTCCACTTCGAGTTGAACTTCTCGCCTGTGTATAGCCTTGTTTTAATAGTAAACTGACTGCATTTCGTTTTTCAAACACTTTAATTGATTTTTGTTTATAAGATGGATAAACTGGCTTCAGTTTCAATGGTTAAGCTTATTGCCCTTGAAAGGATGAATATTCAACTATACAGCATCGTAACATCTGTTGTTGATATTGAAATATGTATTCTGAAACCAAACATTTTAAGCTTATTAATTAAGCTAAAAGTCGGCATTATGGAATATCCTTCAGTCATTTGATGCAGTAATTGTCAGTCGGGCTCCCACACGGCAATCTTGTAAAACAGTGTTGCTTTAATTTATTTCTTAATGTGATATATACTGAAGATTTTACCGTGTAAAAACAAATAAAGTATGTAGCTCTTAAAGGAAGCTACCTACGATTTTTTTTACTCGGTCGTAAGGCACCTTGTCCAGGAATGGGCTCTGTTTTTGTTTTCGTCTTTGTGTCACGAGTTTCCCAGCGCACGTGTCAACACGCACCACTGCACTGCACAGAAGGGTTTGACAGCAGGTCGTTCATCTTCACCTGTCGCGCAGGTGACTTAACCGACCTTCCGATGACCAGTGCATGGAAGGTCGGAAAATCTCGAAAAGGTGTTTTCAAAGGCCCATGAGTCATTTCGGAGGTTTCTCTAACCATATCTCGAATCTCAAACTATTCGATAAGTGTTTCCTTTCTCAAACACTGGCGTTTTCTTTCTTTTTAAATTGTTGTGGATTATTCATTATTGCTTCAACGGTCATAATATAATACTGTCACATTATACTAAAAAATTTACTCGCTTTAATGTTTTGTCAAACGTAAGTGATATTTATCCAGAAAATGAGATGTTAAGTTTTTGGTGATATGGCTTTAGCTATCACAATGCAACTTCCACTTTAGCACGAAGCCTCCTCCCCAGTAGGCATGAATAGATTGTGCTAGTAAATCCAGCAAAAGTTGCTTGAAAATACACCCATAAGTTGCTCTTAAGTTGCTCAAAAATTTAAAAGTTGCCACCCAAATTTAGAAAAGTTGCTTACTTTTGAAAGGCATTTTGTTCTAGATTACTACTCAAAACATGACGTTGTATGTGTAATTTAACATTATTTGTTGTGATTAATATAATCTTTAAGCCAAACGTAACTAATAATAGAAAGTATTTTCTAATGACGTTTCTAATGAGTAAACATCACAATGTTTGCAATAGACATCATAGTGCTGACTACATAAGAGTTGCCCCAGCGGCTATGGTAACCTCAATAGGGTCAATATCTGTATTATTTTCAATTTCCTCGTCAGACATTTCAGCTTCTAATTGTGATGCCTCGCACTACAGCAAATACCAAGATGGCGGGCGGGAAGCTCTGTTGTTGGAGCAATCTCGTACCCAGAGTCCTCAGGCTCTTTGGCCAGCGGTTAGTCACCAGGAGAGACTCTAGGATATTCTCTGGGATAATGGACTGCCATTTTCCCAGAAAATCTGGGGTAAAACAATGGAAGCTGTTACGGGCCAGCCAATCATTCGACAAACAATTTGATTTTTTGCCATTATCCCAGAGTCTCTCCTGGCAACTAACCGCTGGCCAAAGAGCCTGAGGACTCTGGGTACAAGATTGTTGTTGGAGCGAATAACCACTGGATCCACTGGATGAAGGCGCCCATTAGATAGAAAGCTGCTGTCCAGTTCGTGGGCGCATGTGTTATTTTATAAATCATTTGTAAGAACGTACGACATCCTTAATTTTGACCAGTTTTAATAAAAACCTTTTAATAAAACCAAACATCATGTTAGGGCATGATGTTATTTAGGTCGATAGAATGCCCTATTATACTCTTAATTCGCAAATATCTGTTGATCCGATGGTGGTTTATCACGTGGCACAAATTACGGCATTATACCCAATTACGTTGAAGGGCGTAGTTGCCCGTGAATATAAAACAGAAGATACGCTTAAACTATTCCCTCTTGCTTTCATGCACCATTGCGGCCATTATCCCTGTTGGAAAAAAAAGACAACTTTCCTCCTCTCCCTATATCATACCATCTGTTGAATTAACATTTATGTTCTGCATAGTATAGCTATCTTGTAGTGGGCGCCTTTTTCGCCCCACCTTTGCTGAACATGATATTTTATTCACTATTTACAGTGTCAACTTTGACACTTTACAGGAGTGGCCAAAAATGCCAATCAGGAGTTAATATTTGTTACGTTCATGCCATATCATCTCCAGCAAACTAGTTCGACGCCACGCAGAGCTCCCGTAAACTCAGAACTCGACATTGTATCGGCATAAAGACCTTTATGATGGTTTGGTCAGTTTTTAACTATTTGTTGACTCAAAAGTTGCCAAGGAAGGCAAAAGTTGCTCTAGGTCGCTCGCAGTACAAAAAGTTGCTGAAAACATTGAAGCACATACCTTGCACCAGTTATTGGTGTGTAATCGATACAAACATAACCTAAATGATGTTGGAAACAGAACAAAACAGTAAAACGATCTGTAAATAAAAAGGAAACGACTTTTCTCTATTAAAAAGCGCAGTGAAATTTTGTAGACGTCTTTAAATACACTACTTATAACTTTCGGTGCTGTTTTAATACACTACATCCTTCATAACCAATTTCTACAAATTTATTTTTATACTACTCGATCTACAAGGAAATAGCTTTGCATCGCCTGGAATCATTCACCGAATCTGGAACCCGATTTGGATCGCCATGAACTCGCCAGTGAAAACGACGTTTTGAGTTAAGAGTTCATAAGAGATTCACCGTATGTTGTGCATGCGAGCACTCACATGGTCTAAAATGGAATGAAATGTCGTTTTGAATTACTTTCTCGTTGTAAACTTTGTTTTGTTTGCTTCGAATCAGATGCTCTTATTTATTTTTTAGTTTAGCGAGATCGATAGATCTGATAGATCGAAAGAAAATAGATTTTTGGGGTGACAGAGGCAAAACTGTGTATCACATGTACAATCGGGACGCGCCGACGACATCAAACTGGGTGCTTCATGATCAGAGTACAATCGATCGCATCAGAAACAATCGAGACTTACTAGTTTTCTAAAAATGAATTATTAGGGTGTTTGTAAATACATATCATTATATTTCAGTTTACTAAGATAGATCAATTGAATGGAAATGAGGTTTTTGGGGTACAGCTGTAATCACAACCAGGACGCGAACACATGATCAGATTTATACATAGCAACGGGGACACGCTAGTTCTCTATACATGAATTGTAAGGTTTTTGGTACGGTGTGTCTCTTTTTCATGCCTTTAATATGAGTTTTGTTACATAGTATCACTTTGTCAATATGAAAATTATAATTGTTCTGCAATCAGGCACCAAATTAATTTCTTTACTTGGTGTTGTAATATTATAATGCTGATGCTCTGTTTGTTTACATATGAAAGTCATAACTATTCTGCAAGCAGGCATCGTATCGATATGCTTTGCTGGATGTTGTTGTAATAGAAATACTAAAAATACAATATAAATAAAAGCAATGTTCTCACTGCAGTGAAGTTGACGAGATCTCAGGAGATGATGGCGGTGATGCTGATAACACTGATGGTAGCGATAATGGTGCACTAATGTATGAGCATCAATTATAATATTATGGGTTTCTGTTCACCCTAATAAATGTGAAGAAAATTATAATATTGTGGGAGTTTCTGTTCAAAAATTATCTTTGCCTTTCCCTTTTAAAACAAGGCATAGCTAAATACCCGTTGAAGAAAATAATGTGATGAGGAACATTTTTGTGTTCAACTTTTTCTAATAATTCCACACCATTATGAAGTCAGTGAACAGACAATATCTAACACGAAGTGCAGGCTCTTACGGGGGAATACATTTACATATCAAAAGATTCCCCTGTTTAAGCCTCGTGTGCACGCTAGTTCCAGCTCATAACGGAGAATACGAATAAGGTATATTTTTCTACCCAAATTTTTGGTCCTTTTACTCTAATTTGTGCTAACGTATATGCACTCTCACAGACCAAACCCTGAGCAATTTTCACAAGAGAAGGATAAAGGCCCTTTTTAGTACTCATAAAACGAAAAAAAGATTATTTTCATCGGCGGCATGCCTATTTTCCTTCAATCCCTGAGCGCGCGCGGACACGCACCATCAGATTCCACAGAAGAGTTCGGGCAGTTCAAGCACCTTAAAACCATATACGAGGGAGCTCTAATATTTTATTGAATTTTAAAATAATATTCTAAGGAAAAAAAATATGTATTTTGTCTAACCAGTAAAGATATCAGAGCACCAGTGGAGCTATTATGCGCAATTACCGCGCGCGCTTCAAATGAAGTATCGCTCCACGCGCAAGTGACGAATAATTGAAAACACGTCACAAACGAGCTAAATGATCAAATTCATTGAGAAGTCCCACCCGGACAAATTTAGACATGGAAAGCGTACAGAGTTTTCTGCGCTTTCTGTTTATTATCGTTGTTCTTTATATTTGTATCGTGATTGAAACGAAAGTGTTGATATGGGCGGCGCAGAAACTTCGTGCTTACGTTCAGTACGTTACGAGCGTACTCGAGGTGGTTCACGCAAACACGGCAGCATTGAAGCTGATAGAGCCTGCAGTTGTTACTGGTCTCAAAGAAAGTGCAACATCTGAGAATGAAGGAAGTCGCCTGGTCAAATCAACAATTCAAGGAAAGAAGAACAACAAACCTTTCAAACAAAAGGTAAAGCCGATTGTCGCGAACGAGGCGACAAAAAGAGGTGGGCTTCCAATTCCTGTCATTAATATGAATTTGAAACGAAGCGAAGATGAAGGACGAGGTTCAATTATTGACAATTTCTGTAAGGCAGAGAAGGCTGTCTCAAATACAAAACGCACTCTATGGTCAGAACATACTTATGTTGCAAACAAGAAAGGACGCAGTGGTGGCCGGGAGAGAAACAACGCGAGTATTGAAAATCGTTGTAGCATTACACCCCGGCCTGTAGCGGGCACTTTTCATAAGACTTCACCAAAATGGACAAGTAAACCACAGCCATTGTATTCTGGGTTTAGAAAGCAAAACGAGAATACTACCATTCGACCAAGAAGCAATGGGTGGGTTAGGGTGAACTCACCAGCGGTTGAAAAAGGGCCGATTTCAAGAAAAGACAGACTTTCTACATCGGAAGAGAAAATTACTTCAACTGCAAGTTCAGTCCCCTGTACTGTGTACCTGTGGTCTGTCGATATAAAAGCAGTAACTCCTAAGGAGGAGGCTTCAAACAGCGAGATAATTTATGCACCGAGAACGGTAAAAAATGAGGCCAATCTAGGAACCGCAAAGGATGACAATTGTACTCCGACCTCAAGCGACGAAATCAACTCAAGGACCAGCAACATCTCTCTCATCTTGATTTTTCTGGCAGCAAAAATGGTGTGTGTGGTGACAAACGTAACGCAACAACTTTGCGCACACATCGACAGACTGTGGGTTCTGTTCAGGGACGCTGCTCGGCGTGTGGATCGACACGTGAAAGCCTCGTGGTTCACGGCCCTATGGAAGAAAGTTCAAGAGTTGTATCAGAGACCTTTCAGACACACAGTTGGAATATTCTGTGCTTCTGTTGTATTTTCCTTTACATCAGTTAAATCGAAAGTTTCTGCCATGTTGTCGCGCATTCGATTAGTTTTAATTTCCGGGGCCAGAGGAGATCAGCCAGTTTCATATCAAGAGTTAGAGGATTTGTCTCCCGCCAAAGACCTGGAAGGACCTGAAAGCACTACAAAGAACCCAAAATGGAACAGTTTCACTCAAGCAAGAGAGAATAGCAGCGATTGCAAACATTTCAAGGTGAAGGCACCATCGCATGAGGATCTGTTGAGAAGCGACAAGTCATCTAGAAAGGAGAAAGATTCCTCAGATCCAAATTTAGTGCGCTTCGCTCTGCAAACGTGTTATGTCGAGAAGACTGAGAAAGCAGCTAAAGGGCAGCCATCCAACAAAGAGGCTATTTCTGCTCCAAGAACTGTGAACAGTTCATCTTCACGAAACGAAAGGCCCCGGCACAACCCAAGGTCTCGGAGGAGAAAAGAACAGTCACAATCCTACCCAAACGTTAACCAAGAACACGGGTCAGCAACCGGCGACAAGGAGGAAGTTAATGAAAAAACAACATGCAAAAGAAAAGATAGGGTCATGCCACAACTAATCCCGCCTTCACAAGTGAACGCAGTTGCACCTGCTAAATCACGTGTAAAAAGAAAGAGTTTTTCAATGTTTGGAATTCTGAAATTAACGGCCAGAGCCGATACACCAGAAGTATCCATTCCCTGTCACAAGGAGAAAAGTCCTGCATCGCTGGAACAGAATGTCGTCGAAGATACTCGCGAACGCGCGAAGCGGCGACACAACGAAGAGGAGCTCACGTATTCCGAGAACCAAGCTTCTGCGATCCCGATTTCGCAACACGGGATACATAGAACAGTCCAGACAGCTCCCATTACAGCGACAGGGCCAAAGCAGAACATGAAGAGGAAGGCTGGGGATCTCCCAACTACCCCCGCAAAGTGCGAACCAATGTATGTACAGTCAGTCATTGAAACAGACCTTGTAGCCACACAAATGTCAGAGAACACTACACAGGAGCAGCTACAGCTGATGGAGGTGAGGCAAAGTGTTGAGAAGCCGTTTATTACACAGCAGGAGACAATGGAAGTGAACACTGAGCCAGTAGAAGTGGAGGAGTCATTTGAAGAGTCTAAAGTAGCTTACTATGAGTTTCAGACCACCAAATCAGTGGAGCCAAAGGAGTCAAACGCGGAAGTGAAAATAGAGAACGTCGATGAGGAAATGGAGAGTACGCAAGAACAAGTTTCGTCGTGGAATTTCTTCCCATTTTCTCTCCCGTCATTTTTGAACAAGCACTCTACATCGAACTCACAACCAGCTGAAGAGGACATGGAGACTGGCCAAGTACAGGAAACGTCATGGAATTTCTTCCCATTTTCGTTGCCTTCGTTTTTAAAGACACCGTTTGCCTCGCAGCCAGTGGAAGACGAGATGGAAGTGGTTGAATTGCCAATACTGGTGCCACCCTCATACGAAGAGCCTAAGGAAATGGACATCTATCCACAAGGAATTGAAACGATGACGCCAACCGGACAACTTGGGATGGGAACACCAAAACTAGAGGCACGCAGTACATTACCACAACAGGAGCCAATTAGAGTCAATCATCAGCCACTCACTGGGTGTATAGCAGCGACTCCATTTGGAGAGATCGCAGATGCCAAGCGGCCATTAGCATCTACAGTTGGACTGCTGAAAGAAGCAGTCATGCTGGCTCAGATCCCATTTACCGAATCAGCAATTACCCAACAAGTTGTGCAGCAACCACAGATGCAAAGACCTGCCAGGCACCCCGAAAGTCTTCAAATAATAACATCGTTCGCACATTTTGGTGCGTCACTTCAGCCCCAACTCAATTCTGTTGTAGAATCAGTTCATCAGAATCTGAGCTACGTAGAACAACCAGGCCTCAGAGAAATTGAAACGGCTGACAACACGTCAGCTTATGAGGTGAGAGGACAAGGGGTACCTCCCACATTAGCCAATCAGCTGACTATGGAGCAACTCCAGCTTGTGCCCCCGACAGATAACACAACTGCTTCTTTTGCTGATGAATCTGATTCCGACTTTGGTGATGACTCGGATGAGGAATACGACCTCGACTTGGAGACCATTGCGAAGTTCTCAGAGCTAGAAAGTTCGCCAGATCACGCTCAACTTATCACGAAGATATTGATGGAGAAGGAATCCGCTCAGTGGCACAGTGTCTCGGATTCAGATTCAGTCGGTGACTGTGGTGATAAGTGCGAGCTGACTCAGCCGCTGGATGCAGAAACTATTGAGAAATACTCAGAGCTGGAAGGCATCTT
Organism: Pachyseris speciosa; assembly: GCA_016490735.1. Taxonomy (NCBI): domain Eukaryota; kingdom Metazoa; phylum Cnidaria; class Anthozoa; order Scleractinia; family Pachyseridae; genus Pachyseris; species Pachyseris speciosa. Next base: position 255,785 of record JAEMWC010000717.1, read on the forward strand.
TGAAATCTCCCCTGAAGAAGCTCAACGTTTGATTGGTTGGCTGGCAGAAAAGGAATCATCTTAGTATCAATTGTGACTGACCATTGTGAAACCAAGAGATTAGAGAATTTTGTAACTTACGTAAAACATCCATAGACAACATTTTAACAATGAGTTCAAAAATAATTGTGAGTGACAAGAGAAGAGATAGTGACTCTTGCAAGTGAGCCCTTTCTATGTTAAATCACCAGATCTCTCTACCCAAATGTGAGTTTTGTATATTTTCTGGTCAGCTGTAAACTATGGTTTGGAGGATTGATAGAGGCTCGGTATCCTTGCGAAACAGAAAAACAGGGAAACAATACAAAACAACGAGGGCCAGTTTCTGCTTTGTGTACGAGAACCAAAGTTTTGTAAAGGGTTTTAAAAGCTACGGGTGATTTTGTTCGTTTTGTATGAGTTCAATCGTTATTGGGTTTCAAAGGAAAGTATCATAAAATATTGGAAATGCCATCATCATGGAAGTACTACCATAACACAAACTTGTTATATTTGAATAGCCAAATCTAATAATCTCAACTACAGAGAAAAAAAAACACAACAACACCTTACAGAAAACAGAACAGAAAGGCACTGCTCAGAAGTTTACATGTGACTGGTCACTTCTGGAGGTCATCATGTTACAAAGAAATTAGAACCACATGACATCATGCTATGATTGACTCCAGAGTTAAGAGGCACCAATCATTATTTGCTGCCTTTTTACCTGTCTAAGTTCCAAATGAAACACAGGCACATTCGGCCAAAAATGGTGAAAATTGCATTATCCTTTAGTCTGGTAGTCTTTGTTAAAAACGGAATAGAGAGAAACAAGAAATTTGCATTTATTAATTCAAATACTCCAATAATTAATTAATTAAGCTTAATTGTAATATACCACCAAGATTCAGGGGTGTCAATGCAAACTTTCCATCCTTCCATTATAAATGATAAATGTGTGAGTGTCTGATAGCCTGTTGCAGGATTTTAGATAGTTGAGGCGCGCAGACAAGAATGAGCAAAGAAAATCAAATGGGGACTTGATTTTCTTTGCTCATCTCTGCCATCCTGAGGCTACCTAATAAGATTAAACAAACCAATATGTCCCCCGAGATTAAAATATCAAGGTAAATGTTTCTCAATGTTGCCACAATAGGCCATTTCCAAATTACCTTTGGCCTCTTTAATTTTCAAAGCGAGGCCTGGTGCACAACTATTCGTAGGTAAATATGATTAATTTGCATTTGACTGAAAACTAATTTGCTCTGTTTAAAGTGTTTGTTCAAACGTTAGTGTGAACTGCTCATTAAGTGTTCCTCAGAGAGAGGTATTTTCCTTTGTTGCAGGCTGGCTGCGGCCAAGTTGAATATGGAGCCAGCCTTAGAAGACGCCGAGTACATGGCTGAAGAACTTGAGAACTTGATTTATCTAATGAACAAAGGAAACATGGTACGAAACAAAAGAACAAAAAAAATTAATTTATGGAATGAAAAGCGCTACCTGATTCTGGGTGGAACCGAACAGTGAGGGTAAAAGGCAGAATGAGTTTGCGGAATGGCATGTGGAATGACTTCCGGAATCGCATAATTATGTGGAATGTAGCATATGCAAAATGGCGCGAAGAAATTAATCCAGCCCAAGAGTTAATTATTCTACAGCCTAACACAGAGAATAATCGAAAGCTAGCTGTCGATCTCGGTCACAACTACTCTTTAATGGGCTTGCTTTCTTATGAACTCTTGAGGTGATCAAATTTTACCTTGAGTTTTGCTTTCATAAAATTAGTCTGTTCGGGAATGATAGTCAATGATATTTGCAGTGTATTTGTGCCAATCGTTCGCGGCCGCGAGACAAGCGAATAACTGAACTCTCGAAGACCGAGCGACAAACGAGGAAAACATAATCAGTTGCGAACTGACTACTCCTATGAAATTAGAGCAATGCTCTACACTGAAAAATTTCTCGGTCAAATCCAATTTGTTTTCAACATTTTGTTGTCACCGAGATCAGAAACTAGCTTACGATTATTTACTGTGTTAGGGCCTGTTTAGATGGAGGAAAGGTGCCCCGACTAGCCGAGTTACTCTGCTAGGTGAATTAAAACATAGCCCGCCTTTACATGCAACTCACCTCAGCGGGGTAGTCAGTGGGCTATTTTTAGAGCGGCCGTGAGAACAGCAAACAAGATGGCGGACAAAAGAAACTTTTTTAACGGTAAGTTCAGTTTGTTGATCGCTAGTTCCGTTTGGGGCCGCTTTTTAGTGTGTAGGGTCGTTATTTTGCACTGTAGTAATTGATCGTTGTCACCAGGGGCAGTTCATTAACTTTAAACCCTGACCTGGAATGTATCGCTGCTTTCACGGTCTTCTCACCTCGGCTAGCATCACTGTAGCCTGGATAACCCGGCATGAACCGTTTACATGGCAAAAAGCTAGCCCGCCTAGAAGGGTGCCCCGGGCAAGTAGACAGGGTGCCCCGAGAAGGCGGGCTACCCTGTCTAGCATGTAAACGCTTCAATAAGTTTTCTAAAGAAACGTATGAAAAGTTGGCCCTCCCAGAGTAGCTCGGTTAGCCGGGGCACCCTCCCTCCATGTAAACTGGCCCTTCATATCATAACAACAAATTAGCAGCTCGACCGATTTGAGACTCTTGTAAAACTCTGAAAACCATAATAAGCCTCTGCGAGACTCCGTTCCTAAATCGCTTACAATCGACTCCGGAAAAATAAAAATTTTATTTAATCCATTTCAAAACTGCCAAACGAGTTTGACCTACATTGTGAAATTGACAAGATGGCAAATCTCGCTTGTCTCGCAGCTGAACGATTCTTTCGTGCATACTGCTTCACAAATATGCTGCAAATATCATTCGCGAACAGGCTAATCCTATGAAAGCAAAACTCAAGGCAAATGCAGTCACCTCAAGAGTTCAAAAGTGTAATGTTTTATATACGAAAGCAAGCCAGGGGGCGAGTAGTTGTGACCGAGATCGGCAGCTACATAGCTTGCGTTTGGCTGTTGAGTAATTAACTCCTTCAGTTGAATTAATTTTTTCGCGCCATTTTGCATACATTGCATTACGCATAATTATGCGATTCCGTAAGTCATGCCACATGCCATTCCACAAATCCTTTTACCCTCACGGGGAACCGAAGAGCGCGCGCGAAAAGTGCCTCGCGCGAAGAGACGCCACGCGTGGTTTGCTCACTCTATCATTCCCAAGAAATATACGGGAACTCTCGTAGTCTATATACCCCATCAAAAGCCTTAAGAGTTTTTTGCCGGTGCTCGATAGAAGTCGTAACTCAGCTAAAATAGGAAAAACAATTCAAGCCTTAAAACAAACCATTGTCATGTCTGAGGAAAAAAAATCTTATTTTTTGTAGACGGATTCCATTACCTTTTAAGTAGATTTTTCTATGCGATGGTCATTTTCAGAACTCGATCGGTCGAGAAACAAGTATTTGAAGAAAAATAGGGGCTGAAATCTAAACTTGAATCCGCTATGGAGGAGAAGTTCAAACTAGAGAAGGTAAAAGACTTTTCTTTGTGACTTAGTCTTAAACATCTATAGGGGAATCCTTGTTTACAATATTTGCCTTATTAGCATGAACAATTCAGTTTCTGATGGAGCTACAAATAAATTAGTTCTGAATATTGAAAGGTCATAGTATGAATAACTCTGCCAATGATTATGAGCTTCATGTATTGAATACTTTTTGTGCAACGCGGGTTAAAAAACTCACAATTTTGCAAGGAATGTATGAGCTCATTAGTGCTTTTGCCACCCAGAAAATTTGCAGTTTTTTGAAAGACAATATCTCCTTGAATACTACACCTAAGGAGCTACAAATTTCACAATGTATTAAATTTCACTAACTCTTTAGCTGCCTGGAGTCAAATCACATCTAACATGTTTCCTTCTGTAAGCAAAGCCGTATGCAAATGAGCAAAAATATGAACAATGACGTAAGCATGAATCCCCCTACTGATGGTGCAAGGAGAGACAGGATGGGAATGAAGCAATTTCCGTAGCATGCGAGACTAGAGTTTCCGTGGGGTTACCTGGCAAAGAAAGACCGAGCAAAGGAATTTTTCGATGTTTTGGCCGCGCGAAAAATGGGGCGAGAGAGAGCAAAAAATTGAAAGATGGGGGAGGTTGAATGGGGAGGAGGAGAGGCTTTTGCCCCATGTTTCGCGCGGCCCAAACCTCGAAAATCTTGTTGTTCGGTCTTTCTTTGCTCGGAAACCCCACGGAAATGCTTGCTACGCAGGTTGCAATTTGCGTGTAGGATGCCATAGGGAGGAAAGTTTGCTTACAATTTTCTTGCATCCGAACAACCCGTGCGCCTTGGAGAACGACTACGTTAGCAATGATTTGTTCGCTTTTCGAACTAAGACATCAGTTTTCTTCTAAGTCGACAGGTGTGTGTGCAGTCGAGGTTATCTCCGCATTCGTTTTGTAAAACCATCATTTGATTCCATTACTGTGCGTTCAATTGATACGAGAGGAATGGAAAATTTAATTATTTTCTCGATTGCTTTTTCCCGTATCAGTCCATCCAGCCCTCCCTTGCCGCACTATCCATCCATCCATCCATCCATCCTTACTTCGTCTATATATTGACTAACGTTTTCGATCAAGTTGAGATCAAACTGATGACGATTGTTGCTCAATTTGCAGGCCAAGCAAAAGACCGAGGAAGAAAATGCAAAACTTAAGGGACACCAGAACCCTGCGCAGAAACTGCATCACTTGTTGGCAATAAAGAAGGAAAATAACGCCCTTAAGGAAGTAGGTTCCTTTACGTTTCTTTGCAATGCCTCTCTATGCATTTCATCGATCAGAGACCTTTAACCGTAAACAGTAAAACCATTTTAATATTATAAAACGTTTTTGGAAGAATTGAGTTGCTCCCTAGGCAATGCTAGACATTTGTCGTGAACGTTTCCATTTTGACTACTGTTTTTTTGGTTTCTTCAAAATCAGCAGGTCAACAAGTTGATCAAGGAAACTCAAAAGTGTAGCTGCAAAGGAAAGAAAGCTCCGCTGGCCAACAAAAACGGAGGAGACGGGATTGAAAACATGGAAGGTGGGACAAAAAGAAGCTCCTCCAGTGAGGACGGAATTAGCCCAACTAAGACAAGGGACATAGAGAAAGAAAATGTTTTTACTGCGTCTTCTTGATGACCCGAACTTTTTTTGTACCAGTAAAAGAGTTTGCAAAGGATGTAATTTTTTTTCCTTAGAGGACACTCTTAAACAGGATCGTAGCTCACCTCTAAATTTTCTCTTGGTTTGATCGGCTTTTAGTTGATCACATGTCATGATTGTGTTCACCTGCGAGATAATATCCGACTTCAAGCGATAAGTTACATACCGGAACACGTTGCTGTTGTCAAAGTGGTGAGCTACAAATTCTTAATGCCTTGGAGTCAGTGATTTTTGTTGCGAAGAAAATTATGGTTGCTTACGAACATCCAGAGCTACTCTTTGGTGAGAGTTGATATGCCATGTATTGTATTTTGAACCCGGAATAGGGATGTGCCCCTATCATTCTGGATTTGAAAGGGCCTGTTTTGAAGCAAAGTAACCGGCGGCAGGCTGCCGAGCACTTGAGACGTGCTTATTCTTATGTTTTACATGTAACTACTGGTGGCGTAATGTCAAAAACTCACATACTTTTTCGACAAATAAAACATTTTGTATCAGTAGTTAAATAAATAATTTTAAACAGATTTATGACTTAAAGAATTTGGTTTAAAGAAAACTGTTTAATTTACAGAAAGCGGATTCAGGGGGGTAAAACCGAAAATCGCGTTCAAACCGCCACAAGAAAAAGGGACAACATTATACCACTTGGCGGAACAAGGGGGTCAAAAACAAAAAAAAGAACAACAATGTGCAATCAGTTTTTCTATTAATTTCTGTTTCTTGCCTTAGCCAAAATATACGGTTAATTTTTCTATCAACTTCTTTTTCTTCTCACTGATCTGTTTCAAAGCATTTTCTTTTGGTTTCTTACCATAAGTTGATATAACACGATGTCTCAATCCGTCTATTACCGTGTCAAAATACAAATATTTATTTTTCTCATCGTCTTTGATATTTATTTTCTTTTCAAGTTTGGCTATTCTTTCCAACAGTTGTTCTTTGTTTTCTATCTTCACTTCGTATTCTATTTTCTTTGTTTTAGACAATGGATTGTTTCTCTTGTTTAACAGCTTCTCGCCGTATTTGTAGGCATGATCTTCAATGTGTCCGGTTTCTATTTTCTCAAGTGTTTTCTTGTCATTGGACGGTGCGTTAACAAGTAAATTGATAACCGGTGACTTATCCTTATGTTTGTAAACTTGGCTTTTATTATTCGACAAATGCCATTTCATGCGTGTTTCCAAGTCTTCACAAGTCGAACCGATATATATTTTGCCATCATTGAAAGTCACTTTATAGATTTTACCTTTTGAATACAGACTGTTGAATCTTGCGTTAGTCAATTCCAAAATAGGTTGTTTCCGATTGTTATATTTGTAGTTCAATTCTTTATTATTGACATGTATGTAATCGAATTTTGTTGTCCGCGACAGTGCAGTGTACAATTGTTTCTTGTCCATGCGGCTTACGTCGTGAATGTTATAATGATCGTTAATGTCACAGCCCTGATATTTGTAAACAGTTACACAGAAGCTTGGAATGAAACATTCTGCAAATTCCTTTTGATCATACAGCTCCTTATTCACCACGAATGAATTATTTATTATATCTTCAATCTCGAACTCCATTGTGTTAAATATCTGCTTGTCTTTGATGTTCTGAGTAGCTATAATAGGCATGCCTTCACAGACATTGTATTTTTCTGTTTTACCATTATATTTGAACTCTACAGAAACATATCTACCGTTTTTCTCCTTTATGAATCTATCACAACATTCGGCATTTACTTTTATCCTTGTTGAGTTCAAATAGCAGATGTTCTTGTACAGTTTCTCTGGTTGTGAGAACCATGTTGTAACCTTACCATGTCTCAAGAATTTATCCAGCATAACGTGTGTTGTTTTGTCATATCTGGACGAATCTTCGATGTACTGGAGAGTTTCTGTATTAGGACACATTTTTCTCACCGTTTTGGAATAAGTGTAATCATAATGTATTTGGCTACCAGCTTCAACGGGTTCGCATTGATTAGGATCACCAAACATATAGATCACGTTATTGAACATAGTAAATGCTTGATAGATCATGGTCATCCATTTGTTGGGAACCATACTGAATTCCTCAATGAATATTGTTTTATCTTGGAGACTATTGATGTCTCTACCGTGCCATTCACAAAAGTAAGAATCAAATGTGTAACACATACTATTGTCATCTCTCAACCTACTCTTTACATTTTCAATTGCTTTGTTGGTGAATGCAAGTACCAAAGGATTTGTCGCCTCTCTGACCATTTTGCAAAGCTTGGTTGTTTTACCACTGCCCGCCTGGCCATTGAAAATACATCCTTTGCCGTTTTCCATCTCGATCAATCCAACCATGTTCTCCCTGTAATGTTTCTCGAAATACACCAATTTAGTATCGGTAACATATGCTTTTCCAATCCTTTTGGTACAGAATGAGACATCTTTCCTTCGCTTAAAGTTCTTTGCAGGATTAGTTATAAGGATACCGTCAGTATTATAACCATACAGAACACTATCTTTGCCATGACAGGCTTCTATCAGTTGTAAACATTTCAATATTGCCTCAGATACAACAAACCGATTGATACTTGTATTGTCGGAGAATATGCGCTCACAAGTTTGTTCCTTAATCAAATAAATGTCTTTGTAATGGTCTATTGTAACATTTCTTTTATCAGCCATTGCTCTGGTCCAACAGCACATTGCAGTTTCATAATCAGAACATGTGAATCCTTGGTTTGTCTTATTGTATTTTCTTCCAAGTTCGCCTATGAAACTGTTAGCAAGCTTCTTTGCCTCTTTCTCGGGGAATTCGTCAAACACATACTGTATGAAGCTCTTAAAAGTGTCAGGTTTCAAGGCCTTTTTCGTCACAATCTTGTACTTTATTTGAGACGTGGGCATGTTCAATGTGTCGACAAGATAAAACACCAAATTGTTTGAATAAAAACCTGCTTCAATCTGTATGGGTGTACCATAGTTGTTCAAAACTGTTTCATCGATATAGAATTCTCCACAGAGTCTGAGATCGTTTTTACATCTGAATGGCTCAATCTCACTGTGGATAGTATAAACAGGTATTGGATGGACGTTATTCAGCAATATGTTTGGGTATGATTTGGATATATCAATGCTGACAACATCGTCTGGTATATCTTCTGTTGAGCACCATTGAAGTGCCCGTGGGTAATAATCATCCAACATCTGTCTTGCATCGACATTGTAAGTGGACAGGGGTAGATATCCACACATTTGTTTGAATAAAGCTGTACTGATGCTTGTAAACGATTGATTGGACCACTCGAAGTCGTGAGTCTTGTACTTCTCAAAAAGTTTGTCGCAAATGGATTTCCTGATGTCGTACTCCTGATTGAGAAGATACATGTTTTGCTGATGATCGAGAAAGCCATCAAGTATTCCATTGTTGTTCCAATGCATGTATTCGACATATAATTTGGACGAGTTGATGTAAATATCAATTGCCTGTGTCATTTTTGCTTCTTCGGGAAGGACAATGATGTTATTCTCCTTATCGAGACCAACCAAATCATCCAATCGTTCAACCTTGTGTACTAGTTCGTGTCTTCGGGACCATTTTAACTCAGTCCCGTATGTTTCAACAAGGAATTGCATTTATGGTCAGCCTTCGAAGCGGTCAATTTGAGTCTTTCATCTGTGATGGGAAAGCAATGGTGGTCTTTCACAATATACACTAATGTAACATCTGTTTGTGTGTTCGAATTAGTGAACGAAACAAATTTCCTGTACATTGAGTCAAAGGCATGGATGGTGAGGTTTGTGTGACAATTCTTGGCCCATTCAATGAGCTGTTCTGTATTGATCATATCGCCTTCAGGAACATAGTCATAAATCTCATTTTTCAACTTGTCATATGTATAAGTCTTGAATCCTTTCCTGCCTCTAACTTGGTCCCAAACATAATCAATGACACAAGAATTTGCACCATATGATTTTATTGGCCTCTGTTTGTTCAACAAGTACGATTCCAATTTCAAACTACCCATTAGATGCTTCATAAAAAACTCTTTCCTATGGGTAATGATCTTGCACCCTATTTGGACTATTTCCTGGGCCGATAAAAGTGTAAAGTTGTTGTCCAATAGTGTGTACACCATGAACTTGTACATATCATGTTTACTCAATCTAGGTACTTCCACAGAAAAAGGACCATATGTTTTGTCCTCTATTATCATCCCATCGCGGATGTCAACAAATAATGTAATCGATATCTTCTCCCGCGTGCCGGAAATATTGTTGAGTCTCTTACCGAATAGTTTGGTAAAGGATGAGCCCCTTTTGGCGGGTGAATTAGATAGTTTTAATTCCTCTTTCCTGAATCTGTTCAAAGACACGATCATTTTCGGGTAGACGACGTAATCTTTCATCTCGTTGGTTAATTTTCTGTATTTTTCATCAACTGCGTCAATTTCTTTCTGTGTGTGTTTTTTTATTTTTTGGATTTTCCTTATACTCTTGTCCAGGGGATTTTCATATTCTTTCATTAATAATTTGATGAGCTGTTTCTTGCTCAGTTTTTTGAGATCTTTCTCATTCATTCTTTTACTATTAGTTTTGATAATATTTTTTTCCATCTTATATTATAATAATATCTATATGTTTTATTCTTAAATGTGTTTCATCTCGCGTTTAAGTATGGTCCAAATCGTGGATCTATTGAATTGATTAAAGATACATTTTTCATGGTCGATAATTCAACTGGTCCAAAATCATGGATCTATTGAATTGATTAAACTTCGTTTTTTTTATGCTTCTTAGTTTGTTTGTGTTGGGTTTTACCGGCTAATGTGTAGTTTTTGCCATTATTGCAAACTTCACAGTACCATTCTTTATTTACCATATATTCATTTTTATATAACCGGAAAACTTCTTTTGCTTCCTCTTTTGTTGCATATTTTCTTGGTCTGCCAACCGTTCTCTTTTGATCGTTCATATAATATTATACTATAAATTTTTTTTATATAATTATCCTATCCCTTTATGTAGACCCTATGTGTTTCCATATACTTGGTTATTTCGTGGATCAAATCTTCGAAACAATTACGCATGAGGTACTGGCATTCATTCTTCTCATACATTGCCTTCATTTTAAGCTGATTATTGGATACAGCGAAGATGCCAGTTGGGCTTTTGAATTCTAGGCACAGAGCATTTTTCAGTTGGATTCAATAACATCAAATCACACTGACCGGCCATATATCCTTTGTTATAACTTTTTATTCTCATATTTGAGCTTATTTGATTCTCACCTAATCCGGCAATCATTAATGCGTCTTCATATTTCTTTCTGATGAATGAAACAATCTTATAATGCAGATCATTTTCACATTCAATTGTTAGCATATTGTTGCTTCTGTCATTGAACCGTTTGTAATAACCTTGTTTTCTGATTGATGGTAATACTTTTGATGTAACCCAATGTTTGAATTTTACAGCTTCTTGTTTTTTAGAGGACAGTATTAGTGAATAAAGTCCAGATTCATTTATAAAAAAACATCTGAAAGTTTTTTCGATGGTCTCGACACGAGGGACCGTTTTGGTCCCCCGTGAATTTGTGGTCTCGACCTGATGGACACTTTTGGTCCCTCTGCTATTTGTGGTCTCGACATGAGGGACCGTTTTGGTCCCCCGTGAATTTGTGCTGATTTTGTGGTCTATCAAGATTTTATCATCAGACACAACATAATTTCTAACCGCTCTTTGTGGATTTTTATAGTCAAGAATTTTGGCTATGTCTCTACCTCTGAACCATATATCATTTTTATCATCGAGATAACAATCTATTGATACATCTAATTCTTTATTATCGTAGGAATATTTTTGCATTTGTATATTATATTATAATAATTTATTTTTAATTGATTTTCGACCTGTGTTTAAATATAGTCAGGAATAATAATATTCTTGGCTACATGGTAGCAAATAAGCGGTTGCAAGCCGTAGAAATATCTCTCAGTTATATATGTTAGATAATTTTCTTTTATAATATATCTTTTAAATCCCCGAACGGTATCCAACTGTTGAAGTCATCACTATATCCCTTCCACTTCACCAAAGCTTGTTTTTTCTTATAGTCTCTGCGAATGACTTTATCGATACGGAAAACATCCTGTCTGGCTTTTAATAATTCAGGTTCATAAAAACTCCCTTCAATATCTTCACCTTTCAGATCCTTTATTTTGTATGTTATTGGATTAGTGTATTGAATCTTATCAACTGTGAACACTTCCTCAGTCCAATTTGGTGTATAGCCCTTGTCGAACACATTCCGTTTATACTTAGATATTCGGACCTTGTCGCCGACTTTAAATTTTGGTTTAGCTGATAATGGCTCCATATCACCATACAAATTGAAGTAAACAGTTCCTTCATTCTTTTTCTTTGAAGCCTCTGTAGGTGTCATCTTTATGCTTGAATGTTTGGTATTATTATACTGTTTCACTAATTTTGGTAACATGTCTAAATACTGTGTATTACCTTGAACAGTGAACTGCTTCCACATTTTGGATTTAATTGTCCTATTCCATCTTTCAACTACTGATGACTTCTCTTCGTTCTCAGTTGAGTACATCTGTACACTATGTTTCTCTAATAGGTCTTTCAAGTGTTTGTTGTAAAACTCTTTACCTTTATCAACCCATAAATACTGTGGTTTTCTGCCTTCCTTGAATATTGTTTTGAATGCTTCAGTGACAGATTCACCTTTCTTATCCTTCAATGGGATAATCCAACCATATTTGCTGAAGACATCAATAACCATAAGAAGATATCGATAACCTTTATTCCATTTACTGAACTGTTGCATTTCAACTAGATCACTTGCCCATATTTCATCAATTTTATTTACAATCACACGCCGCCGAGTAAAATTGCGTTTTATGGGTGCATGTAATTCATCAGCTAATTTTTCTTGCCAGTTTTCTTCACTCGACGGCTTTTTCCGTTTTTTGGAACACCAAGACCTAATTTCTGTTTTTTGTCGATTAAGAATCTGGCTGTTTGACCCCATTTTGGCATCTCACCATAGGGAATGGCATCAAGAGAATTGATCATTGTTCTATCACAATCACCTTTATTCTTTCCCATATCATAACAAATATCGTGGTAAGCTGCTATCTCATCCACTTTATTGTAAGGTAGGACATTCCATTTTGTAACCTCACCTGTATTTTTATCATATTCCAGTTGTTCATGCAACGGGTTATAAGGTCCCATATATTTATATTTACTGGGTGTCCATCCAGCTTTGGGTTTAGGAAGCTTGCCAATTAATTTGTGGATATCAATAGCTCCACCGTAATCCAATCCCTTGATATCTGTTTTGTAACGAATATTTGGTCTCACTTTAGTTGACAGTTGTTTTAAAGCTTCTGACCCAACCTTTGTGATAGCCGGCTTTGCGAGGGAAAGTCCTTTGTCAATTAATTTCTTCTGCAACTTTGGATTTCTCATTGCTTCTGATGCATAATATCTCCCCATTTCAACTCCCTTCTTAGCCAAATAAGGAACACCATGTTCTAAGAATCCTGTTAGTGCCATATCTGCTGCAGAATCCAATATGCCCGCCCCTTTTTTGCTCACAAATTTGGTCTTTGTTATTCCACATTCAGCACATTTGCATTTCATCATGGTTCGACCGTTTTTTGTAGTCTGATATTTTTCACTTCCTGGGACACATTCAGTCTGCTTCTTCTGTTTGACGCAATAAGATCTCATATACAAATGGGTTATATTAGTTTCTCCCCAAATAATTCTTTGCTGTGTCGCCAACTAATTGACCCCAAGATGTCCAACCTTTGTTGTCTTTACCCTTCATTGCCCTGCCAAGTGAACCCATGAATTTAGGATCTGTGAATGGCTTTGGAATTGGGACACCTAATTTCAGATATCTTGGGTCAAAAACTTTGTCTCCCCATCCTTTACCAGACTGGTTACCTTTCACGAACTTGGACTTTGTTATTCCACATTCAGCACAAGTGCATTTCATCATAGTTCGACCATTTTTCGTCTTCTGATATCTCTCACTTTCTGGCACACATTCAGTGACTTTCTTCTGTTTAACACAATATGATTTCACCATTGTATATAAGTTAGATAAGTTTCCACCTTTGATGCCGTCCGACTTCATCTTTTCCAATTCTTTGTTGACTTTTGCAAGTTTGGCATTTATATCTTTTCTTTTTTCAATATACTTTTCTGCTTCTTTCTTGATCTCTTCCTTTTCATCTTTTCGAGTGTTTGTGTATAGTATCTTGTCCTTGAGTTTTTTGAGTGCGGCATTGTTTATAATTCTTTCAGAAATCAATTTCTGTCTTCTCTTGTCGAGATCTCTTGGCGATCCTGCTGATTCGAGAATACGTGAGTCAACCTTACTTAATCCCCAGTATCTGACTTGTTTCCTCTTCGCGCATTCTTTCATCGAACATGGTTTCTTTTTCTTGTCAAGAACACCACATGTACAATCCATATATTATTACATTATATATTTTTGAAGTAGTCTATGATGAGTCTGTGATTGACACTTGGGTCTGTTGGATTGAATCTGGAATTGTGTATTGTATCCAGTATAGATCTGCCTTTTTGTCTCTCGAGAAGATAGTATAAACACCAATATCCACATAATACTGATTCCCTTTCTTGTATCTCATCGCCTGAGTATTCAAGTTGTTTACCGCTTGTAGCCATATATATTTGAACTTCTGTTGGCATCATTAAACCGAAAGAGTCGAAGTATTCACAGTATTTATCATTTTTGAAATTCCTATAACAAACCCAATGAGTACCAGGTCCAATTTTGGAATCAAGATTGACTATCCCACATTCATTGTTTTTTATTTGTCTGGGAAGATTGTCTCTTGAAAATACTCCTCTAAAATGTTTTATTCCAAGTTGTTTTACCCAATTGATTAAATCAAAGTTGGATAATGGTTTATTTACAAAATGGTTCCTAGTATGGGGATTGAATTGAATGGACTGTTTGGTCCTAGTAGAAGCCCTTTTCCTTTTCTGGTCTTTTTTTTTTCATTCCATAACCGATTGGGTTATCCCATGTACCAACAACCGGGGGCGATTGCCATGGAATCATAGCATGTTTCCCACCACTTTTATTTTTTTTGACTGCAATGTGATCTGGAACATGAACTGGTATTGACCGTCTAGAACGGCTGTGTTCAACATGCAAACCCTTCCCTGTTAATTTTCTGATTGCTTCTATGGCTAAAGGAATTCCAATACTCGCCAATATTGTTCCAATACCTTTTCCAGTTTGAGCTTTTGTCGGTTTTATAATAACGTCTCCGCCATACTGCATTTTTTGGATAATATCTGCCATCTGTCTCGTATTCAGTAAATTTCCTACATTCAATAATTGGGATAAATTGGCATTAGGAATAAGAAATCCTCCACTTTGTTTCTTTCCAAATAGTTTATCAATGCCGAGACTTGCTAATGAAGAAAGAGCACCTGTGGCCAATGCTGGATCCGCTTTAGCTACTGCCTTACCTGCATATGGTAATAGTCTTGTTCCAAGTGAAAAAAGACTTGACCAAAGAGAACCTCCCTCCTGTACAGATTTTCTGACCTGGCTTTTGGATATATTAATGTCTGAACTAGTTCCATTTCTTTTTGATTTCATCAGTTTGTTTATTTTTTTTTTTTGTCAACATAAGTTGATCACCGCCAGATAATTCATCATGAGTTAGCCTCAATGTTACCGCTGAATTTGATTTAATAGCTTTTGCCAGTTTTTCTTTCTGACCTTGTGACAGAGTCACTCCATGAGGATGATAAGTAGTCATATAATATATGTTTATACTAAATTGTATTTAATACAAACAATCATTTAATTTAATTAATTATTTATTTTATTTAATTTGTTTATTTATTTATTTATTTTATTTATTTAATTATTTAATTTATTTATTTATTTTATTTATTTATTTTATTTATTTAATTATTTAATTTGTTTTTATTTATTTATTTATTTTATTTATTTATTTTATTTATTTAATTTGTTTTTATTTATTTAATTATTTAATTTGTTTATTTATTTATTTAATTTATTTAATTTGTTTTTATTTATTTAATTATTCCATTTACATAGATCTCAGAATCAACTTTCCATCAGTCTTTCTCATCTCAACATCCTGTTCATACAGCACAAGTGCATACACACTGTAATCAGCATTTGTTGCCCCACTCAAAGTGTATTTGAAAGTCAGTTTTGTCATTCCATCTTTTATGTCCTGCTTCTGTTTGGTCAGATCAAAGTAAATGAAAGGGAATATTGTACCAAAGTTTCCTCTCGTGAGAAGGGTGTTTTCATTGAATTCATTCACAACACGAACATAATTCAAAACGTCTCTGAATACCCTTGTGGGCTCTGTTGATGGTTTGTAATGAACCTCTGGATAATCGTTTCCATTTCCAACCTCTAGATAGCAATTAGTCAAAGTCCGGTTATTTGCAACAGAGAATGTGTTATACAAGAATTTATTGGCTGTCTGAGATGCATCACTTGCATCATTGATGATGAATACAAAGACATGTCTGGGTTTGTTTATTCCTGTGGAAATACGGAAATTGGCAGTCTGTTGTCTTGTTGAATTGCCTCTCTCAACCATTTCTCTCATGTAAGTCCACTTCCTGGTGTCAAGATACCTGCTCATGTACAGAGACTTCCCCACAGAATTGAAAACAATTCTTGGAACTATTAGCTGGAATTTAGTCAGTATCACACGACAATCATCACTGGCCTGCCAAATTACATTTGCATCACTCTCAAGTGTTAGGTTCACCTCTACTTTTGAGTTAGGCATGAGTTCTTTCCAAAAGCTCTTGAAAAAACCTTATCTGTTCAATGCTATCTCTGCATTTATTTCACCACCATCATTAAGCAAAGCTTTACGATCTGAGAATCCTTTGCTTATAAGCAGCTTGTGCCACTCTGTTTTCAGCACCTCTGCTGGTGTCAAGATAGAAGAACTCATTGGTTCCCTGACTTGCAGCATAACCCTGTGAATACTCAAGCAATGACTTAATATTTGTGGCTTGGTTAGCATCTCGGCATTCATAAACATCGATTCCATTCATTTTTACATTAATGGTGTTAATAAGAGCGTGAAACTGAATTAACAATACCATTTCGATCTGCAGCAGCAATATTAGCTCCATCTGCAAGCTTATTTTCTTTGAAAATAACATTAAAACGGGCATTATACCAGTCAAATGGTGTTGTCTCTCCACTGTTATCAACAATGAATCTGTAACCTGTTTTCCTCTGATGAGCATTGTTTGCAACTACAGTATTAAGTGCCGTCTCAAGCTCAAAGACAACATCTTCATATCGTTCGATATATTTAGAATCACGATAGTTTGACATATATTATTGTGTTAGATAAAAGTTACAGTTTTTTTATTTCTATTTTATTTTTTACTTTATTACTTTATTTCTATTTATTTTTTACTTTATTACTTTATTTCTATTTTATTTTTTACTTTATTACTTTTATTTCTATTTTATTTTTTACTTTATTACTTTTATTTCTATTTTATTTTTTACTTTATTTTTCGAGGTCTACCTCTCATTCTCTTGATCTCGCCCCCAGTCTTAATCTCACTCTCAGTTCCACTTTTTCTCTTTTTCTTACTTAAAAGTTCTATTATTTTGTCACCACCTTTTTTTGCCAACATGTTCACCAATTGTTGTAGCTGCTTTTTTTACAGCTGTTTTGACAGCATCACTCACTATTCCTTTACCCTGTTTTGTGTGATATTTTTCATATTCCACGTATTCGAATCTTCTCATATACTATTGGGTTTTATAATTCTGTCCCTCTCAAGAATAACTCAATATACCAATCTATCCCGTTCAAATCAACTGGTGCTCCGGAAGAATCAGTGACATAAAAACGTATTGAGCTGATTGTGTGTGTTGAGATAGGATTCCATGAAAGAAAACGAGGTTTGTAAGTGAAAGGTAAACTTCTGACGAGATCTGTGACTGGAATAACAGCGATTGTATTTGTACTATTGCCATCAACAATGCTATCTGTCACATTATCACAATTGATATAAATTTCATCCACTCCTCTTGTAATATCTGGTAGATTTGTTCCATATTCTGTTGCTGAAACTAATTTTGAATCGAAACCGATAAGTTTTCTGAAATCATTATTTCTCAGATCCACTCGATAGTTTTCATCAAGTTCAATCAAAATGCGATATGTTGACAAAACGAAATACATGTTAATACCATACTTGAATTTTGATTTGTCTGTTTCAGATGGATTCAGTACATGGCTACTTTTACTCATATACTCATGAATGTAACTATTGATATCGTCGTATGAATCCATCCCGTCAACGAATGTTATTGTTTCCCAGTTTACACCTTTGTCATAGCTATATTTAATTTGATTATTCCCTAAAGATTGTCTGATGTTGTACCAACTGTATGTCATATTGATAACATTCACAGCCATTTCATATTTCAAATCATTCGTTAATTTGATAGGTGTATTGAATCTTTTTTCAAAATCATGACTCTTACTAACACCAATTTTGTCTCTGTTTTTACTGTTGAATCGTAATGAAATTTCTGTCATATACTTTTACATTAGATATTTCATCATTATTTTATTCAGCTCATCGTTTCCAACTAATCCAAGTCTGCTTAATGTGTGCAATATATTTACAAACTCATTTCTGACACTCATACTGTTGTTGCCAGCAAAAATAGACCCACCCAGCAACTGTAGTCTTGAAAGCAAGTCATTGATATTATTATAATGAACAACACCTGCTCCATATTGTTTTCTCTTTCTCATTCCTTCCCCTGTTTTGTATTTGTAAGAAGCCAGTACATCTGCAATCGTTTCTCTGTATTTCTTCAAAGTTTGTAATTCTCTGTCATAAGATTGTTTATCTTCTGGTGTTTTCGCAAATCTTTTTTTAACTCCAATACTTTTAGCTGTATCTCCAGATCTTTTCTTTTCCTCGAGAAGTTTTTGTGGGGTGACTTGAGTTAAATCGGATGGTTTCAAAAGCTTGTTATTTTTAAATATAATTCTGTCATCTTTATCGAAATAGTTATCGATATTTAAAATGCTGGGTTTCTCATCCTCATCCTTATCTGTTGGTGCTTCAATGGCTTTAGGAAGTTCCGTTCCCATTGTAATTGCTCTGAGATTAGATTCTATAACATCATCAAGTCCTTTTGTTAAAGCCTGTTGATTTTGTTTCAACTGTTCAATGACTTTATCCTGTTTTTTGTCAACACTTTCTTTCACACTCTTCTGGACATCAATAGAGGGTTTCAGTAATTCTGAGGTTGTATCATATGCATCCTGTTTTCTGTTTTCATAAGTCTTGATAACCTCACGAACTTCTCTTGTTTTATTTCCAGCTTCAATTCCACTTTTGAGAAGCCTTTTCATACGTTCTATATCCATATACAATTGTGTTAGACTAATCTAAACTATTAACATATGGAAATTCCAAATTATGATATCGTTCAGAATTCAAATAATTCATTCAGACAGTTGTATCCGTATATGCCAAAAGATACATTCAGAATGTTATTGGCTGGTAATTCTGGATCTGGAAAGACAACCTTGTTCTTGCATCTGATTATGGAACCTTTGGTCTATTATGATCAAATACATCTATACGCCAAAAACTTGGATCAAGACAAATATCAATATTTACAGCAAGTTATGGATGGAATAAGCAAACAAGTTGGTTACCCCGTTTTAGTATGCAGTCAAGATGAAATACTTCCTGTTGAACAAATAAAAGACACTGATTTACAGCGACTGGTTGTATTTGATGATTTCGTGACGGATAAAAAACAAGATCAAATCATAAGCTATTTCATTCAAGGACGTCACAAAAATTGTTCAGTGCTATACCTAACACAGTCATTTTACGGTTGCCCAAAATCTGTTAGGCTTAATTGTAGCCATTTCTGTCTTTATGATTTTCCATCCACAAGAGAGAGAAACTGTATCTCCCAAGAGCTTGGAATCGATAAACAAAAGTATATTGAAGCAACCAAAAAGCCGTATTCCTTCTGTTATGTTGACAAGCCAATGAAAACAGTGAAGAGAAATTTTTACGGTGTTATCTAATCTAATAATATATGGGATTATTTAATGATTTACCAACTCCAGACAATATAGGAACTGGTAAAAGAGGTGATAAAGGTGATAGAGGTCCTGCTGGTCCACAAGGTCTAAAAGGTGATAAAGGTGATAGAGGTCCTGTTGGTCCAAAAGGTGATAAAGGTGATGTTGGAAGTGGATTAAAATTAACACAAGATGGTAACTATGATCTTGAAAATAAACGCTTGACTAATGTTGGAGAACCAAATTCAAACAAAGATGCTGTTAATATGAGATACGTCAACGATGCTGTTTTATCAATTGAAGGAACACGTGTTAATCCATTTAAATTTCTTCTTGAAGATATATCAAAAACAACTATTCTTATAAATGCAAATGATCTCAAATTGGAAGATTTTAATAAAAGCCCTTACTTAATAAATAAAAAAGCCTTGTCTTTTGTTATTCCTACAGCTAGCCTGACAACCGTTCTTCGTTTTGATTTGTCACAATTGGAAGTTTCAAGATACACTTTTGCTGTTGAGTTTTATACAAACGGTAATCCAAATAATGCAACAGTTGATGATGATAATTTGTCATCCAATTTAGTTGAAAGAAAAGATTCTATAAAAAGAGCATTTCCAGAGACTCATCTTGTAGAGGCTTATCTCAAAAGAATATTCTTCCTTGAAAAAACAAGTAATGGTCAAACATCAATGGAGTTATTGTTGATTTCACCATATTTACAAAATAATAAAAAACATTATGTTATAGTTTATGGTGTTTACGGATTTTCAAATATCATTTTATCACATATTCACGACCCAGTGTATGAAATTGAAAACGGCAATGTTGCTTTTGGTGGTAAAATTGACATGAAAAATAATAGAATCATGAACCTACAAGATAACCCCTCAAACCCACAAGACGCTGTAAACAAAAAGTATGTTGATGCTGAAATTGCTAATTTTAACACATCAGACTTTGTCAAAAAAGATGGAAGTGTTATAATGACAGGCAATCAGGATTTTGGGGGGTTCATTATAAGAGGTCATGGGATAGGAAACCAACCAGCAGATCTTGTGAATAAATCTTACATTGACACTAATGTCGCATCTAAAAGCAGTATCGGTCAAACTCTACTTCGAGATGGAACACAAGTTATGATTGCTGATTTGGATCTTGGGGGCAACAAAATAACAAATGTTGGATCTCCAAACTCTGATAAAGATTCTGCCAACAAAAAGTATGTTGATGACCTTGTTTTTTCAGCATCTGGAACACAAAAAAATCCATTCGCTTTTCTGTTGAAAGATATTACCAAGTCAACCGGGATACAAAATGTCAATAGCCTTCGAATTGAAGATTTCAACAGATCACCATATCATATTAACAAGTCATCATTGTCTTTTTTCATCAAACGAAGAGGCAACTTTACATCCAAGATTCGTTTCAATTTAACATCACTGAGAAACGCACAGTATACATTGATTATTGAGTTTTATTCCCCATCTGATCCTCAAAATGCTGTAGTTGATTTATTCATTCCAACTGTAAATATACGAGATGCGGGACAGCCGTTTCAAAAACCTTTTCCTGAAACTCCACACGTTGATGGTTACATGAAAAAACTTTTCCAGATAGAAAAAACCAGTGGTGGTCAAGCGGCAATACAGGTTGAGCTAAGTAGCACAGCTCCAGCGTCTAACACCAAAACACATTTCATTGTTTATGGAGCTTATGGCTTTCATACCAACTTGTCTTACTTTGTCCATGACCCAGCTTATGAAATTGAAAACGGTCATGTTGTGTTTGGTAGTAATGTTGACATGAAATTAAACAAAATCCTCAACCTGCAGGATAACCCCTCAAACCCACAAGACGCTGTAAACAAAAGTTATGTGGACCAGAGGTTGCAAACCAAACTCGATGCGATTGCACAACAAAATCTAAATATGAACAACACTGCCATTACTGATCTTGCTCCACCTATCAACGCAGACGATGCGGCGACAAAAAGGTATGCCGACGAGTATTTTCTTCGACGAGACGGTTCGACTGCGATGTATGGAAATTTGTCGATGGGTGGAAATAGAGTGACGAATTTAGCGGACCCGTCGAATGAAACTGATGCGGTGAACTTCAGAGTTTTAAATCGAGCTGGAATAGCTATGAGAGCAAACGCTTTATTATTGAATGGAACAAATGCGATGGCAGCAGACTTAAAACTTGGAGGGCATAAAATCATTAACTTAAAAGAAGGAACAAATAAAACCGATGCCGTAAATTTAGATCAATTAGAAAAAAGTCATATTTCATCTGCTTCTCATCCAAAGAATGCTTTCAAATATTTGATGAATGATATCGATGAAATTAGCACTGAATATGGCTTGACAGTTAATGGATATGTCAATTTACCTCAGTCACCACATTTGATTTCAAAAAAGGTTATTGATGTAGACTTGAATAAAGAAGCTAATCATATTTACAGAGCTAGAATTGGTTTTCATATGTACACAATAAAAGATGGAAAATACACTTTCATTCTTGAATGGCTATTTCCTGATTATGAAGGAATGAGTCTTAGTAGTGTAACATTCAGCGCAACTGGTGGAATTACAATTCATAAAACTGTAGGGAGAAAATTTGATAACAGAAATGAAGATCATTCGAGATATTTATTATGGATTGAAAAACCATCAGTAAGTTCACCGCCTGAATATTTATATTGTACAATACATATTAATGCTAACCCAACTTATCCAAATAAGTACAAAGTTCATTGTGTTGCATATGGTATTGATTTTGAAGCAGTAGACGTTCCATCAAGTGTTTACGACTTCGCAGAAGCTTATAAAATCGTGAATGAAAAAATGCAATTACAAACTGATTTAGATTTGAATGGTTTTGATGTGAAAGAAAATGAAAATTGGTTGTTTGGTGGAGACAATGGTGAATTGACAATGCTGAATAATATTAATATGAACACTTATCTGATAAAAGAGGCTAAACTTGGTGGTGATTTAAATCTGAATGGCTATAGAATTCATAACGGTGGTTTAAATCTTTTTCGTTCAAGCGTTACAGGTGTAATTATGGAAACGGCTTTCGATTTGGGTGGATTTGCTCTTTACAGGCCGAAATTAGGAGGTGATCTAAATTTGAATGGGAATGGAATAATCGGTCAAATACAATATTTAAATTGCTCTGTCAAAGCCAAACGAGGACATAATAAGAATGTTTTAAAGCCTGTATTGATAAATGGCTCTGATTTTTTAGTTATTCATAACAATAACTTTTATATTAAGAAAATGTATATCATACAAGGAACAAGCCCCGGAATATTTTATTTCAAGAGAAAAGCTGAAGGTGGTGGGCCTTTGCCATTACCAGCAACTATTTATGAACACAGACAATCTTCTTTGAGTAGAAACATCACAACAGTCAACATCAACAAATCATTATCGAGAGGCTATTTAATCATTGATTATTCACATCCTAATACAGGTGCATTTGATACAACATTCACACTTGAAGTAATTATGAATTAATCTAAAATAATATTATATGGGATTATTCAATCATTCACTAAATCAAGACAATAAAGGTGATACTGGTGATATAGGTCTAATTGGTCCACAAGGTCCGCAAGGTCCGCAAGGTGTTTCAGGTTCTGTTGGCCCCAAAGGTAATAAAGGTGATGGATTTACATTAACACAAGACGGGCATTTTAATATTGGAGGAAATAAAATAACGAATGTTGATGAAGGAACATCGGATGATGATTGTGTAACAAAAAAACAACTGGATTTGAAATTAGATAGAGCAACTTTTGTTATATCAAATTCACTGCCTGGTATACCTGTTCTTGATGGTATTTCAATTGCTTTGATACCATCTCTATCTGTATTGACAACTGATGCTGATGATAGAGTTTCTAGTTGGCTGGATCCTGTTAATAATGTCACTTTTACACAAACTTCTAATTCGAAAAAACCATTGTTACTGAGAGATTCAGTCAAGAAAAAGTTTTTCATACGTTTTGATGGCAGTGATGACTACTTGGAGAACAGTTCATTTGATGTTTCTAAAGTTGCTGGACGGAGTGGAAATACTTGTACTGTTATAATCATTGCAAACACAAAACAAACAAAATATCAATCACAATTTCAATGGGGTAAGGGTGTTGTTAGATTTGGTGTTCATCTGCCTTGGATTAATGGAGCATGTTATATTGATTTCGGTTCTACATCAAATGGAAGACTTGCTGTTTCTTCTTTGGCCAATCTGACGGGAAATATTGAAGTTTTTACTGTTCGAGTTGATGGTCATAATATGGAATTTTTCAGAGGTATTTCATCAATGACACAAGTTGGAACAGGATCAATTTCAGCAACATTGACTGGTAGTGCACAAGAAATGTTTATTGGTTGTCAAGTTCATACAGATGGTTCTGCAATTAATTTTTGTGAAATGGATCTTTATACTTTTGCTGTTTGGCAGAAATCACTAACTAACCAAGAACTGAGAAATATGTATCGTTTCATTGAAGATTATTTTGATCTTTAAATTTTTGTCTAAACAACTGATATATGAAAGACTTATTGAGATATGTATCTTATGTTTTCAAGATTTACAAAAAAGACTACCCCAATTTAGATGATTCTATATTAAAATCCTGTCTTGCATACAAATTTTTATACCACAAGCATTTCGAAGGATATATTACTATAGATGATATCATAAAATCTCACGCAGACATAGGCCTTATTGGTCCCGGAAGCGGTCGTTTATCAAACTTCTTAGAACATACTCTTGGTTGGATTGATGTATTACAGACTCATGCTATCCTCCATGATGCATATGGAAGATTTTAC
>JAEMWC010000717.1:287500-305000 GCA_016490735.1 Pachyseris speciosa
TATGTTTATCACTTTAAACAATTTTTGAATTTGTAAAATGCTTGAAGCTTGTGTTATATTTCTTAACAATCTGGGGCCAGTTGCTCGAAGCATGCCATTTGTTAAGATGCATTAAAACCTTTAGGTTGTCATGGTATTTAACCTGGGTCAGTGCTAACCATGCTTCAAGCAACTGGGCCCTGTTCTATTGTTCAATTAGTAGTAGTAGTTTTGTTCCTTTGGCACCTGAAATGTACTATCATGTAATTATCATGTTGCATTTACAGGTCAATAATGGTTTGGACTGAGCGCAAAGATCTT
Source organism: Pachyseris speciosa (assembly GCA_016490735.1). NCBI lineage: Eukaryota > Metazoa > Cnidaria > Anthozoa > Scleractinia > Pachyseridae > Pachyseris > Pachyseris speciosa. The sequence goes on from JAEMWC010000717.1 coordinate 287,801, forward strand.
TCACTTTTAAGAGCAATTGCGGCAGAAGGTGTTTTTGTAAATACGAAGGCTGGAAGCAGGGAAAGGGGTACAGCATGGCTAAATGTTGCTTCTGCCCTTGTGGCAGAATCTCTTACTGTAACTTCCCGTTCGGTAAGAGACCGCTACAACATTCTGGCCAAAAAGTGGAAAGCAAAAGTTGGGGCAGAAGAGAAAGAAAGTGGTGGAGGAGACAAACACATGACAGAAGTAGAGGTTTTATTGGAGGAGTTAGTTGAATTGGAGGCAGAATCGGAGAAAACAGCAGAACAGCAGGATGAGGCAAAGAAAGCAGCAGCAGCAAAGGAGAAGAAACAAGCAACAGAAATGAGAGACAGGGCTTTGGAGAGGTTTGGTGAGACAAGGAAGAGGCAGAATGAGACAGAGAAAGATGAGGGGAAAAAGGAAACTAAAAGACGAAGATCAGGAGGGGAGGCTTTGGAGTGGTTAAAAGAAAAAGGTGAAACATTAAGAGAGCTCAAGGAAAAAGAATTACAGGATAGGAAAGAAGAGAGGGAGATACATGCGATGCGGCATGAACAATTCATGGGGCAGCTGCAAGCCAGTCAAGGTGCTCACAATGAGCAAATGAAAGTCTTTCAGCAACAGATGCTCCAACAAATGCAGCAACAACAACAGCAACAGCAACAGCAGCAACAACAATTTGCCATGTCACAACAACAAATGATGCTTATGATGCAACAGCACACTCAAGTTATGTCACAACTGCTAAAAAAAGATGACTGACATTTTTGTAGTTTCAATTTTATTAAGCAGAAATTTTTACCAGCTTGTATTATATAATAAACTTATAACATATTTATTATTTTCATAATAACGTAAAACACATTCACATTGGCATGTAGAGTTAAATAAATTATCCTCACCAACATTTTGGAAGATTACAACTTGACAATTTGTTTCTAACATATAATTATATCATGCTTTAATAGTGTCTTCATGATGTACTCTTGTACCAGAAGTTTATTAAGTTATCATTTTATGACTGAAATATTTTTTAAAACATTATACTCATGTTAAATTATAATTTCTGGATTCACAGAGAAAATGTTTTTTTATCAATGTTTATGAAATGTAAAAAGAAGAAATTTATTCTAAAAATGTTTTTGAAAAGAGTATTGTCCAAATAATGATTCATAAGTTCAAATTCACTGAATAAATGTTACAGTTTGATCAGTTATCTCAATACTGAACCTTATTTTCTGAACCAATATTTAAACTCCGCCTATCTTTTCTCTGGAGTTTCCATGATGGTAGTGTTCCAGCTTCTCTATACATGGGCATTCAGGCATTTTTGTCAAATTGGAAATGCAAAAGAGCACAAATAAAACAGATATACTATTTGTTAATGCACTTCCAGCACCAAGGTCAAAACTATCAATTATCTTTCGTTATTACCCCACAAATCCCAGGATTTCTTTAAATCGATTTAAATCCCTTACAAATGCACGAAAAACCTTGTCCAAGCAGCAAAGTTTGGGTAGATACTAGTCCACTCTTTCATACAGCCCTGTGGTTTCTTCACAATTCATGGGAATTCTATTTTATTCCTAATGAGACCAGAAAGGGAAACATAATTACAATATCCAAATATGGTCATAGAGTGCTCAATATTCACTGTGTGTACTCAACAGATATCCTGTGATATATGATATGTGTCGTGGAGAAGAATGGCGGCTTTTCCAGCTTTTTTGCAATTTACTTGGAAAATACATACTTTTTGATTATGCCTCTTCAACATCTCCCATAATATATTCTGTTTGCCTCCCAAAATTTTGCATAAGCATTGTTTGTTACAATGGTTATGCACAAGTTTTTGGCTTATCAAACATTTGCACCTACTTGAAACGAATTGCGAAGATTTGCACCTTTTTAAACCAAATATCGACTTTTATAGGCTGTAAAAGTTACAAAATCTAGCCATCATCTGTCCCATGACTGAGCTAGTAAGCACCTGGTTTTCCTTTTCAAATGAAGTCGCAGTCAACTTCAGCAAAGCAGAGGGAGAATAGTGGGTGCGTTAGTGCATTATTTTGTTTTAAGACTGAAAAATTATTGACAGCGTAGATTCTTTATTGCACAATTGCCGGTGACTGAGCTGTTCACAGGCAGGAAAAATTACCAGCCGAAAAAGGAAAACCCTGGTAAGGGGCATGGGTCAATTTCTTACATTAAGTCACAAACTGCTTTGCATGCATGTTTACAAAGACACCCCATGGTTCATAGCAGTTTGTGAAGTCATGTAAGTAATCAACCCATGCCCCTAGCTTGGTCATGCGACATGTCTAGATTTAGTAACTTTTACAGCCTATAAAAAGTTAATATATATTTGGTTTAAAAACACGCAATTCATTTCAAGCAGGTGCAAAGTTTTGTTAAGCTGAAAAAATATTTGGGGGCTAGGTGCATCGTAATACATTGTAAGGACACAAGCATTTTGATAAAATGGATGTTTCACTTAATTGTGGTCCAGCATGACTGACATGCTTTGCTCTGTCCTTTCACTAGTCCAATAGGCAATTTCCTGTTTGATGGGAATTACATGCGTATGGCTAACCAAGACAAACAATCTGAATGATTGATGTGAAATAATTTTCATACAGTCAATTTTCTTTCTGAAATACTTTCAAAAATCGCATGAGCCAGATTTAGAGAATTCAGATGACTAAATGTGAGTTGAGCTAAATAGTATTCATTCATTCTTTTTCCATTCTTCATAATTTTATTGATCAATTTGCCAAAAGCTATTAATTTGCATGTAAACGCTTGACTGTGTGAGAAAACCAAACTAAACCAAAATTGTAAATGCATGAATGTGTGAGAAAACCAAACCAAAAAAAGTTTCCTGGCACAGACACGTCAATACTTAAATATATAATTTTAGCCAAAATCTTTGTTCAATTCAGAAAGCAGATTGTATGACAATTATTTCACAGCAAATACCCACACAAACAGTACAACATAACTGCCACGATTACCCATGATATTATTAAGCATGAAGTGGATATTTTCTGGTCACTTAATGCACTGGTAGTTGTCAAACTTAAATATATCTAAGTTGACAATATTATGAAAAGTACTCTTGTAAAGAAGGTGGCTGAATGTCAAACTTATCTGAAACAATATTGCCATAAAGACAGGTATGAGCATTCTCCAGGTGAGCACAGACAATATAGAATTTTCCCACTGCACTCATATTAATTCTCAACTGGCTCTTGAAATCGATGAACTTAAAATAATTGGTTATGTTTCCAAACAACCACTCAACTGCCACTCGAACTTCACTCATTGCATGATTGTACATTCCCATTTGTGGGGTCAAATGCATGTTCCTAAATGGGGCCTGGAGGTGTACTCCCAGTGGATATGCTGGGTCCCCATAAAGACAAAGAGGATCACCATTGTAAAAAGCTATTCTGCGCAAATCACGAAGTACTCCAGTTTCCTGCAGCATTGTGCTGTCGTGGCGTTTCCCCTCAAATGGGCCATGCAAGTTGGCAATTAGACCATTCGGTATTACCACACTTTGAAATTTGATTGAATGCATCCGTTTATGTCCATTGTACATCACCCTTTGGTTTTCCTGTGGCCGTGCAATACCACGCACTGTCCCATCAATAAACCCAAAACAATTACCTAGTGGGGCACCCTGCTGGTGTACAGCTTGGGCATAATAGTGGAGCTGGTCAGGTTGCAAAAAGAACTGATCCCAGCTACGGAGACGATGGTGATGATGTTCATAAATAAAATCTACAATTCTATTAAAAATGAGACAGAGCTCAGAAGGATTTCTTCCGAAACGAGGCACCATGTCTGTATAGCGGCAAGGGTAGGACAATCTTTTAAGCAGCACACATAGTGCCTCTTTCCCGCCACAAACTGTTCGCTGTTCACAGATTATTTTTTCGGGGATACCAAGGCATTCCAGCAGTCCATCCAGATCTGCTTTTGCGAATCTAAACTCGGTGTGGCACTTCTAAACTCGGTGTGGCACTCGACATCGCTCCATGCGTCTTCGTCAAATTTTGGGAATTTCCAGTACGGAAAAATAGCTTTCGACGAATAAGCATCATAAAGAAGTACAAATTCATCGTCGTCTATAAAATCATACGCATTAGCTGTTACCAAAGCATCGCGGACCGCGTTTAAGCCACCGCCAGCCATAATTCAGTCTACACTGGCGATACAGTGGATGACGAAGGGGCACGCAATCATGAAGAGAGCAACACAAATCTCACAAAAGCTTATTTAATTAACCTTCAAAATAGAAATCTTATTATAATGATATAAAATAAGCCGAAATCAATTTAAACTTCAAGTGGAACGGAAAATGTTTCTATGCTGTTTCTAAGAAATTACCTTGCGTATTCGTGCATGCCTTCTTGATCCAGTGCAGAAAAACCGTGGTATTATCATTCTTCACGCTTGTTTTCTTGTATACAGAAAAGCTAATTAGGTTGTCCTTTAACCGTCTGGGAAACCAATATCGAACGACGACAACAATTGAAATGTTCGAGAACAACTATCTCGTAACGTCTGTTTCCTTGCTAAATCACTTTTGAAACACAACGCGACGGCGTCCTCGACCCAGTTTCTTGCAGGCATATTTGCTGCGCGCGCCGTTGCCAAGAAGTCCCCGTTGTCATTGCTAAATCACTCTAATAATCGTAAGCTAGTTGCTGATCTCGGTGGCAACAAAATTTGAGAACAAGTTGGAAATTTTCCAGTGACAGCACTGCTGTTCACGGGGATTGTGCTTTGATAGGCTTGATATAAATATTTTACAAATTTACCCACTTGAAGTGATTTATCTTGAGTTTGCTTTTATACAGGGGCACCCAACGACAAGTTTCGGTAGATATCTGTTCGGTGGAGGGTAATTCGCCTTGTGCTTTCGGCGTCGATTAAAGAGTGCACTCGGATTTTCGTAACTAAAACCACAGGCAGCCCAGACATACTGTATGTGTAATTATAAGCTTAGTGTTCTGCATATAGTCAAAATATTGATTTAAAAGTTCAAAAATAAATATTGTTTCAATTTAATATCACTATGTGTTTGTTGTGTTGCTCAATAACTGGTCTATTTTGCGGTGCTTCTGGCCTGTTCGCCTGCTATCATAACCGCGTGGGAGCCATTATTCTTACACCTATATTCACGGTTCAAAAAGTGTCTAAAAATTCGAAATACTCTAAAGTAAAGCTCACTTACCTTTAGCTAAAAGCTTCCTTGAGTGTCCTGGCCAGTTTAAATAGCGATTTTTCGCTTTTTGTTACCAGACGGATCTTCCACTAAAGAAGAATTGAAGGCAGGCTAGACCAAAACCGACCATCTCCACGCGAAGCTCCATAAATTCTCTAATAATCGTCGGATTCGCTCCAAATTGCGATCAGCTGAACGGCGGTTAGTGTGACTTCCTGTATATTGCTCCCTGGCTTTCAAAACCCATCGCAAGTGCACGAGCATCGCTCATTTTTCAGCATTTACCTGACCTTTTCCCTTCGTCAGGCACTGCATTATCGACGGTTTTACTACGCGATTTGAATATCCAAGCTTAGCGACCGCGTCCCTTCGACAAAATGCACTAGCCGAGGGAGGGACCAATAGATTGGTCGAGTGCCAATAGTATCGTCCCTCCCTCGGCTAGTACCATTTTGCAGCTTGCATTTTCTCAAAGGAAAATTTTGTTTGCTAACATTCTGAACATTTTCGGGCAATTACAATTTCAGCTAGGGAATCCGAACAGATGATCTTCTTCTAGCTTATGAAAAGATCACTTTAAACAGACTTCAAACACCATAAGGTACTTCAAAATGCCTCTCTACAGCTTTTGGTTGATTTGGCTTGTTGGGTGTCCCTGTTTATAGGATTAGTCAGTTCGGAACTGATTATATTCAGGGGCACCCAACGACAAGTTTCGGTAGATATCTGTTCGGTGGAGGGTAATTCGCCTTGGGTTTTCGGCGTCGATTAAAGAGTGCACTCGGATTTTCGGAACTAAAACGTGGCCTAAAAGATTCGTAATTGGGAAATTATAGCCCCTGAGATTTTCGGAAAGGTCGTAATTGCTGCTTTTGACAGTCAAAAACGTGAGCTAGTAGTTTCGGAAAGAAAATAGTTCCCTAGAAAGTTCGTGGAAAGTTCATTTCAGCTTGCATTTTCTCAATAGAAGACTTTGTTCCCTAACATTTTCGGACAATTAAAACTTCAGCTAGGGAATCCGAACAGATCAACTTCTTCTAGCTTATGAATTCATCACTTTAAAGAGACTTGAAACATCATAAGGTTCTTAAAAATGCCTTTCTACAGCTTTTGGTTGATTTGGCTCGTTGGGTGCCCCTGTATATTTTCCTCGTTTGTCGCTCGATCTTCGAGAGTTCAGTTATTCATATCATAACAACAAAGCAGCGCGACCGATGTTACCCAAAAAAATAACCTCTGGCACCCAGGGTAGACCGATTTCAGACTTTTGTAAAACTCTGAAAACCATAATAAGACTCTGCGAAACTCTGTTCCCAAATCGCTTACAATCGACCGGAAAAAATAACATTTTATTTAATCCATTTCAAAACTGCCAAACGAGTTTGACCTACACCGTGAAATTGACAAGATGGCAAAAGCTCGCTTGTCTCGCACCCAACGATTCTTTCGCGAATAGCTTCACAAATATGCTGCAAATATTATTCGCGAACAGACTAATCCTATGAAAGCAAAACTCAAGGTAAATTTAATCACCCCAAGAATTCATAAGTGTATTGTTCATACGAAAGCAAGCCCGGTGGAGAGTAGCTGTGACCGAGATCTGAAGCTAGCTTTTCGGGGGTCTGAGTTTTCGAGACACTAAGGAGTCTGAGTTTTTCGGGGATCTGAGTTTTCGAGACACCCAGGGGTCTGAGTTTTTCGGGGGTCTGAATTTTCGAGACACCCAGGGGTCTGAGTTTTTCGGGGGTCTGAATTTTCGAGACACCCAGGGGTCTGAGTTTTTCGGGGGTCTGAGTTTTCGAGACACCCATGGGTCTGAGGTCTGAGTTTTCGAGGTCTGAGTTTTCGAGACACCCGCCAAAGCACTGAATCTGTGTGCTTCATCATGGAAATTAGGGCCTGTTTATATGGTCTCGGGTACCCTGAGTTTTTCGGGGGTCTGAGTTTTCGAGACACCCAGGGGTCTGAGTTTTTCGGGGGTCTGAAGTCTGAGTTTTCGAGACACCCGCCAAAGCACTGAATCTGTGTGCTTCATCATGGAAATTAGGGCCTGTTTATATGGTCTCGGGTACCCGAGACAACCCCCCCCCCCCCCCCCCGAATTACCCTGGGCGAGCTATTTTTCCACTTATTTCTTTGAAAAGTTCTACCAACCGTTTACATGAGATGGGCGAGACAACACGGGTGGGCGCGACAACTCGGGTAGGCGAGTTGTCTTGCCTCGGCCGGAAGGGTAACCCTGGCAAGCGGGACAACTTTTTCTCATGCCTACCCGGGACGAGACGGCCGAAAATTAAATATGCGCGTATGCGAAAAAAAGTTATTTCGGTCCAATTTTTGAGTTAAAAAACGCAAATTTATTTCAAGAAATTGCATTTTGAAAGCCAGCATTACCCACAGTGATGAGATAGAGCGGGGAAGAAACTGATTCGGAGCTAAGTACGAAGCTAAGTTATGTGACACGTTACAAACTTCGAATTGGCTGATGGCTCACTGGTCCTTTTATAAAAAGAAGTGTCGAAGCAAAAATGAACCTAGAAAGGAAATTTTCAATCAATATTGACGATATTCAATCAAAGAGCGACCAAATACAAAGAAAGAAGGGCAAATTTGAGACGTGCTTTGAATAACTATTAAAGTACGGTCAACTTTGTCTCGGTCACGCAATTCTCATATAAACGCTCGGTAAAGTTGTCTCGGGGGGGAGGGTTGTCTCGGGTATCCGAGACCATCTAAAAGGGCCCTTATTTTAAAACCAATGTAGGTTTGCTATCATGTGGTGCTTGTTCCAAGCCGGTGAAAATCAACCAAAAAGGCGTTCAGTGTGATTTTTGCGACACGTGGTACCACGCTAAATGTTGCTCTATGAACGATGAGTGCTACAACAACCTAGCCAACAGCTCCTGCTCATGGATCTGCTGTAAATGTGACGTCCCTAATTTTTCAAGATCATTATCCAGTAAACCTGAGATATCTGAGGATAACTATTATCAATCCCTATCCTTCTTGGGTTCATCTTCCCCTGGGCCTTTGCATCAATCTACTTCATCGCCCAAGTCATCTCCGACATCTTCAAGTGGAAGTCCCTACAAATCCCACAATAAGAACCCTACGAAACTCCGAGTGATGTCAATTAATGCTCGCAGTTTGAAGAGTCAAACCAAGCGGTTGGAATTTCAGAATCTTGTTAATCTTCATAAACCAGCAATTATAAATGTTAACGAAACCCATATAAGTGACTGTTTTTTCATCAGAAATCCTGAACAGTGGATATACGATCTTCCGCAAAGACAGAGACTCATATGGGGGTGGAGTGCTGTCTGCTTTTTCAAACGATCTAGTAGTCTCACATGCACACCACCTTTCTGGCGACTATGAAGGTATTTGGTCCAAAGTGGAAATAGCTGGCAGCAAACCACTCTATGTCGGTTCAATCTACAGACCACCTGACCCAGATGTTGAACCTTTGGAGGCTCTGGACCAAACATTATGCCACCTGACCTAGAAATCTCCCCCAAATATACTGCTCACTGGTGACTTTAATCTGCCAAGTGTTTCCTGGGCTGAAGATAACTACTCCATTCAACCCAATCCTGCATATGGACTTGAGGTGAACAATAAGCTGCTAGATATTGTAAATAGCCACTTCTTGACCCAACATGTGAAGCAACCAACTAGAGGTCATCATATCCTAGACTTAGTATTTACAAGTAATCCTGACATGGTTACCAATTTGGAAGTTCAGAGTGGCATGAGCGATCATGATGCCATTAACTTTGATATTAATTTAAAACCTTCACTGAACAGAAAGCAACCAAGGAAAGTGTTCATATTTAAGAAAGGTAATATGGAAGCTGTCAGAAATGACTTGAAAAAATGCTTTGATGAACACATAGCTACTGAGGCTCCATTCAAGTCAGTGGACGAGAATTATCAGTTCTTCAAGTCATCAATCAATGACAGCATAAGGAATCACATTCCTCAAAAGAATATCAGTGGACGTTGGAATGTACCTTGGTTAACAACTTCTATCAAACGTCTGACCAGAAAGAAGCAAAGGCTGTACAATAAAGCACGAAGAACCGGTAATCCTAGTGACTGGAAAAAGTTTAAAGAGCTGCGAAAACATGTAAAGAAACAACTGTCTGTTGCACACAATGAATATGTATCAGGACTGTTATCAGCTCCTGAGGAATCCAATTCCAGCAAACCAGTACCAACCAAGCGATTTTGGTCATACATCAGATCCAAGAAATCCCATGATGTTGGAGTAGCTCCACTGAAGGATAACAATGTTGATGTGAACGACAGCCTTGGGAAAGCACACTTGTTGAGTAATCAATTTAAGTCAGTATTCACACAAGAAGATGCTGATAATATTCCATATCTTGGCCCAAGTCCCTATCCTGATGTACCACCGACTGTTTTTACCATACCGGGAATACTTAAGTTATTGAACAACATCAATCCCAAGAAAGCTAATGGCCCTGATCTGATCCCATGCCGTATCCTCAAAGAAGCAGCCGCAGAAGTTGCTCCATTCTTACAGTTCCTATTTACTCAATCTATGGAATCTGGAAGAGTGCCTAGTGACTGGTTGAAGGCAAATATTACACCTGTATTTAAAAAAGGCAGTAAACATCTTGCTGTTAACTATCGCCCTATTTCACTGACTGCTGTTCCATGTAAGATCTTAGAACATATTATTCTTCATGACATAATGGCCCATCTGGACACCAACCACATACTGGTTAACTCCCAACATGGCTTCCGCAGGAGGTTTTCTTGTGAAACCCAGCTAATAACCACAATCGAGGAGATTGCCAAGGCCCTTGATAATGGTAAACAGACTGACCTCATAATTATGGACTTTTCCAAAGCCTTTGATGTTGTACCCCATCAGCGATTAATCAACAAACTGGATTATTACGGTATACGTGGTTGCCACAAGGATTGGCTAACCAATTGGCTTACATGTAGGGAACAGTCTGTTGTTGTCGATGGTGTCTCATCTCCTCCAGTTCATGTTTTATCTGGTGTTCCGCAAGGAACTGTTTTAGGTCCCCTTATGTTTTTGTTATATATAAATGACATTGGTCATGATTGCTCCTCCACTATACGTTTGTTTGCCGACGATACTATCTTGTATAGTATTGTGGAATTAACAAGTGATGCTGAACATCTCCAATCTGACTTATCTGCCGTAGAACGTTGGTCAACAAAATGGCAGATGAAATTCAACCCAAGTAAATGCTTTGTCATGAGGATAACCAGAAAACGTGATCCTGTTATTTATAAGTATAAACTAATGGGCCAAACATTAGAATCAGTATTACACTACCCATATCTTGGAGTAGAGTTATCATCCAAATTAGATTGGAGCCACCACATTGATAACAAAGTCAACAAAGCAAATCAAATTCTTGGCTTCCTGCGAAGAAATCTTAGTAATTGCCCTGAATCAATTAAAGAACTAGCTTACAAAGCATTAGTGAGACCGCATTTGGAATATGCAAGCCCAGTGTGGGATCCATGGATGGACAAGCACATAAAGCAACTAGAAGCTGTACAGCGGCGATCTGCACGTTTTGTAAAAAATTGTTGGGCGCGAACACCTGGAACTGTCACAAATTTACTCAATGATTTGGATTGGCCCCCTCTACAAGTCCGGAGGAAAATTGCTCGCCTCACCCTTTTTCATAAGGCTATCCAAGGTGAATCAGCGATAGAACTCCCAAGCTATATTAAAGGATGCAATCGCCAACTAAGATCTACTCACCATAATAGATTCACTGAATTGAGACCGAGAACGGAGGCCTACAGAAACTCCTTTTATTGCAGGACAATAAAGGAATGGAACTCATTGCCTAACAATGTTTTAGATATAGAAAAATCTTCATTATTTCAGAAAGCGCTCAGACTAGACTAGATTTAGAGTAATTAATTTATATTTTTATTTTATTTTTTATTTTTATTTTTTTTTTTTTTATTTTTATTTTTATTTTATTTATTTTTTTATTTTTATTTATTTATTTATTTTTTTATTTTTATTTTTATTTTTATTTTTATTTTTATTTATTTATTTTTTATTTTTTTTATTTATTTATTTTTTTTAATTTCATTTTATTTTAATGTCTTGCAGTGATGGGTACTCCCATTGTAGGACTTTAAATTCATGTAGATGTAGATGTAGATGTATGTAACGTGCTTGATCGATTGAGATGTTTTGTGTCTCTTCGCGATTTTTATGGCTATACGCTGGTTGTGGTATGTTGTTGACAACAGAATCGCTAAATCTTGTGTTATGTTATTAACAGAAGAGAAGATCGAGAGCCCAGCAAGCACTCAAGAGTATGTAGCTGCCATTTTAGGAATGGCCAGAAAGCCAATGGCCCAGAAATGTTCGACCGCAATAAAGACAAGTTATTTCCTGAACAAAGGGGACCACCGCCGAAGAGAAAAACGGTACAGTCTCTTTCAAAGATGATAGAAATTGCTCGAAAAAATGGACATCCATCAGTAGCTGACACAGAAGAAAACCTGCAAACAAGACAGGAGATTATTCTGGAAGCAGAACTTGACTTTGCCAACAGGGAGCTAAAGGAACTTAACCAAACTGTCCTGTATAAGAGGAACAAGTACACTGTCTACGCTTGAGGGAGATGTTATACGAATGGAGACAGGTCTTCCAACCAAAGAAGTCTTTAACATTGTTGTAAAGCATGCTCTTAGATTTAAAGATAGTGTGAACTATTTTGCTGGATGGAGTGTAGAATCCATCAGTTTTGAGGATCAAATTTTTATCACTTTAATGAAAGTGCGACAGAACTACACACAGCTTCACCTAGCCCAATTGTTTTATTGTAGTGTGGCCACGATTTCTAACATTGTTATAACATTTACTCATGTTTTGCATGAAATTTTGTTTGATGACCTCATGATGTCAATTCCATCCCGGGAAAATAACAAGATCTTTGCACCGTCCTTCTTCAGACAATTCGAATCCTATCGGATTGTTATAGACTGCAGAGACATTGAGGTTGCCGCAACTGGATTGATGAGTTAGCAAAATGCAACATATGTCATCATACAGAGGAATGAATTCATTTAAGGTCATAGTTGGTGTTGCACCAAAGGGAGTCATTACTTATGTCAGCCGGCTGTATCCAGGTTCTATTTCAGACAAGGCTGATTGTGCAGCAGTCCGGACTTCTTAATCACTTGACAGCTGGAGATATGATTCTGGCTGACAAAGGTTTCCTTATCCAGGATATTGTACCGCATGGTGTCTGTGTCAATATCCCACCTTTCCTGAATAATGGCATTTTCACAGAGAATGAGGTCAAGAAAACAAAGCCATAGCTAAAGCCCGGATTCATGTTGAAAGAGCCAATGCTAGGCTGAAAGACTTCAAACTTTTAAGCTTCATTCCTTCATATTTGCGTTGCTACGCTGACATTTTGTTTCAGTTATGTGCTGCACTTGTAAATTTGCAATTTCCTTTAATCAAAGAGGGGTGTGAAGATATGGTTTTTGAGTAGTTTTGTACTTCTAGACTATAGTGAACAGTTTTTGAATTGTTGAAACAGAAATAAAATGATTTGTAGACTAAGGGTTACTTATAAAAAAAAAATACATCTAGAGGGGAGGGGGAGAGGGGGGAGACTCTAATATAACAGTAAAGGGATGCTTTTACCTCCTGGGATTACAATTTATCATTTGGTACCGTTCCGGCTCATATAGGGTGTCAAAATAGGCCACCGTGAGGGTTCTTTTATTATGTTTAGGGGACTTAGCCAGGAGAACATAAGCTAAAAGAACTTTTCATCTTATTGTTTACAATGGATACCTTTTAGGGGTAAAAATAATAAACAAGTTCTGCCCACACATTGAGATTCTGCTATCCTTATATTAAGGGGTTGTTGTGAACATTTCCCACATGCATTGCATCACTTTTATATGGGAGTTCCCTCCCCCCCTCCCCCCAGGGAAAACAACATTAAATAATATCCCATTTATCCATTTATTTAAATAATACAATGTTATCCTTGTGTTTAATTTAAAAAAAATGCAAATATGTGTAGGCTGTTACCAGAACTCCGTTACACCAAACTAGTAGGTCAATTTGATGACTGAAAACCCACGAGTACCATTATTTTTTTTTAAACAACTGGCTTGTTAAAAAGCCTTTTTTAAATGAAACAACATTTCTTTTACTAGGTAAGAAAATCACACCCTCTTGTTCATTTAAGGACAACAAAAACAGTCTAAAACTTAACCTTGACATTTGAATTTTCTTTTTTTTTTTGGATATTGTTGTTGTCATCTTGGGACTGTCACTCAAAGGGGTAAAGGAGGAGAGCTCTGACCATAATTGGCAAACTACAATTCTCCTTCCACTATTTTAGGGAATATATTATCAAAATAGAATTGTGTTAAGACAGGAATGTTTGCCACCCATCTTTCATCCCTTTCTATTTTTACAATAGCTATATCCTTTGTGATCCAAAATAACAAAACTTCCTACGTGAGAAGTGCATTTCTGCCTGGACCTGATGCCAATAAACGTGGTCACTTTTCAAGGCGTAGCCCTGTCCACTGTCACATTTTGCAAGGCAAAATGTTGCTGACTCCACTGCCTCTGCTATTGTTAGGTTCCGTTCCGTGTACGGACACTTCACCTCAAGGACAGTTTGTTCATCAATAATACCATCTGGAGATGCACCAAGAATTCCAGAGGAATGAAACCAGATTCCAGTTTCTTTCACTGCTAACCCTGTTTTGAGGGTGAATGCTTTAACGGCTTCCTCCTCGTTATTCACTCCCCATTGCACTGCCTTTACTCTTGATAGGTCGTACTCACCGAGAAGACGTTTGACAAGTGAGGGAGTTATTCTCTTTGCCTTCAGAACAGAGCCGAAGTTACTGGCTGTTAGGCGGCCCCTTCTCGCCAAAAACCAGGCCGCTGGCCAACAGTTAATTCGCTAATACTTAAAATGTCCGTTTCTTGTAATCTGGAACGGCGAACGAAACAATCCAGTTGCTGTTGACGCCCAGTGGCTTGAAGGAACTCTTCAGAGAAAATAATTTCCTCTATGGTTGGAAAAGGAAGCTGGTTAGCAAGCTAAGAGGTGGCTCAGGGCTGATTAACCAGCAGAGCCCAGTGAACCGCCCATATTCCTTCAGATCTTCGTAGAAAGCGGAACGGTCAGCTTGTGTCGGCTTTCTCGACAAAGCAGAATACTTTTTAGGCAGGGGGAAAATTTCTGTGACGGCTCGAGTTGAAAGCGATGTACTTGATTTTCGTTTCCGCCACTGGCATTCGATGTCTGTTCGACTCAGGTTGTGAAGGCCGTGAATAAAGAGGGCTGCTGCGTGACTGCATTTAAACGCGCCTCTTGGACATTCACACTCGGTTGATTTTATTTCATGTTCTTCATCCAGGTAAATCTGCAAGATGTCAAGATTAATGACATTTAGTTCGGCAAATAGAAACGGTTTTTTCAAAAAGATGCTACAATGACTTCCCTCTAAAGATCATGTAAAGAATAACAACTCACCGTCACTTTATAAACCTTTTGTTTCATGCTTGCGTGTACTTCTCCTCGTAAAACACCCTGATGGTAAGTAAATGCTTCAATATGATCCGATTTAAAGTGGTTTTCCCCCTTTTTATAGATTTCTTCTCTTCTAAGAAGAAGGAAAGAAGCGAAGCGATGGATAATGTCGCCATTTTGAATGGAATGCGCGTTTGTTTAGAACTGAGATTTTTAACACCATGGAAACGTGACGTCACCGCTTAAGGACTCTATGCCTTATTTTGTGCTATGTTGTTTCGATCTAAAATGCCCACTGACAACTGCATTGTAATCACTGCAACATGGGGACCAAGCACAGCAAGTTATCTTTATCATAGCTAGCAGAACACAGAAAATTGCCGGCCTCGTCACCAGGCTGCCCTCTTTTACTGAATTTGACGCTCGCGGTGGCCCGCGCCCGTTTTCTCGTTCTTTCCACGAAATGCGGTGGCGACGTCTGAGACAAGGGAGAACTTTCAGGGGTTACACTTCATAAGTCTTTTAAAACCTCTCCTGAAATCCTGGTTTTTCCAGCAGTATACCAGAGGGTTCCAGCAAGCGTTCAGACTCGCAACAGTGTAAGCGCTGTGAAAGTGGTGCGGTTTTATTGTCACTGAGGTGAGAAAATGAAGAACCAGTATCACTAACAACGGCACGAAACTAGCAAGGCACAATCCCACAACAATGGCCACAGAAAGAGCAGCTTTCATTTCGCGCTTCATGGCCAGTGTAACCGTTTGAAAGTGGCGTTCTTCTGTATTGACCTGTCTCCGATGCTTACGAGCAACATGGAAGATGTAACTGTATGAGATTGTGACTATTGCTAGCGGAACAACCAACAGTGCTAAGACCAAGAAACAAAGGTAAGCTTTGATAGAATGTGAACGCAAAATGAAGGGTTGTTTCTCACGTTTGAGGCGGGCGATGCAAGGCGCCAAGCTTAGAAGAAATTGGTGAAACGTTTTCGCTCCGTCTATCTTCAACGTTTCGGGAAAAGCATGTGAGATTAGTATAGCCCATACCCAGACCACGATAATAGCAATCACTGCTCGGCGATTGGACACTATAGTGCGGTACCTTAAGGCGAACTTGACAGCGATGAAACGGTCCACGCTGATCAAAGCGAGATGAAGAATGATGATGAAATCAAACAAAAGGTTTAGCATCGACCTCATGGTGCAGAGAGTTTGACGAGGCTCCGCGCTCAGCGCGGTAAGTATATTTAAAATGAAAGCGATTATCATCAAAAGGTCCACAACTGATAAGCTTACCAGGATGCTGTTAGACGCCGTCCGCAAGTTCGTAAATTTGATGAACGCTCTTATTACGAGAAGGTTGCCGAAAATAGTGCCAACTGTCAGGAGAGCATACATGAGAACGAAGCCGACTTCAGCCGCGGTCGAGATTTCTCGTTTGATGTCATCATCTGGGGGACCAGTTGAATTCATGCTCCAAAAGAGTTGTTTTGCAGATCTCCGCAAGGTTGCTTAGTACCTGGAAATAGTTTGCTTCACTTAGCAATTACGGCTATGAACAAGCACGCCCGGTATCTCAACTCCTTTAACGCTCAGAACACCCTCACAGTTCGGATGGAAAACACCTGGCAGTATTTGTCTTTTCTTTCGTCGGTGACTCGAGTTTTCGTCACATGAATTGCGTTCTTTTTGGTGCAAGTCGGCTTTGCATGTTCAGAGTTTATCAGGCTTGATGGTGCAATAGATTCGAAAAGTGCAATTCTGAGCTCCGCTTTTGTCCTTGAAATTAAAAAGTCGCCACTTCAACGCAGTGACAGCACAACGGTGTAACTTCCACCTGAAAACAAATACTGATTAAATAGAAAAATCAATGAACTTTTGCATGGGGCGATGCATTCATGTGAATGGCTTGGAAAAGTAAACCTATCTTTCACTGATTATAAATAGAAAAATGAGTGCTGAGGGCCGACCTAAATTAAAATTACGATAAAAAAAATTAACTGGGGAACGTATAAAACGTACGTGATACGTAATGAGCATATTTGACAGCCATCACCCCCGTTTATGATGTACGAACCTTCCTTTAGCGTGAATGAATGTTGTCTTGAGGTAGTTCAGCTGCAGATGCTGTTATTTTATACAAACAATAGTCATAAGTTTTAATAACTTTTATTAGCAAATATCAGACTGATGGATAATGTTTTAGGCGTGCTCTGATTGGCTGCTGAAATTTCGGATATTATTTGTTAGTATATACCACACAAGTGAATGGTGCTTTTCGCGCGCTCTGATTGGTTAACTCAGAGGTGATTAGCAAATACTATTCACTTGGCTCGCGAGATTTTGCAATTTCCGACCGCTTGTCGGTATATTGTCACACATAAAGTAACGTTTTGGTCCGCTAATTA
>JAEMWC010000717.1:310000-360000 GCA_016490735.1 Pachyseris speciosa
TTATTCCTACGGCAGTTCAACCCATAAATGTAGCTTACCTAAAACGATTAAGTAGTTAAACAAAGAACATTTACTACCTGTGACACGAACTAAAATAGTCTTTAGCTCGAGTTTCCTTTGTTCTTTGGCTATAGCGAACCAATAAGATTCAAATTCTTCCCAAATTGCACGTGAGTGAACACAATAAAAGAATAAATGATCAATTGTTTCCACATCAGTGTTGCAAAAAGTGCAAAGATCGCTTTGTATTAAACCTATCTTAGCTAAGCGGGAATTTGTGAATAAAATGTCATTCAGTATTTTGAACTGAAAGCATTGCACATATGTTTCACAGATGTAGGACCTTATTAATGAGAAGGCCTTTTTTGTTTCCGCATCATCAATAGAAAATTTAGATTTCAACTCTGTGAAGCCTCTGGACTCTGTCGCCTTACAAGATATAAGCAGACCGTAGAAATCCCTAGATTTGCTAAGTGCTGGATCAAACGTTTTCAGTCACCAATTTTAAATTTCAGTGATCTGACATGATCTTTATTAACTTCACGGCTTCGAATTCTTAGATGACTTGGTACAGCGCAACGAACTCCAGTACAAGTCAGGTCAGAAAGTTGGAATCTTTTAAACCATTATGTTTTGCAAGATTAAAGGACTCTGTGTTACTCAAATCAAATTTTAAGTCGCTTAAAAGAACAATGTTTGCGCTATTATAATTATTATAAAATATAGGTTTACCGTTTACTCTAATGTTATGATTGTTCCAAATGATTGTTTCACGTGGACTTACAAGGTCGAATCTAGATCGAAAATCTGACCACCAATGTAACATCTCCTTATAAAATATTGGGAAAATATAGTCATCAATATTATAATCACAATGAACAAAAAATTTTCCACTAAAAGGTTTTAGTAAATGTAATAGATGCACTTTCCAGGGATAAAAATTATCGCTTAAAAATCTTCCGATCCATGAAATTCGGAGTGAAGAAATTGACGTTGTCAGATCAGTTAGCTTTAGGCCACCAAATTCGAAATCGTTTATTACTGCTGTCCTGGCGATTTTATCAGGACCCTTCCAAAGAAAATTATACATAATGAAAAGCCTTTATGAACTCCAAAGGAGAAGGAAGAATGGACGAGACGTATAAAACTTTCGGAAGTAATAAACTCTTAATAATTGTGACTTTACCAAACAGGGAGAGGCCTCTCGAACTCCACAAGCGTATCTGAGATTTGATTCCTCTGAGCTTATCGTAGAAATTCTTTTGAACTGATTCTTCGTTATTGTAACTAAAATGAACTCCTAAAGCTTTTACAGTTTTACGCCATTTCAAAGCTAGAGGTGTTTCGATGTTATTACGGGAGGGGCCAATCCACATTGCTTCAATTTTTGTATAATTCACCTTTAGGCCAGAACATTTTTCGAATTGATCAAGTAACTTAAAAAGGTTTTGAGCAGATCTAATATCCGACACAAAAGCTGTTAAATCATATGCATACTGCACCATTTTGAATTCTTTTGAATCTATTTTGATTCCCTTTATTCTGAACATGAGCGAATAGCGACTGCTAATAGTTCCACAGCAATGATAAACAAGTTAGGGGAAAGAGGGTCTCCCTGCCTTACCCCTCGATTTATTTCAAAGCTATCTGAGAGCTAACCATTATTGATAATACAACTTGTTTTGTTACTGTAAAAGGTTTCTACCCATCTTGTAAGACTGGGACCAAATCCAAAGGCTTCTAGGCATTTCATTGGAACATAAAATTCCACTCCAAACTGTCAAACGCTTTCTCAAAATCTATAAAAAAGTAGCAATCCAGGAATATTATAAGTTTTCGTGTAATCCATTATGTCAAGAATTGATCGTGCGGCTTCTCCTATGTAGCGACCTGACACGTAGTACTACCCAGTTTGATTACTATGAATGATTTAAACAAATACGGGTCGCTATAACTTTGGAAGCGATTTTGGCGTCGACGTTAGTCAAGGAGATTGGTCTCCAATTTTCCAAGTAAGTCCTATCCTTGTCTTGTTTCTCAATAAGAGTAATCATGACTGCTTTTCTTTGAGATGGGGACATTTCCTTCTTCATAAAAGCTTCATTAAACGAATCAATCAAAATATCACTAAGTAATGGCCAAAAGGTGTTGTAAAATTCAATGGGTATCCTGTCGTTGCCAGGCGTTTTTGCAGATGGAAACGTTTTGAGAACTTTCTGGCACTCCTCCGCAGTTATTCTACCTTCACATAATATAATATTCTCGACTCCTGTGAAATACTGGGTAAATTTGGACTATCGAAGAAAATCGATGATTCTGCATTATCTAGATTAACATTTCTACTACGATATAAGTTCATATGAAAATTGCGTTGTGAATCCATAATCATAAAGGGGTCAGTTGAAATTACACCGCTAATATGCAGCTTTCTTACGTGCTTTTTGACATGGTTGCGTTTCTCAAGATTTAAGAATATTTGCTATTCTTTTCACCATGTTCGTGCCATCGAGCTCTTGCGCGTAGTATAATCCCTTCTATTTTGTCTTCGTACAGTGCTTCAAGGTCCTGCTTACATTTTTCTAGTGCCAGACGCGTAATATTACAAGGTTTGTTTGAAACATCAGGACTGCTTCCTGATAACGTTTATTTAATTCTTCCTCTTGTTTCCGTCGAATAGAAACTATTTGTTTCGAGAATATGATGGAGTTTGACCTTATATTAAACTTGATCCAATCCCACAAGAGTCTGGGATCATGTATATCTTTACCTGCTTCCAGCCAGGTCGGTAAATTGTTTGTTATCATATGTTTATAATTTTCATTTACCAATAAAGAAGTGTTTAGTTTCCAGAAGCCGGCTCCTCTACCACTTGATTCGATTTCTTCAAGTTCTAGAAATATAGCGGAATGGTCTGTTTTGATCGAAGGTATGATATCAACCTTAGTTACCAAATCATGTAATTTATCAGATATTAGCCAGTAATCTAGTCGACAAAATATGAAAGGCGAACAACGCCCCCAGGTAAAGCTTTGCAATGTTGGATTTTTTAAGCGCCAAATGTCGTTTAGACTGAATTCATTTTGCAATTCATCTATAGAGTTGATTACATATTTTCGAGGAATCGGAAGACCGCCTTTTTTGTCAAGTGTGATGTCGAGAGGACAATTAAAATCTCCACCTATAATAATGTCTTCTTCATTACCAAATTCTTCGTTTCTTAGTAATTTTGACAAATTACGATAAAATTTAACGGCATCGGCGTCTTTTTTTGGGCCATATATGTTTGCAATTGTGTATATCTCATTGTTAATAGCAGCTTTTAGGACAATAAATCTGCGATCCGAACTTTTTTCACTCCGTGAATAGTAATGTTCAAGCTATTCTTTATGAGAATTGCAACACCTCTAGCATTTGTACTGCCGTGTGAAAATAAAACCGAGGCGCCCCACTCTTTTCGCCACTGATCTTGCCGTTCTGTTGTGGAATGAGTTTCCTGTAAAAATATTAAAACAAACATTATGCCGATGACAGAGAGCATAATGTTATTTTTATCGCGAGGCATTTACTATCTCTCATCAGTTTGTGGGTTGTGTTCTAATCTGACAACAATGAAAGTCTCCTGTCCAATGAAAATTGGGCGCGTGTCAAAGTTAAGTACAAAAGGTTGGTTATCTCGTTCACGCACCCCCTTTCTACTATTGCCATCATCGCAAGAAGAACTTTCTGCTTTTAAGCCTTCAGAGATATTTGTTCTTTCAGGCAAGTTACCTTTCGTTATTTTGTCGTGCATGATTTCTAGAGTTCATTTACTTTGACCCCCTTTTTGTTTAATTGCTGAGCTCTTCCGACCGGGTAGTCTGATATGGGTACACCTCGTGTTTTAATTCTGGGCCATTCGTTTATTCGTCGCTTACATGATTTTATTGAAAGTGACTCTGGGCATTTGGATTTAACGTTCCATTTGACGGCGTCCGCTCACATACGTTGGCGTGGAGTTGGGGGGCGCACAATCGCTAAAACGGTCAAGTTCGATCTAGGCATCCTTCACTCGTTTCGCCCAGATATAGTTATTGTGCAACTTGGCACTAATGATTTAACATCTCGTCCTCCTTTGCAAGTGGGCTCTGCCATGGAGGATTTCGTGCACTTGCTGCATGATTCATACGGTGTCAAGGGTGTATGCGTATGCCAGACTATCCGTCGACGCTCAGCTGTGGTTTTCAACCAAAGAGTCGATATTTTAACACGATATCTTCGGGTGGTCTTGGAGCCCATCCCTTACGCCATATACTGGGGCCACAGGGGTTTTATAGTTTCTTTTCTGCGGATGGCATTCACTTAAATAGTAGGGGGCAATATAAGTTATATCGCAGCCTTCGGGGAGCGGTACTCAAATCTCTTCGAGTTTTTACTAGTGATGGTAACCAGTAATTTCTTTTGTTACTTTTCATTTCGTTCGAGTGTTACGCCGTAATGTTAATTTGTGGACCAAGTCCAATCCTGTTTGTGTCAGCCTTTGATGTTTTATTTTCGTCGTTGCAGCTTATATGCGCACGGCACTGGCTGCGTGTCAGCCTTTGATTTTACTGTGTAGTCGTTGCCGCTTATTCGCGCACGGCACTGGCTGCGTGTCAGCCTTTGATTTTACTGTTTAGTCGTTGCAGCTTATTTGCGCACGGCACTGGCTGCATGTCAGCCTTTGATTTTACTGTTAGTCGTTGCCGCTTATTTGCGCACGGCACTGGCTGCATGTCAGCCTTTGATTTTACTGGTTAGCGTTGCAGCTAATCTGCGCGTGACACTGGCTGTACACTGTTTTTATATTAGTTTTTTGGTTCTGGTAGGAACTGGAATATTGGGATTTGGCATTTATGTGGCTTTGGCACTATTTTTCATTTTTCGCCGCCAGATGCCATGCGAGTGTACAATCCTTATCCGGCCGCCCTAACTACTTCATTAGGGTGTGCCCTATGCACTCGGTATCCTATGCTGGTACTATATTTCTAAAATTCCCTGGAATTCGGCTTTTCATACTCTTTATCTTGTCTAAATAGTTTGGCTAACATTGCCGTCGCGTTTTTCCGGTACCGCCCCTCGAGGCAATTTTAATTTAGACATTAATAGTCTCAGGAAGTTAACTGACATGTTCTTATCGCTAAGTTATGCCGCCCAAGAAGCGCTCCGCACCCGCCACCCGATCGAAAGCCAAAAGGCCGAGGGTTTCAGAGCTCACCGAAGAAACAGCAGAATCAGTTACTACCACGGCTCCACAGAACCTCATGACGGTGGACGTGCAAGCTCTGTCCGCAACGATATCTCTCGCTGTCACCCAAGCTGTCCAGCAGGCACTGGGGCAGGTCAACAAAGCCCCAACTCCGGTCGCTACAGAGAAAGAGCTGGTAGAGGCGTCGGTACAGGATGAAGTTTCCCTGCTCACCGAAGGTACGGCCACCAAGTTCACGGCACAGCCGCTTTCGTTGCCATCTAATAGAGAACCCTTCGCCAGTATTGCGGTGGCTCTAGGTAGTAGGGTGAGCCCCAAGCTTCGGGGAAAAATTTGGGCTAACGAATTCATCGAGTTTGGGGCCCTTCTCACATCTTCCCCTAACCAGGATAGATTTTCTGTCTGTTTAACGCCCTCGTCTAGCTCGTCCAATCAACCTCGTCTCACCCTTGAACCATGCCAACCCTCCAAAAAAATTCACACTTTTCTACAGTGGCTGTCAGCCTTTAATATTTTTGTTGCAATTTTTTCTGAGAAATTCCCGCATGAGACTCCTAGGCTAATGAAATATAGTGAGATTGTTCGCGACATTTCTACTAAACCTGGCGACTGGTATTTCTATGACGAACAGTTTCGTTACATACGACAGTCATCCCCTGACAAGTACCCTTGGGATACCGTTCATTGGGAACTATGGATTAAGGCGGTTATCACTTTTCGTGCCAAACCCGCGCAACTTAAGGCGGATATGGCGTCCCCCCGCACCAGGTATCGACAGTCCTTTCCCAAAGGGACCTGCTGGTCATTTCACGCCGGCAAATACTGTGGTGGTTGCAAATTCGCGCATATTTGTTTCCAATGCGGTGCCAAGCACCCAGTTAGCCAGTGCTCCGCCGTTAATCAACAGCGTGCCGCCCTCCCCAAGAATGGATCAAGTCTTACACAGCCGGCCGGTCACGCCCGTAAAGGTGGACAGGCTTGAATATCTTCTACACGGCTACCCTGCTTCCCTTAAGGAATATTTAGTTTCTGGTTTTTATTGTGGTTTTAGAATCAATTTTGTGGGTGAGCGGCACTCTTTTGAATCCCCTAATCTGAAAAGCGCTCTCGAGCAGCCACAAATCGTTGTTTCCAAATTAAACAAGGAACGCGAGGCCGGTCGCATCGTGGGCCCATTTTCTGAACCGCCTTTTCAAAATTTTCGTTGTTCCCCGCTAGGCATAGTTCCCAAGAAGGATCCCTCGGAATTTCGTCTTATACATCACTTATCCTATCCCCCCGGCTCATCTGTTAATGATTTCATTCCGGAGGATTGTTCGTCGGTTCACTATGCGTCAATCAACGATGCCATATCTGTCATCAAACGGAAAGGGGCTGGTTGTTTTATGGCGAAAACAGATGTCAAGTCCGCTTTTCGAATCATACCAATTCATCCCAATGACTTTGCTTTGTTGGGCATGAAATGGCAAAATTTGTATTACTTCGATCGCTGTCTTCCCATGGGCTGTTCCTCTTCATGCGCTATTTTTGAAGCTTTTAGTACGGCACTAGAATGGCTTGCCATGAACCGATTAGGAGCTTCGGGGGTCTTACACATATTAGACGATTTCTTGTTTATTGCTGATAGCCATGACAAATGCCATGCCGACTTAAATAATTTTCTTCGCATGTGCGAGTACATCGGTGTGCCCATAGCACAGGAAAAAACTGTCGGCCCAGATACGACTTTACAGTTTGCAGGAATCACGCTTGACACGGTAAGGCAGGAAGCCAGGCTGCCAGTCGATAAGCTTCAGAAATGTCGTATGTTGCTACGTACCTTTTATAAACGGCGTAAGGTTACTCTTAGGGAACTGCAGTCTTTATTAGGCCTTTTAAATTTCACCTGTTCAGTTATTGTCCCAGGCCGCGCCTTTCTCCGCCGCATGATTGATCTCACCAAAGGGCCAAGCGCCCGTACCACCGCATTCGTCTAAGTAAAGAAGCCAAGTCCGACATGGCCACTTGGCTTACCTTTTTGGATAAGTTTAATGGCAAAACGTTTTTCTTGGATGATAAATGGGAAAAGTCGTCTTCCCTCGAGCTGTTTACTGATGCAGCCGGTTCTAAGGGCTTTGGTGCCATCTTTGGTAAGCATTGGTTTTGCGGCGCGTGGCCTGCTTCATGGACGTCCTTAAATATTGCCTTTTTAGAACTGTTCCCGATAGTCCTTTCGTTGCACATTTGGGGGCCACTTATGGCCAACAAATGCGTGGCCTTTTACACCGATAATGCCGCTATTGTCGATATCATTAACCACCAGACCTCTAAACATTCTTTAGTCATGATTTTAGTTCGCGATCTCGTTTTAACATCACTTACATATAATATTTTGTTTCGAGCGCGCCACATTCCGGGCGTGCATAATACTGGTGCGGATTACATTTCACGTTTTCAGGTCGAGCAGTTCAAGCAACTCTCGCCCGGGGCGGACGAATTGCCAACTCCAGTTCCCACCCAACTTCTGCCAGAGAATTGGTCCCTACGCTGAAAGGCTTGTTAAATTCCGCACTGTCGTCGGGCACACACAAACTTTACCAGAGAGCTTGGGCTACTTTTACTGCATTTACTAAACAGTTTTTTCATTCGGAAAATCCTGATTTACCCATATCAATACCTGCGATGGCCCTCTTTATCTCTTATCTCCACGCACGGAAATTAGCCTCCTCGACCATTAAATCTTATCTGTCCGCCATCAGTTACGTGCACAAATTGAAAGGTTTATGCGATCCTACGCAGGCATTTTTAATCAATAAGTTATTGACAGCCCTAAGTCGACAGGGTTCTTGTGATATCCGTTTACCAATTTCGCGGCCCGTGTTGCACAAGCTGGTCGGTTCTCTAGGTCATACTGCATCATCAGCCTTTCAACGCACTCTTTATTCTGCTATGTTCTTACTCGCCTTTTACGGCTTCTTTAGGATCGGTGAGCTAGCGGCCAAGAGCGCGAATTCTGGCAGCGCGGTAGTTCAGTACAATCAACTCCGCTTTCTCACTCAGACAGGAAACGTTCACATGATAAAAATAACAATCACAAAGTTTAAACACAATACCACAAACCGTCCATTCGATATCTTGATCGAACGGGAGCTTTCCTCACCATTTTGCCCCGTTCAGGCTATGGGCCTGTTCGCACTACGCGAAATTTTGTTTGATTTACCAAAAAATCTGTCAACGCGAAGCCATTTCTAGTGCGAACGATTTTTTGCACCCACCAAAATTTTTGCAAGCGTAACGAAACTTCAAAGATTCCGTCGACTAACTTTGGAGGCTGTAAAAATTTTGTCAGGCGAGAAAATCCTTTGTTCGTTGACAACCATCCGTCATTGGGTCATCAAATTGATGACGGACTCCTTGAGTGTGGGTTTTGCGGTTGCCTTACATTAGAGCCATCTGTCACTAAAAAAAATTTCGCATCTTCATGTGCGAACAGGATTACGAAAACAAAAAATTGGTGATTACAAAATTTTCACTTTTTTTGCAAACGCCAAACTCAAATTTTCGTCTTAGTGCGAACAGGGCCTATGCTCAATTTTTGCCAAAACAGAGGCCACCAGCCCGGGCCACTTTTTTGCCATTCCGACATGAGCCCAATAACAGTTAGTCAGTTCAATGCAGAATTACATCGCTGCTTGTTATTTTGCGGTCTAGACACGAGCAGATACAAAGGTCATAGCTTTCGAATTGGCGCCGCTTGTCACGCAGCCGACAAAGGTTTTTCTGACCCCCAAATTCGGGCGCTTGGCCGCTGGAAATCCGATGCGTTTAAAGTTTATCTCAGGTCCGACACCTTGCATGCTAATTAACTAGCCTTCAGGTCTAACTCCCGGTTTTATAGTTAGTTTTTGTTTTTAATAATAGTAGTCTGGTCAGTGTGGAGGGTCAGGTATAGGACTGCTTCCTCACTGACTGACTTTCTTCTAGTGTATCTGTTAAGCACAGTGCTTGATCGCTTCTTTGGGTAATAAGTTATTCTTTAGCATATCGCCCTATTGTCTTAGCTCGTTCGGTTCGTTAGTGATATGATTGTTACAATGTTAGTCGGGTCAATGTAGAAGGTCAGGTATTGGACTGCTTCTTCATTGCCGTTCATTTCCTCTCTAACTTACTGGAAGTACTTTATTAAGGCATTGCGAGGGTTTGTATTTACCAGATCTCCTTGATAAGATCTGCGTCATCGTGTATTCGTAGTAAGATACTGTTGTCCGGTTGTGTCAGTCAAGGGCTTTTTCCAGGCTATTAATACCCAAGTTTTTTCGTAATTTTAAATTTTTCCGACCTTATATGCACGTCGGTCCTCCATCAGTCACTAGCATATTCTGTTACTCGCCTTTCAGTGACATTAACTTTTGATTTTCGTTCAGTGACGCTGGTCAGTCAGGGGCTGTGGCGCCACTGTTCGGTGTGCCATAACCTGTAATTTTCGTTCAGTGACGCTGGTCAGTCAGGGGCTGTCGCGTCACTGTTCGGTGTGCCTTTCCTTTCGAGAGTTCCGCTAGCGCCTTGGTGGGGTTGCCACATTGTTGTGGCTTGTGGCGATATTTTTAACCCCACCTTTCCTGAAGAGATTTTAATCTTTGTTTGTAACCTTAGTTTCAATTAAACTCGTCACATTTGTGGCCATTTATCCCAAACGTTTTGGTTTCTATTGTCTTCTACCTAGCTCTTCAGCAAACTAGTGCGGCGCCTTGCGGAGCTCTCGATGTCTTATTGTTTGCAAATGACTCAGGATAAAAATAGGCTTTTTGCTCCCTACACCAGGAAAAAATTGCCCTACGCTTATAAAAGTTGCTTAGGCCTCTGCATGACATTCAAAGAAAGCAGTTTGATGCTTTCAGGCTTAGCTTTCGAATTATCCATTCTCAATGCAAGAATAATTAAGCGTTAACACATTTATAGGTGCTATTTGCCCGGAATATGAATAGAATGGCAAAACAAATGCAAAAGTAGTAAGAGAATAATTTAAGTTTTGAACAAGAAGTACAACACAGACAAAACACAACACACAAAATACACAAACAAACGAAAGCGCACTTACCATCTCGGTTGCTGCACACTTTCGCCGAGATCTCTATGGTACATAGTTGTATTATACTATGCTATTAAAACTGATAAGCAGATTTTGCCTTTGCCAAAATTGTAAACAAAACTATAAATCATACATTTTTTTAGTTATAATTACACAGTTCCTAATGACAGCAAAGCAGCAACATAAGGACTACTCATGTCGGATTTTAAAGGACTTGAGACCTTCTGAATTAGTTTCTTTATACAATATCTGCGCGGGAACGGACCACGGGATAAACGCAAACTGAACCCCTTCTCTTTCTTTAAGTTGCTTTAAGTGGTCTCTTCGTAGTTTGGCTCTTTTACTTCGCACAGATTTTGACACGTTGTCGGATGTGAATATCTGACTGTCGCAGAAAGGGTTATCTTTCAGGGTGTTTGTAGCAGCCTTTAAAATTCGTCCTTTATCAGGATATCTAAGTAGGTAGACGTGAATAGGCCTTGGCTGCGGAGCGCTAGCGTTCGCAGCCGCTTGGTTGATCTTCGTGCGGTGCGCCTGCATGACTTCAATATTTTCGAGGCCCATGTGTTTACTGAAAAGTTTTTCCTTTAAGAATTCTTCTACAGAGCTGCAATCTTTTTCGGCGCCCTCCTTTTAACCCCATATAACTACATTGTTCCTCTTGGACCTGTTCTCCAAGTCATCAATTATTCTGTTGAGGGTGTCTATTTCTTTGCGGTTCGCCTTCTCTGCAAGAGCTCTTTTAATACCGATCACATCGTGGTCTAAAAGCTTATAACTTTCTTTCAGTTCGCTGACATCTTGAGCAGTTTCCAGTTGACTTTTTTCCAGACTCTCTAACTACAGCAGGATGGCATTTAACTTCGACTCTTGTTCGTCTTTAGCGACGAGCAAGTCGTCCATCTTTGCAAGTACTGCGTCTAACTTTGCTTCATTATCTGGCATTTCAGTTCGCTGCTTTGTTCCAATCAGAGCATAGATTAGATAGTGGTAGCCTTTCTTCAGTAGCCAGTGAGAAATGGCGTACTTTTGAACATTACCAGATCTCCCTTTCGCTTGGCCGTGGGAGATCTGGGTAGATTAACCTCAAATATCTGTCAAAACTCGCGCAACCCTGTCATTCTGTGACAGCTGTTGTAGTTCCAGTCATCTTCCAACAAAACTCTTGTTCGTTTTGTTTCACGAAGAGCCACGTATCCAATTCCTTCCGCCAGATTAAGCTTTCTAACACTTCTAGTTCAGAAACAAATACACGGTAAACACTGAACGCCGAAGTCAAGAGAGAAACCTTGCTAACAGCGCACGCGTAAAATAATATGGAGATAGCGGATAGCAGGCAAGTTGAAAATTTTGACAGCATATGACGCAGGAATAGAAAATCAAACGTCACATGCAATTAGTAACGTCAATCATTTCTCACTCAAAATTCTAGTTTACCTCAAAAGACATTCAGGCACCGACACGAAAAAAGCTCTTCATATTTGATATTGATTGCACAAGATGTTTTCACCCATCCTCGGAGACCCAGGGGCAGATAGTCGGGACGGGACGAAGATTCGGGACGAACGAAAGTTTACAAGACAGTCGGGAGAGCCCCTGGGAACATTTCTTTATCGGACTCGTTCCAGAAGCTATTGAAATCCAGCTTCGTGATTGGGCGGAAATTTTCTGGCAAGGAATTTTTTTCTGCCCAATCGTCGATCAGCTTATATATCGCACTCCTTTCGTGACTCCTTACACCAACAAGTAAGCGGTCAATCTGCTGTCGACCATATTTTTAGTGGTTCCACTTGTCTCGTTCGTTCGACAAATTTATCCTACGAGGAACATTTTGGTGGCAAGGGACCCACAAAGAACAAGCAACAATCACTTGAAAGGAACTAGAAAAATCAAAATGAAGATCGACCGCAGGCATCGTAAACTTCACGCGAAGAACAGCATGTAACTCGGTCTCTTTCTCTGGTTACGATCATTGTTGTTTGGTTTGGGCTTTTTTCTCTGGTTTACGTACGTGGAGTGGGCCGCTCCTGAAACTCTTCGGGGCGATGAAATTTCTGTTGCACGGGCCGGACAAGTTTGCCGATCAGGCGAGAAGCACACAGCTCGGCGTTTTAAGTTATCGAACCTTGCAATCGACCGTCTCAGCTCAATTTCGAGAGAGACCACAAAAAGGCCTTAAAGAAAGTGTACAGTTACACTGTGATACATTGCAATGTTTTGGTTTTCATATATTTCACTGGTATCTGTTGGCCAATATGCTTTTCTTACCAAGGTGTGATTAAAAATATTGCAGATTGCCTTGCAGTTGTGATAATTGCTAATTGTGCTAACTGCTAATTGTGTGCACATGTAAGATGCATGGTTATTTGCACAAGCTTTGCATGAACTCTTTTACCACAGTGGTGCTAAGCTCAGTTAAAAAACATGATTTAGAGTGGGCCTTGCTGGAAACATTTACATTATGTTGACTGTGCTGCAACTTTTAGGTAGCAAAGTTTCAGATAAAGTTGTTTACAAGTTGATGCAGGATGTTTAGTGTCTTGTATGCACTCTTGTTTTTATAAACGCTCAAGTGTATCCATAATATAACAATTATTAAATTCCATTTTTGCATGATACGGTTGTAGTTGCTGTGATTGCTAAGCCAGTGGTACACCAGGAAAAGACAATTTCTCCTGTGAGACCACACCAATTTTGGAATGGGTTCTTCCTATCACCGCCCTCTTCCTTGACAATTTTTAAAACATGAGAGAGTGCTTCCAGTTAATTAAGGAACCACGTTTTCAGTTCCACACATAGTGTAAATGTGTCTTGTGCCGAAAGACCCTTGATAACCACCTACTGACAAATCAATCTCAACTATGCAGTTCACTGAGTCAAACAGGCTGATACAATGGTATGGCTAAGTATAGTTAAATTATTTTCAGGTAAGTTTCAAACTAAAGAACACTACACACAAACCATACCCATAACCTCAATACAGTTACAAAATATGTTAACATGGTCACTCAGTAAGATATCCCCTTTAGATAAAGTGGAAACAAAAAAAACTAAAACAAAAAAAAACAATAAAAAAAACAAAATAAAACTAGAAGGGATTGTTATTTCATTTAGTTTTTGTTTAGAAGTTTTCTTGATAGTGAGATGTAACTTTAAATTCAAGTTTTCAATGCAATCTGTTGGATATTGTAGTGATTATATGTCACAAACCTTATGGCCTCAGAGTTTTTATTAGGTTTTAGAGTAGCTGACTGGAATCTAACAGAAGGTGGCTTGTTGATGAGAATTTAAACAGCCTTCAAAAAACATTGGAAACTATTCATTGAAAAGCAGGTGGCTCAAAATTTAAAGAAACCACTTTTTAGCCAGCTGCCAGCACTTCAGGAGAAGTCTACCTTGCACTAAATGAAATTTCCAATGAGTATACCCAAGATGAAATTACACCCTCAGTTTCAGAGGGGGGTACAAAAAAATTTAAAATTGTTCTTAAAATTTAATTGTCCATCTGTTATCTGTTGGTCTTTCACTTTGCTTTTCTACAGCGGCCCAAAAGGGTCAATCACAAATCAATTTACCAAAACAAATATCAGTTTCTCAAAACACAAACAATTTCCTGAAACACAAGTCAGTTTACCATCATCATTCACTGAAACACCTGTAATAGGCTAATCACAGCAAGTGCACTGCACAAGATGTTCAGCAAATAATACCATATCACACTGCCTAATTCTTAGGAGCTATGAAAGCCCTGTAATGCTACAAAAGGTATCAGGTCAATACCGTACCCCAATTACCATGCAAAACATCTGCCACAAATCTACTAAGGTCTCAAAAAATTATGCTAACTCTACCAATAGTAAGGAAAACATTAAGTGTCTATATTCTCATGAGAGTGATGATGTTTGTAAAAATCTGTTTTCATCTTAACATAATACATGCCATTTTCCATTCCTTTCCCCCCAAAACATTGGAGTAGTTTCTATTCGAGTCTCACTCTATAACCAAGGTAATCACCTATTTCAAAAGCAAAATCTGAACTCACATCAACGTCAAAACAGCATCTGTATGCAAGAGAATGTCAGAGTATTGGGAAACTGATTTTGATTTGATAAATTGGTTTGTGATTTCGGCCTCCGTACTTTTCCACACAAACGCAGCCTTCAAGCCCAATGACCTTAACAACTTAACCTGGTCTTTCATGATTGCCATAATATAAGCGGATGGAGAGACAACCACGACTACAGGTAAATTATTTTAAACTGGATTTTCTCAGGCCATATTTCAAGGTCTCTCGAAACTGAGCTGAGCTCATCTGAGACGCGACTTCGAGTAGATTGTAAGCAGTGGAAGGTTCGATTTCGTGAGCAAAACAAAATTCAACGGCTGCGTTTCACTCGCGCGATCGGTAAACTTGCCTGGCCTGTGCAACAGAAATTCCATCGCCCCGAAAAGTTTCAGGAGCGGCCCACTGCCTGTGAGTACACCAGAGAAAAACAAAAGCTCATACCAAACAACAACAATTGTGGCCGAGTTGTCAACAATCTGCAACAACTCTTCGCGTGAAGTTTACGATACCTGCGATCGGTCTTCATCTTGATTTTTCCAGTTCCTTACAAGTGATTTTTGCTTGAGTAGAAGTTGAATTTGTCGATATCTGGATTTTGTGGGCCCCTTTCCATCATAACTTTTCTCGAAGTGTCGATACAGCGATCGAAACTATGGCTGACAGCAGATTGAACGTTTGACCCTCGGTATAAGAAGTCACGAAAGGAGTGCGATATATAAGCTGATCGCCGATTGGGCAGAAAAAAATTCCTTGCCAGAAAATTTCCGCCCAATCAGGAAACTGGATTTCAATAGCTTCTGGAACGAGTCCGATAAAGAAATGTTCCCAGGGGCTCTCCCGTCCGTCTTGTAAACTTTCGGTCGTCCTGAATCTTCGTCCCAACCCGACTCTCTGCCCCTGGGTCTCCGAGGATGGTTTTCACCCGAAGGATAAAACGAATTTAAAATAAACACTTTTGAAAAATTGTTAATTCACGCTCATTGCAAGAAAGACGTATACGTTTCCACTCAGTTTTACCTTAGTTAAGCATAAAATGCCTAGGTGGTTAAGTTTTTCAAGAATTACGAGAAACACCAGCATTCGCTAATAGTAGTCCCTAATTAAAGGTCCGTTTTTCTTATTGAAAAATGTGTGAAGGTAGGGACAGGGGTGTCGGAACTTCCCGCTTCCATTCACTCAGCAACGTTAATACCCCTTCATTAGAGGTCCTTATCTCTTTGGTTCTTTCTAACAGATAAAAAGCTATCGAGCAATATAATGGGAAAGAGTTTGGCTTTTATTTCTCCTGGTTGTTGGCCTTTATTTTCTTACCTCTCCAAGCTCTTTCGCTCACTTAACTCACTGCTTCCATTCCCCCAGGGTACCTCACCTCCCATAAAGGGGTTTTCTTTGCTGATTTCAAATGATAGTTAACAGGCAGCCAAATCTAAAATCTTAGCTAAAAACTCGAAACCTGTTTTCAACATCAGAGTGCAAGATGCATTAAAAGGCAACGATTTAGTAATGGTCCATGGAAAGATGGACGATAGTAATCCCGGAACCTTCGTTCTTGTAAGCGAAAAATAATTTAACTCATCGGTTCCTCAATTTCGACATTTCAGTCTTATGGGACTGAAAATAGCAAACATATCGGAATTTAAATTTAACTTGCACTCATTTAGTCAGGTAAAGATATACTGTTAACACGTTCTGGTAGTTCCAAAGTAATACAATAAAAAGAATGGTTTCTTATTTGACTATCACCCTCCATACGAGTTTCTTATTATATCACACTGAGAGGGGTACGCGCTCCTTTTCTAACACAGAATTGTACACGACAACAAAAATGAATACAATAATGAAAAGAATACCAAACCTTAAACACAACTATTTAAAAATAATTGATGAAACACTACCAAGCACTAGCTCTTACACCAGTTTGGTGATTTTATATACTTTGTCTATTGTAATTGTTCTTTCGACAAATATGCAATCTTGTTCTCCAATCAATACCTCGCCTCGGAATTCAAATAACGCGTTTTATTCTGCGTAACATTAAACAGAGTTCTTCGCTTTTCACTAACTAACTAAAAGCCAATTTGTACTTGTGTTCACCACCAAACATTGGGCTAACTCTTTGCTTTGGTAGATTTAAGGGGTAATTACCGCTACCTTGTTGGCCTTAGTGCCTTTTGAGTGGCTTCAGCTTACTTGATCACATTCATTTGAGAGGTATCCTTTTCACTCCAGCCACATCCCACAAGCTTTACGTTTTCATTGCTTGTTTTATTGATATATGGGTACTTGAGCCTGAGCATTGGCTATGCCATGCTGATGAGGCCTAACAAGGCCGAAACAGCTGTCCATGGCTGCTAATGCTTGGGCTCAATCTTTGCTTTGGTAGATTTAAGCGGTAATGCCCGCTACCTTGTGTCCTTCAGTAGCGCCTTTTGAGTGGCTTCAGCTTACTTGATCACATTAATTTGTAAACTACACACTAAAGTTGAAAGCCAGCACCCGTTTGTCAGTAATGACGAACAAAGTATTTGTCTTTCTTTTATTAAAACATGTATTAAAAAACCAACGAGTAGATTAACTTGCCAAATGATAAGAAGTTGAATCAAAGTTTGCTGTTGAGGCTTTCTTAGTTGAATTTTTTAGACTAAGTAGCCTTGGAACACGCTGACTTTGGGTTTTAGGCGGGGATGACAAAGCAGAGCTAGAGAGGAATAGAGGCAGGTGGCGGTAAACGAGCTAGAACCGTACTCGTGAAAGCGCTGAAAAAGCTGCCTATAGGTCAAGCCAAAGAGACATCTATAGCCATTTAACAAATCCAGTTGTTGACTTGTGCGTAACTTGTAGGTTTCAATTATGTAATATTTAATTTTACCGCCTCCTATTGCTTTTTAAAGAAGAAGAAATGAGGGATATGGAGGGGCGGAGTCACTTCAGAGCAGTCTAAAGAGCTTTCAATTACTTTCTTTCTTTGGCGAGATGCTATTGGATTATTGTTGCGATAGAAATTTGCAGGCGGTTCAACTCACCGGTTCCATTCCCCCAGTTTATTATACATATAGCGAGAATTTTAGGCAATAAACCTGCAAATAGAATTCTATATTTGCCATATTTTCACATGTGAAAAAAGCACTACGTCCAATCAGCTTCGCGTACAGCATTCTTCACATGTGAAAATATAACCAATCACCATCCAGAGTAGAATCGCTTAGCCAATCAGAGCAAAGCACTCAAATGGCTTCAGAGAAGCGCGGGTTTCAACTCAGCGCGCGCTCGAAGTTTGTGTTTCAAAAAACATGGCTTCGGCTTCCCGTTTTGTTCCACTAGATTTACAGTTAAATGATTTTATTGAGAAGCAATCGAACACAAACAAGCTGGGGGCGAACATTCAAGGACGTACATTTAATATTTCTATATCTAAGGCCGCTCCGGCGTAGGCCTTGTTTCTTAGGTGAACAATGAAAACCAAATTAAATCGCACAAATTTTTGATTCGCTCGGAAATTATCAAAATCGCTATGACGAGCAACCTAAAATGATCATAAATCATGATGTAGAATTGAGAAGTTTACCATTCTTAACAAAATACCCTTCGTCGGCTTTTATTTTATATTTATCAAATTTCTCATATGATTTTAAATGCAGTAAGTCATCTACTGATGTGTGTTTATGGGAAATGCAAAACAAAATTATAATAATAGTAAAATAAAATAAATTAAAAATAAGAAGAGAGACTGCACGAGATTTAATTTTATCCCGGCATTAAAGCCAGTGATATTCTTGGCTTGATATTATCTAAAATTTAGTTACACTGTCCCAGAAAAAAGCTATCCTTATCTTAAGCCTTCTCATGATTTATTCCCACTGCTGGTAAAACTACAGCTGAAATCTATTTGACTGAACAGCTTATAACCTGTTAGCCATGTAACAGTCATTCACAGGCGGATTCAGGCTATTTTAGTCTGTTTGGATTAACCCTGTCACGTTTTAGGAGTTATCAAGTTAAAATACAGAGGATTTAAAAAAGAGGAGTTAAAAAAGCAATACATTCTTATAACTGGTCATACAATTTGGTTGATATCTGAGACCTGAAGTCAGGTTAAACACGCAGTAATACTGAAAGTTCAGCGTCATATGCTATAATAATTACCCGGGCTGCGCGCGTCTCGCGCGGCGCCCGGGTCTTAAACTACCGACGGTTCTTCTTTTTCGTCGTCGAGTATCATCCACAAATGGCACTTCCGGCGTTTCTGCGCAAGCGCTAACTATTTTTAACAACAGTGATGCCTGTTGTCACGTATCGGAAAATGTCGATTCATCTTGTGTCTTTTGAAGTCTGAACAAACAGTATGTTAAGAGAAGTGTCTATGCGTATGATTGCAAGTTCAACGGCGAGAAGAAAGTTTTTAACATGAGTAAACTTAACGGCAGATGGACTGCCGTGTTTCCCCGTGTCTGCTTCAGTAGACAGCGAGTAGTCTCTAATTTTGGCGACGGATTGTGGGGGCACGTGCGCGCGCGAAGTTACGAGGAGACGCGACGCGTGGGGAGCGCCAAAAAGTAGAGACTACAGACAAAGGGAGTTTGACCTTTCACGGCCGAGTGATTCGAGTGTAAATCTCATATCAACAGCAAGAATGATGCCTGTTGTCACGTATCGGAAAACGTCGATTCACCTTGTGTTTTTGAAGTCTGAACAACTAATATGTTAAGAGAAGTGTCTATACGAATGTTTGCAAGTTCAACAGCGAGAAGAAAGCTTTTAACATGACCAAAATTTAACTCCAGATGGACTGTCGTGTTCCCGTATCCGCTCCATTGAGATGTACATTTTGTTGAATAACTCAAGTACGGGATATCACACACCCCTGAGACTTTGACAGGTAGTTTATTTACTATTTTGCCACAATATCTCAATTTCTGGACTTTAATTTTTGAACTATAAGCGATTATATTTGACAAATGTACTAGCGTCCCTTGAAACTGTCCAGAAACGTTCCTTTCTTGTGTTTCAAATGACCCTGGATTGACGTATTTGTAAAAGTTTCCCGCTGCTAATTAATTTTCTACTCACATTTCACCGAGACTCCATTCACATTTATGCGAAAAAATCCAACATCGTTCGATAAGCGTTTCCTTTCTCAAACAATTATCCATCGAAGCGAAAACAAGTGTGCTTAGTTTTTTTTTTTTTGGAATCAATATACTATTTTTATCATTTTGCATAACGATAAACCTCTATGGCCTTAAGGTCATTGTTCCTGCCTATGACGCAGCTAACCCGGGTTCAATGTCTTTTAGTGGTATATATCACGGGCTTTATTTTTTCTTGTTCTTTTAGAAATATTTTTTACAAGTGTTATAATTATTGTTCTCAATGGTTGAGCTGTATTTTAGAGGAATATATGTTGATAGGGGTCTAAAGAAATAGATTCCAACACAAGCTAAACACAATGCGTCCGATGTAAGAAAGACAGACTTCCCTCTATTCTTTTGTTTAGCACTAAGTTAGGGATACAATACTGGTTTTTGCAAGCCCGGGTTTAGGCTAATTGAATATAGGCTAAACCCCCCCCCCCCCCCCCCCCTCCGCGAAA
Organism: Pachyseris speciosa; assembly: GCA_016490735.1. Classification (NCBI taxonomy): domain Eukaryota; kingdom Metazoa; phylum Cnidaria; class Anthozoa; order Scleractinia; family Pachyseridae; genus Pachyseris; species Pachyseris speciosa. The sequence continues at coordinate 329,949 of JAEMWC010000717.1, forward strand.
CTGGAAAACTCAGACCCTCCCATAACTATACAAATTTTCAAAGTGAAATAAACGTGGGCAAAATGAATTATCGCCGTTCATGAGGGGTCTGAGTTTTCCAGATTGGGGGGGTCTGAGTTTTCTAGGTCTTGTGCTTCGGAGCCGATTATAATAACATGAGACGACAAAGGAGAAGTGTTTGTAAACAGTTTCACTCTGCTAATTAATTTTCTACTCACATTTCACCGAGACGTACTCCATTAACATTTATGCGAAAAAATCCTACATCGTTCGATAAGTGTTTCCTTTCTCAAACAATTATCCATCGAAGCGAAAACACAATGCGTCCGATGTAAGAAAGACAGACTTCCCTCTATTCTTTTGTTTAGCGCTAAGTTAGGGATACAATACTGTTTTTTGCAAGCCCGAGTATAGGCTAATTGTAGCCTCTTGTTATTAACATCAACCACGGAAGTCCAACAAATCATCCGTCGCTCAAAATTCTTGGGCGCTTCCCATTTGAATGAAAAAAGCTGGGAGAATTTTCGGTTAAAAGGAACAGGACAAATCTTTCTCAATTAAAACGGAACAGGTCGAGCGTGTTCCTTTTGCACTGAGTCACTCTTTAAGAGACTGGGTAAAACACCACCAAACCGCGCGTTTAATTAATAACAATAACAACAACAACAACACTTTTATTTTACTAGATATAGAAGATACATTACAGCAAAAGAAAGATAAACTTAAATATGCAAAAAAAAAAAAAAACTGCTCAGAATAGTAAAAACTAAAGGAGCTCTGTGAGTAGTTGCAAAAATTATTAAGCTTTAAATGGGTTGAAGCAAGAACAAGAAAATAAAAAAAAAAAAATTAAAAAAAATAAAAAAAAAACCCAGAAATACAAACAAGTAGTAACAGTACCAGTTGATTGACAGAACGAAAATTGAACATGAATTAACAGCGACATGAACTTAAAAATACTAAGCTAGCATTAGGCATAAGAACTTAAGAATTGTTTAGTCATAGTAGATAAATATTTTATCTCTTCATCCAAGTTGTTCCAAATAGAAGAACCAGAGAAATGTAAAATGAACTTACCATAATTAGTTCTAACGCGATCGATAAAATAAGCTGATTAAGATGCTAGCCTAGTATTAAAGTTGTGTTTAGATGATATGCACCTAAAGTAATTGTCAAAGATCGTAAAGATCTTATAGGAGCATGGAACTAGTGGAACGCAGCAGATGGTACAGGATTTTTCCGTCATTCCAGCAAAACCCAGATCTCCCAAGGCCACGCGAAAGGGAGATCTAGTAAACTTGGAATTTAAAGCATGCTCAGTAAGAGTCAGGCCCGAAATACTGGCCTCACTATAACTACGCATGATCGCCCTAAACTTTGTTTAGGAGCGAAAGATAGAGCTCTTCAATCAGTTTTGCGGCCCAGAGTAGAGGAAAACTTCAAAATCAAACCAAAGCTGAAAGAGGCAATACAGGAGGTTGTTGTCAACAGCCGAGTCTCAAGTGCTCGCTGCAAAGAACAAATGAAAGGACAAGTCAATTGTAATTGTGGTTTCGCCGCTCAACCCTCTCATCGACAATCGATATCAAATAAATAACTTTAACTCAGTGTGAGTGTCTTGTGCAAGGATAAAATTTTCCGGGAGCGAGGCAGATGGTAGTTTTGAAGCCAGGTTTCACGCCGATTTATATCTGGAGGCCGAAAAGTTCCAGATAATGTTATCTGTCCGGAGGTAAATGTAAGCAACAGGCAGTGTAGGGAGATATTTTTGGCCGATTAATCTTATCAGAAAAATGGTGCGGCTAAGTTCTAATTTAGGCATATCAGTTTATCAAAATAAGATCTGCAACAGAACTTCGGAAGTTTATCTGTCCCTTCGACACAAATTTCACGCAGTTTTTGAATAATTCGCTTTAATCTCAAAACTTTCCCGGCGTCGGAAAAATTTCCTCCCAGCTGTCTCGCCTCACAAACGGCGCTTAAACTTGAAACTATCGCTCGGGTTTTCCATACTGCCATGTTGAATATTCGCCACGAAAATAAAGCCGCACTAAAAAGAGCCAATCAGAGCATAGATTAGATTGCGGTAGCCTTTGTTTTAGTAGCCAATGAGAAATGGCGTACTTTTGAACATTACCAGATCTCCCTTTCGCTTGGCGGTGGGAGATCTGGGTAGATTAATTAACCGCAAATGTCTGTCAAAACTCGCGCAACCCTGTCATTCTGTGACAGCTGTTCTAGTTCCAGTCATCTTCGAACAAAACTCTTATTCTTTTTGCTTTACGAAGAGCCACGTATCCAATTCCTTCCGTCGGATTAAGCTTTAACACTTCTAGTTCAGAAACAAATACACGGTTAATACTGAACCCCGAAGTCAAGAGAGAGTCCTTGTTAACAGCGCACGCGTAAAATAATATGGAGTTAGCAGATGGCAGCCAGGTTGAAAATTTTGACAGCATATGACGCAGGAATAGAAAATAAAACGTCACATACAATTACTAACGTCAATCACTTCTCACTCAAAATTCTTGTTTACCTCAAAAGACATTCGAGCACCGACACGAAAAAAGCTCTTCATATTTGATATTGATTGCACAAGATGTTTTCACCCGAAGAATAAAACGAATTTAAAATAAACACTTTTGAAAAAATGTTTATTCACTCTCATTGCAAGAAAGACGCATACGTTTCCATTCAGTTTTACCTCAGTTAAGCATAAAATGCCTAGGTGGTTAAGTTTTTCAAGAATTACGAGAAACACTGGCATTCGCTAATAGTAGGCCCTAATTAAAGGTCGTACTGAAAAATGTGTGGAGGAAGGGACAGGGGTGTCGGACTTCCCGCTTCCATTCACTCAGCAACGTTAATACCCCTTCATTATTGGTCCATGTCTCTTTGGTTCTTTCTAACAGATAAAAAGCTATCGAGCAATATAATGGGAAAGAGTTTGGCTTTTATTTCTCGTGGTTCCTGTCTTCTATTCTCCTACCTCTCCAAGCTCTTTCGCTCCCTTAACTCACTGGTTTCATTTCCCCAGGGAATCTTACCTCCCTTAAAGGCTTTCCTTTGCTGATTTCAAATGATAGTCAACAAGCAGCCAAATCTAAAATCTTAGCTAAAACCTCGAATTCGAAATATGTAAACCTGTTTTCAACAACGGAATGCAAGATGCAGTTAAAAAAGGACAACAATTTAGTAATGGTCCGTGAAAAGATGGACGACAGTAATCCCGAAGTCGTCGTTCCTGTAAAAGAAAAATAATTTAACTCATTGCTGCCTCAATTTCGATATTCCAGGCTTATGGGACTGAAAATAGCAAACATGTTGGATTGTAAAGTTCACTTGCACTCATTTAGTCAGGTAAAGATATACACTGAGAGGGCTGTGCGCTTCTTTTCTAACCCAGAATTCTACACGACAACAACAATGAATACGAAAATGAAAAGAATGCCAAATCTTAAACGCAACTATTTACAAAATAATTGATGAAACACTACCAAGCACTAGCTCTTACATCGGTTTGGTGATTTTATATTCTATGTCTAATTGTTTTTTCGACAAATATGCGTTCTTGTTCTCCAATTAATACCTCGCCTAGGAATTCAAATAACATGTTTTATTCTGCGTAACATTAAACAGAGTATATCTCCTTCAACTAACTCACTGAAAGCCATTTTGTACTTGTGTTCACCACCAAACATTCGCACACTAGCTAAGAGCACTGTAGCAGTTTTCTAAACGAGCTTCTAAATTGCTCATTTCTCCAGGCGTAGATGACAGGATTGCATACGGCGTTCAAACCAAATGCAACGTTATAGAAAACGCGCACTATAGACGGATGTACACATTCATTGAGTGCATGGTAAAAACGGAGGCACGTGACGACCAGCAGCGGGAAGATGCTGAGAAGGCAAACGGTAACAACAATGGCGAAAGTACGAGCCCCTTTAATTTCATGCTTAATGGCGGCGATGCCTTGGATGTCGTCTTGTTCTCTAATTTGTCTTCTGTGCTAGTGGGAGACAATGAAAATGTAGATGTACGAGCAAAGAATGACCACCAAAGGGATGATTAGCATTGATATCACTACGAAGGTAAGATATCCTGTGGCTGACTGCGACAAGTCGTCTGGAGAACCTTGATGGCTGATGGCTGATGGCGGTCGGTTCTCTGGAGAACATTCTTGGGCTTTAGGGCATGGATGGAAAGCCTGTCGAAAGGCAGCGCAGGCATCGGAAGTGCTTGCTTCTAGGATTAGAGGCAGGAAAACTATGACAGCAAAAGGCCACAGCCACGCTGCGATAGACATGAATAGTACACGGCGTTTCGTCATTACAGTGTGGTACCTCAAGGAGAACTTAACGGCGATAAAACGTTCGACGCTGATCAACGCGAGATGCTGAACGATGACAGAAATGATTATGAAGCTAAACCAGGCGCTTGCTTTGCGAAGAAAAAATCGAATGTCCTTGTTGATGAGCATACTGATTCGCGGGATGTAAGCGATCGCTATCAAACTGTCCGCAGCGCACAGGCTCATTAGAATCACGTTGGACGCTGTTCGCAGGCTGGGAAATTTGTGAAAAGCTTTAAACACCAAAGAGTTGCCGAAGAGTGAAGTGACTATAAGAAGCAAATGGACACTGATAAGAATGTTTCTTGTGGTCTCCGGTAGCATTCTTTTTCCATCAGTGCTGCATTCTTCTGTAAAGTTAGTCTGGTTTTGGTTACAACAATAGATTTGTGGCCCTTCGGGCTCCATCACGAACGTGTTATTCGCCATTTCTGTTTCGATTCTTTTGGAGTTGCTATTTTGTATGACAAAGTTTATAACTGCCGTAATGCTACCAGCTGCCTACAGCTTAATCTTCTCATAACTGACGGCAAATTGTCTTTTCTCCCTATATAGCCTATTCATACAAAACTGTCTCAGATACAACACAATAGGTCTCTAATGGGCTTAAAACGATATACAAAGACAAATATGCAGCATGTTAGTTGTACGTCTTAATTGAAGGACGGGTATTTTCTTATCAGGTTACCCATTTAAGTTGAAAGCCAATACCCGTTTGTCAGTAATGACAAACAAAGTATTTGTCTCTCTTTTATTAAAACATATATGAAAAAACCAACGAGTATATCAACTTGCCAAATGATAAGAAATTGAAAGTTTGATGTTGAGGCTTTCTTAGTTGAATTTTTTTGACTAAGTAGTCTTGGAACACGCTGACTTTGGGTTTCAGGCGGGATGGCAAAGCAGAGCTAGAGAGGAATGGAGGGAGGCGGTAAACGAGCAAGACCTTTACTCGTGACGAGCGGCCTGAAACGTGAAAGCGCTGAAACAGCTGCGCAGACTGAGGTCAAGCAAAAGAGACTGCAGCCATTTAAGAAATCTAATTGTTGACTTGTGCCTAACTTGTAGGTTTCAGATATTTAATGATTTACCGCTCCTATTGCTTTTTAAAAATTGTCCTCACATACAAATATTAATTAACAATTGGTTCATGCGTCAGCGTGCGTCCATCAAGATATGAAGCAGGCAGGATGTTTGACATGGGAAGAAATGAGAGACATGAGGGGGCGGAGTCACTTCAGAACAGTCTAAAGAGCTGTCAATTACTTTCTTTCTTTGGCGAGATGCTATTGGATGATCGTTGCTATAGAAATTTGCAGGCGGTTCAAAATTAAAATAAAAAAAAGATGGCGGCCCTGTCGAGTAATCTGCGGTTGTTTACAACAGCGAAGAAATGAAGATAATAAAGAAAGTTTGTTTCCTGGAAAATCTACAATAATAAATAAATAAATAAATCGAATTTTGTTTGTTTAGGCGAAATATCGGATATTCTTGGCGTATGAAAGAGTACTGTACTTCGAAGGATCACGGCATATGGAAAATTTGATTTCCTCCTTTTTAATTTTCCCGCGATCTCGCACGAAGGATTTGTTGTCATAACTAAGTGGCCAGCGGTATTTGGAACTTGCGAAACATCCACAGCACTCATAGTAGTCAGGTCTCTTAGGCCGGAATATTGACTGGATCGTGACAGAAGTGACAAAAGTACCAAACTTGGCACATACATTCCTTAGTAGCTACCTATCAATATCTAAAGGGGTGCCCAACACAATCGGCTCTAGTTTGTGAATTATGGGATATTCCTGTTTTCGCTTAAAGTCACTGGTTGGGATACCTGTGGTGGTCATATTACTATAGAGAAATTGAATCATATATAAAAACAGCAGAGTTGAGAACCTCATTATTCTGGTATCGTGCATTAAACACAATTTTTATACCAGTAACACCTTAATCAGACTAATACCCAGTCCTCGCTTAGCTTCTAATTATGTTCGGTAAGTGCCACTGACTACCTGGTGTTAAAGGCAATAATAATTACTTTGAAAAATGCATTACTTCGTTATCTACAGTTACCACTGCTGTATTCGCGTCCATTATTGATACAGCTAGTTAAGATACTAATTTCCTGATCTAGTTCCCAGTCCTTACTCTACACTTGTTGGGGTATCGGCCTATTCAAAAGCAAATCCTTAACTGGGGTGGGTGCCTGTAGCACAGTATTTGAGACTTCATTTAGGGGAGATGTCTTCTGCATCTGCTAATGGGCTTAGCTGCCGGAGCAGTCGTCGTTTCATTTCCGAAAACACTGGCTAGGCGTTGGTCGATGTCGATTTTATCTGGTGTGTTGTCAAGTGGGTCAACGCCAGGCATATCAGAGTCATAGGGGATATTATAGTGCTACCTTCGTATGTCTTGTCTTTCTCGGTAGGACTAAGGTTAGCCTTCTTGTAACTGTCGAGAATGACGTTTGAGCCACAAACAAATCGCTGGCCATTTGGCTGATCTATGATAATGAGTACTTCTGACTTTGTCATGGCGTGCAGCCTAAGGCCTTTGTCAAATAGAGTTTTCTTTTGCTTGTATAGAGTGAAAGACCTAGAATGGCCGTTCTGCACGAAGGCGATTCTCCCTTTGGGCCTGTGACTTATTTTCTTGCCCACTTCCACTTTCTTCTCGGTCCTAAAAATCACAGCGAATTTATCAATCGACTGTAATGATGGTATAAGCGCGGGAAACAACTAAACATGTGAATGATCATTTTTATATTTTTTACTTACCCTGTTCTTTTTTCTTTATCCGCGAAATTTTCCGGCGGAGTGTTGTTCATGTTCACATCCAGTACTTGATCAAGGGAGCTCGTGGAGATATTCAAATTGTCGGCGTTCATATTGGCGTGAAAGTTGCAATTCGTTCGAGAATAGGGATTTGCCCGGCCCGGCGTGTGACCAAACTTAAACAACTTTTAACTTTTAGCTAACGAAGGAAATAACTCTTATTGGCTGCATAAATTTGCGATTGTGTTTTTGACACCACATCGGGAAGCACTGGTTAAAAATTGAACTGCACAAAGGCCTTTTTTATGGTTGTGACCACGCGTCATATTTAGCTCCAGAGTCTTTGCAGTCTTTGGCTTACGCTTCGATACACTCATAGTTACGAAGAGTGAGGCCTAATGGAGAACTTTGACATTGCAATCCATGGAGTACAAATCAAAGGGTGAGATCGCAGTAAATGATCTTTTATGTAACCATTCTAATGGCTCATGGTATTTACTGTGCGCATTCGTCTGAATGAAAGTTGATTTAATTTCTGCACTTAGTATTGTAGAGCGAGCTTTTTACCCACGGATCAATCATTAATTTTATTCCAGAGCTTTAATTGAAATGTTTAAATGTACTTTACTTTTCAGTTATCATCATTTCAAGATTAAAGCGCCTGCCGGAACACCATTCACTATCCAAGGAGAAGACAGCACGTATGATCCGTACGCACTGGCTTGCTATTTACCAAATGAGGTCGACAGTACTCACGAGGAGCTGCGCACAAAAGTCATGTTTAGCAAATCGCTGAAGAAGTCATACACACTGCAAGATGTAAAAGGTTCCCAGATTGGAAGGGTCCAATACTTTTTAAACAAAGCTCTACATGAAATGTATCACAACGGCCAAATAAGCCGAATGAGCGGGTAAGTTAAAAGTTCTTGATTTTGCTGCAGTCTTATCAAAGAAATAACGCGTGGCTCTTTTTTAATTGCCCTTTTTCTTAACTTCTCTTGAAATAGGATTGTAAATGGGGAGCCTCGTATGACCATAAATCCTTCGTCCACCCAGAAATTCTCAAGGAACAAGCAGGCCGGTGGCGGGGCATTTTATCCCCGCCACGCTTCGAATTGTCGGACCCACGATTCATGCAAAAATGTGTTGGAAAGAATTCGCAAGACCCTTTGTGAGTGCGAAAACAAAGAAGAGATGTCAGTTGAAATGTTGTAACTTCAATTCATCAATAAATGTTGTCTACAATCGGACTTAATGTTGATATTTTGTGTATTTCAATGTGGCCGCTTTGCAAAAAATTCCTTGTCGTCATTTGGTTGGTCCCAGGCTCCCTCGGCCAACCTTGTTTTGTTTTGGTTTGGTCTGGTCCAATCACATCGCAGGAAAAATGTATCCATAAATGGATATCCGCCGGACTGTTTGCTTTAGCATAGTTGCATCTTCTACACATCCCTTTACAACTGCATCTGATAAGCTCGCTACAGGCCCTGGAAACCTCCGAAATTGTTACCCACTTAGGGATCCATACACTGGCCACCTTCTTCCATGAGTACTGCTGTGAGGATGCCTATTGGGCAGCTTGACTGGTTGTCAAGATTCCCGCTTGGTATAGGGTGCGCTATTATGTTGCAGAAGGGCGTCCTTTGTTGCAAATGTAACAAACATAACATCAGTGGCAGATAAACAATAGGGGAAAATATCAAGCAAGAGCAAAACTTGGATCATTCTCAACGGCTGGGCACAAAACCTTATATAAAAACATTAGCAGAATATAATATACAGAACCTTATATATTCCACTGCACCAAAATTACCCTATTTTAGTTGTTGTGACTTTGAATAACGAAATTAGCTTAAAATAGCTCATTACTAAGAGTCCTTCTTACGAAAACCTTATTTTGAAAAGATGATGTAAGTCTTTGTCTTTTGTGTACATAGTTACAGAACGCGCAATAAGGCTTACAGAAGGCTTGTGTAATATATGGCTTTTGTAAGATACGTAATAGTGAAGGAGTCCTTAGACAAGGCTTGTGTCAGATACTTACATAAGGCTTGTGTAGGAGTCCTTACACAAGGTTTGTATAAGATACTTACCGAAGGCTTGTAGAAGGCTTGTATAAGACACTTACTTAAGGCTTGTACAAGGCTCGTATAAGATATCTACAGAAGGTTTGTGTAAGAGTCCTTACATAAGGCTTGTGTTAGAGTCCTTACAGAAGGCTTGTGTAAGATACTTACAGAAGGCTTGCGTAAGAGTCCTTACACAAGGCTTGTGTTAGAGTCCTTACAGAAGGCTTGTGTAAGATACTTACAGAAGGCTTGTGTAAAAGTCCTTACACAAGGCTTGTGGAAGATACTTACAGAAGGCTTGCGTAAGAGTCCTTACACAAGGCTTGTGTTAGAGTCCTTACAGAAGGCTTGTGTAAGAGTCCTTGGACATGGTTTGTGCAAGATACTTGCACAAGGCTTGTGTAAGAGCCCTTACATGTGTCTTGTGTCACTTACAAAAGGTAGCAAGAGGCCTCACTCAGGGCTTGTTTCATAAGGTGTAAGAGTCCTTGCAGAAGGACGGTTGTGTAACTGAAAGGCTTGTGTATGGCTTAGGGTCAAACGCCTTCGGTATCTATCTCTAATCCCCTTTTTCTACGCCATTAGAGTAATGCATATTGGGTTTTTGGCGACTGTAGTGATTGTCACTTGCAGAGTAAGGAGTAGTTGGGAATGATTTCTGAACGATGAATGTTTGCTCCATCTGAAAGAGTCCTTGTTTTGTTCCTTTTCTTTTTTGATAACATCTCAACATTTTGATGATTTAGTTGTTTATAATCCTCCCATGTTACCCACAACATCAATGGTACGTTCATCTGAGTTCATATATGAGACTTTATTTTAAAACTTCAACAAACAACAAATAACAGTAAAAAAAGTATTAATAATCGGTAAAGGATTTTGTCCAGGTTATATGTGTGGCTCTGCCTTTTCTCGACCGAGTTTCTACACAAATGTATAAAGCGTTAAATGTGGTGATGCTAGAATCAATGTATTCTCCACAAAGTTCGTTTTTTCCATACTCTAGTCCTATACTGCTATGTTCTGAACAGTGGCATTTAAAAAATCACGTATGTGGCAATACATTTTTTAACCTCCCCACTGATTTGTCAATAATTCATTTTTTTCTTTTCTATTTGTAAACAATGTTGTTGTCACATTAATGGTAACCACAATCAACAGTCATCTAACATTGATCTATAGACATCAAAATATACGTCTCTTGTGTATTCTCAACCTAATATTTTCTTAATAGCCCACGTGCACAAAAAAGAGAAAACCAAATATTGTAAAATGGCCAGAAAGCCTTGTGGTTATTCTAGAGGCCATCTTACTCTTAATTATCTGTAGTTTAATTATTAGCAAATTATAATCATAATTACAACACAATCATCTGTTTATATACACGTTGTATCGTTTAAAAATGGAATTGTAAATGATTTATTTAACATCTAAGTTGTCCTCACTGTCACCTGTTGAAAAAACAATGGTAGGAAATGAGTTCTGCACACGTTATAACACATAAATCACATTTTTATAGGTGCAGTTTCGGATTTTAGCAAGCCGTGAAACGTAGTAAGACGAAAGAAAATACACTTGGAGAAGCCTTACCGTTCCACTGTCATTGGCATCTTGATCATCATTAGGCTGCCTTGGTCTTTGCTGTGAACGTAAAAAAGGATTAAGGTTATAAGAGGATAGCCACGCCGTAAGTAAATTAACTGACGACTTAAAAATGCGAAGTTAACGCTTACACTAGGGTGGGGCGTACCGGTGAAAGGTCCAATTTCGTAGGCCCTTTAATTAGTCTCTCTGAACGGGTCCGACGGGCTGTAACATCCTCCCCACCTTGTCCTCCGTCGGGGAGGACAACACTACGTTTAGATTCAGGAATAATAACACTCTGAGCGGAACAACGTTCGACCGCAACTTCTCCGCACCGTGTACAAGAACTCATTTCTGGCTGGCTTGTGGGGCAGCTGATTCTATTTCCAATCTGTACAAACGTTGTACGGGCCTAGTTAGCGTGCTCCTTTGAACTCTGACTGTTGCGGTTCGCACAAGTCCGTCTTTACCAGGATGGACTTCTTCGACTCTGGCTAATGGCTATCGTCCACGAGAAGTGTTATCTTCAGAGACCAGCACAATATCTCCCACTTGAATGGGGGATGTTTCCTTCTGCCACTTGTTTCTCACAGTTAACTGGTACAGGTATTCTTGCTTCCAACGCTTCCAGTAGTGATTGAGCAATCTTTGCAGATAAAGATACCTCTCCATGATTCTCTTACTAGACACTTCCAATTTATCGTTGTTAGCGTCAGGTAACTGATTGAACGATCTACCAATGGCAAGATGAGCGGATGTGATAGGTAACGGATCTCTGTGGTCACCACTTACTGCCGCCAAAGATCTTGAGTTGATTACACCTTCTATTCCAATGAGAAGTGTATTCAGTTCATTGAAGGTGAGAAGTGTTCTTCCAAGAACTTTGCGCAGTGGTTCCTTAACTTCTCTACAGAATCGTTCCCACCATCCTCCTCTCCAGGGCGAGCGCTCTGTGATGAATCTCCACTTAATCCCTTTTAAAGAGAACTCCGACTTGATTCGATCTTGATCCAAAGTCTCTCACAATGATTGGCTCTGTGACTTCGACTGGTCTTAAAACTTCTTAATTTCTCTACTTGCGGCTTTGAAGGCTTTTGCATTGTCTGACCATACTGTATGGCAAAGACCTCTGCGATTTGTAATACGACTGAAGGCTTGTAGAAATTCATCTGTCGTTAGGCCATTTGTAAGCTCCAAGTGCACCATACGCGACGATGCGCATGTAAATATGCAAACATATGCTTTCTTCACACTTGAGCCCTCCTTTACGTATAAGGGTCCGGTAAAGTCAGTATCAGTATGTGTAAATGATAATGAGATTGACACTCGTTCCTCAGGTAGTGGTCCCATATTCTGTGTACAAGGTCCGACTCGCTGTCTCTGGCAAAGTACACATGTTCTGATAACGCGTTTAGCCTCGCCTCTTCCTTGGGTAAGCCAAATTTTCTGTCGTAAGACTGATAGTACAGTTTCTGGACCAGCATGTAACATCTGTTTGTAAACATCTTGAATCAACTTTGCAACTGCTGAGTGTCCGTGGGCAAGATTATTTGGTGCTCGTTCTCTTCAGGAAGATTGGCAAACTGTAATCTTCCACCTACTCTAATCACTTGATCATCTTTGTAGTAATAAGGGTATAACTTTAGGAGGCGACTACTGCTAGGTAATGCTCTTCCAGCTTTCAACTGATGGTAGTCTTCTTTATAGACCTCTTCTTGAATCCACATACAGCACTTTAACTCTGCCTTTCTCATCTCCTCCGCGGACAATTCCGTCTCCTTGGACTTCGATCTTGACTTGAACAATTTAATGGCTCTCAGGACGTAGGCCGTTACTCTGATCAACTTCATCCACGTTCCGTACTGTGACATATCCATCAGTGGCTCTACTAAAACTGCAGTACAAGCATGAATAATTCTTTTTTCCTTTTCGCAAGCTTCATTCACGATCTCCTTATTTCGTGGCTGAGTAGGTTCAGAACTCATAAGGATGCAAAAGCCATGGGGGTCCATTCCACCAAAGCGTGCTTGAAATCATGTCACTACAGATCAATCCACGTGTCAACAAATCTGCAGGATTCTCCTTGCCAGGACAGTACTTCCAACATTCAGGATCCCAGGTCGACTGTATCTCCACTACTTGATTTGCTACGAACGGCGTCCAGCAAGAACTCTGCCCTCGGATCCATTAAAGCGCCACCATGCTGTCTGTATAACACACGACGTTGTCAATCTTGACCACAAATTTAAGCAATCTAGCATTTACTACTGACGCTAGAAGATCTAATCTTGGAAGTGACACTGTCTTGATAGGTGCAACTCTGGATTTTGACATCACTAGCTGGGACGAAATCTGTCCTTGCTTATCTGTTACTCGAATATACACTGCAGCTCCGTACGCCTTTGGCGAAGCATCTCCGAAACCGTGTAGTTCGATCCTAGAGCCAGGGGTGATGCCGTTCCTAAAGCAACGGGGAATGGTTACATCTTTCCACTGCGACAGATCTGATTTCTATGATGACCATTTCTCTCCAGTGACACTGTCCAATTGGTCATCCCACCGTAATCCTTTCCGCCACAGCTCTTGGAAAAGGATTTTGGCTCTCACAGTAGAAGGCGATATCAGTCCCATTGGGTCAAACACTTTTGATGCTAGGCTAAGTGCACTTGTCTTAGTCATTGTGTCATGATATGAGATGATGCTATTTGGTACCAGGAGTCTGAAGCAGTCAGCGGTCAAGTCCCACGACAAGCCAAGTGCCTTGAGTGGCTCACTTGAATCAAACTCTACTAGTGGCGACGAAGCTCTCTTAACTGGGTCTATGCTGGCCATTACAAGCTCTGAGTTGCTTTCCCACTTTGTTAAGTTAAACGCTGCAGTCATCATGATCTCTGACATCTCCTGTTGAAGTTTCAAGGTCTGTCTCGGCTCCCGTTAAGCAGTCGTCCACATACATGTTTTGTAGGATTTCCCTTGTTGCATCAGGGAATGTCTCTGCATACTTATTGGCATGATTGTGAACAGTTGCGATTGCAAGAAATGGACTAGAGTTTACTCCAAATGTCAATCTTTGCATTCTGTAGACTTTGGGTGGTTTGCTGACCTGCAAATCTCTCCATAGGTACCGGTGTACATCTTGATATTTAGGTGCGAGCTTCACTTGAAGAAACATCTTCTCAACATCTGCTATCAGGTCAACTCTCAGGGTACGAAAACGGATGAGAACAGATGCCAGATTAGGTTGTAGTGCAGGACCAGGAAGGACACAATCGTTAAGAGAAGCACCGCCCTCTTCTCGTGTGGAATTGTCAAATACAATTCTGCATTTTGTTGTCTTCTTATCTGCGCGGAACACTGCGTGGTGTGGTAAATACTGGACAATACCAACTTCACTTTCCTGCTCACGTACTTCTTCTGCAAAACCTTTCTCTGCGTATTGGTTGATTACAGCACTGTAAGCTTCAGCTCTAACAGGATCTCGTTTCAGCCTTCTTTCGATGCTTTCGAGTCGTTTCAAAGCTTGTGTGTAATTTTTCTCCAGTCTTGGATGATCTTTCTTCCAGGGTAGTTGAACTTCATAGTTTTCTCCATCAAATTTCAGTCCTTTGTTGAACTCAGCGACAGAATATTCTTCCTCTTGAGACATAATTGCCTTCTCTGCTTCAGTAATACCAATTGATTCTAGTTCCCAGAAGCGCCTTAAACTTGCAATGACATCATTGTTCTCTACTACTGTTAACATGGATGTGGTGCACTTTGAAGAGCGATCGATGGCTCCTGTAAGAATCCAGCCAAAGTGAGATTTCACAGCAATCAATGAATCCACAGTTGGTCCTCTCTTGTGTATCCCAGTTACAAAAGAGTAATAGTATCAGCAGCAATGAGGACATCAACTTGAACTGAATTACGAGGGTAGGAATCTGCGAGTGTTAAACCTTGTACGTGAGGATTGTTCTGAAGATTCAACTTGACAGGACCTAGGGGTTGCAAATCTAGGGAATGGCAAGGGCTTCCATCTCTACAGCTTCTGTTGGTTCTCCCTTGATTGGTAAGAGACTGAATCGTACTCTTTGCAATCTCTTGGTTTCACTGGTTTCTCCCCCTAGAGTTGTCACACTCAATAACTCTGTGGGACCTTGCAGGCCAATGCTCTCTGCAATGTTCTTACGAATGTACGAACATTGACTGCCAGAATCTAAAAGAACACGGACGGTCATTTCCTGACCATTCACAGATAACCTAGCTACCGCTGTCTGAACAAGTGTCTCCTTCACAGGCGAGGTAGGTTGGGTTGGAGCCAATCCACTAAGGGTGGTATCGGTCAGGCGTTGAGGTGAAGTGCTGGGTAAATGCTGAAGCGTAGAGGTGATTGGATACTGGGGTGTGGTCACCAGGGGCTGGCCATGTAATAACTTGTGGTGCCGTCGGCCACAATTTGCAACTGAAAACTTCGGTTGGCGACAAATCTTGGAGAAATGCTTGTGGTTACTAGGCTTTTAACAATTGTAACACAACTTGCTTTCTTGGACTAGTTTCCATCTTTCGTCCACTGACTTCCCATTAAGCACTGGGCAGTTTGGTGACCCGTGATCTGCTTGGCAAAAACTACAAGTTGCATTTGACGGTGGTCGTGCCTCACTAACAAAGCAGAAGCAGTTGATACTCGTTCAGGGTCACTTCTATAGGTGTGAGCTGACTTACTACTTTCATTTCTACCCCTGCCGGAACTACGATCGTTTGGGTTAGTGTTTATGTGAAGCCCTCTCTCTCTCCTGCCTCTTTGGATACAACTTGTCGATTGAGGAATTTAAAGAACCAATCAAGATCAATGTCCTCCTCTGGGGCATCTGCAAGCTCTAACTCCCACTTTTCCAGTAACTGAGGGGGTAACTTTGTCTCGAACATTGGCAACAGGCTACATCCGTGACTCATTGGGTTTTCATCAATAGCTTCTAAAGATCTAGTTCTGTTCTTGATTGTGTCATAAAGATCTCGGAGGGAAGTTGCACTAACACTAGACTTGGCATCGATCTTAATGACAGATTTCACTAACGATGAGATAATCACACGCTTTCTTCCATACCTGTGCTTGAGACATTCCACGGCTGGTTGATAATTTGCTCCAGTTACTTCAAACCCTTCTGTTGTTTGCAAGGCATTTCCGGTCTGCACTGAACGTAGGTAGGTAAACTTCTGAACATTTGGCAAGTCGTCATTATCATGCACTGCAGCTTCAAACTGATCCCAAAAGTTTTGGAATTTCAAAACATCACCAAAACATCACCATTGAACTTGGGAAGCTCAATCCTGGGCAGCTTCAGGTTTGTCGATTGGCGACTTTCATTATGTGTACTTTCTTTGGAGCTTTGATCTTCTACTTTGCTTTCCTTATTTAGGTATTCATGGGCGAGATCAACAGCTTTATCTATAGCATCCAAAAGACCTTTCCTCAATATTCTCTTCTGCGATCAAAGCGATTATCTGATTTCTCAATTGAAGATAGCCTTCTCGATACTGGGTTAATCTTTCGATTCTGAGCTGTACTTTAATCTTGTTGTTCACGTTTTGACTTAGATCTACAATATCACTAATTGCAGTTGTCTTAGCCTTTCGTCTAATGGAATTAATTTCCTGAGCTTGTTCCTCATTTACAGGTCGAGGAGATTCTTTCGAAACCTCAGTGAAATTAGAGCTCTCGTGCAATTCTGACCTTACATCACCACCGGACTGCAAAACATATTGAGCGTTTATTAACCGTTCTAGCAACACCTTCCTTTTACCTGTCGTCGGCAACTCCTTTTCAGCAAGCCTTTCACGAAGTTGTTCAACCGTAAGGGAATATAAGTTCTCTTGTTTAAGCATTTCTCTGCCAGGATTACTCGCAGACTTGGCGGCCATCTTGGCTACCTCGTGGTAAATTGTTGACTGTACGAAGATACAACTCAGTCGATCCACAGCATAAATATCGTCTGTATCCGGCTCGAAGGGCCAAATTAATGTTAGGAAACTCGATCAAACACAGCTTTCCTTTCAACACAACGTTGAATCGCCATTTTGATGTCCATACAACTAATACAACTTTCAGGCGATTGGGCGGGTTACAACAACACTCTGCTACTGCCAAAAAAGGGCGCGAACAAGGTCACATGACTTAAATGCTGCCTCTCTAGGGTGGGGCGTACCGGTCAAAGGACCAATTTCGTAGGCCTTTTAATTAGTCTCCCTGAACGGGTGCGACGGGCTGTAACATGAGGTAAGAGTTCATAAGACATTCGTATGTCACTTGTGCAAGCGAGCACCAACTCACGTGGTCTGAAATGCAATGAAGTGTCATTTTGAATCACTCTTTCGTTGTAAACTTTCTTTTGTTTGCTTCGAATCAGACGCTTTTATTTATATTCTAGTTTAGCGAGATCGATCGATCGAAAGAAAATAGATTTTTGGCGTGGAGCGACACAGGCAAAACTGTGTATCACATGTGTAATCGGAACGCGAACACATCGAACTGGGTGCTTTTAAGTTTTCTTACATGTCACTTTGTCAATATGAAAATTATAATTGTTCTGCAGTTAGGCACCAAATTAGAGGCTTTGCTTGGTGTTGTAATATTCTAATATACTGATCCTCTGTCTGTTTACATATGAAAGTCATAATTATTCTGCAAGCAGGCATCGTATCAATATGCTTTGCTGGATGTTGCTGTAATAGAAATACTAAAAATACAATAGAAGTAAAAGCAATGTTCTCACTGCAGTGAAGTTGACGAGATCTCAGGAGATGATGAAGTGATGCTGACGACACTGATGGTTGCGATAATGGTGCACTAATGTATGAGCATAAATTATAATATTATGGGTTTCTGTTCACCCTAATAAATATGCAGAAAATTATAATATTGTTGGAGTTCTGTTCAAAAATTATCTTTGCCTTTCCCTTTTAAAACGAGGCATAGCTAAATACCCGTTGAAGAAAATAATGTGATGAGGAACATTTTTGTGTTCAACTTTTTCTAATAATTCCACACCATTATGAAGTCAGTGAATAGACAATATCTAACACGAAGTGGAGGCTCTTCCGGGGAAATACATTTAAATATGAAAAGATTCCCCCTTTTAAGCCTCGTGTGCACGTTAGTTCCACGTCATTACGGAGAATACGAATAAGGTCTATTTTTCTAACCAAATGTTTGGTCCTTTTACTCTAATTTGTGCTAACGTATGTGTACTCTCACAGACCAAACCCTGAGCAATTCTCAGAAGAGAAGGATAAAGGCCCTTTTTAATAATAATAAAACGAAAACAATATTACTTACATCGGCGGCATGCCTATTTTGCTTCAACCCCTGAGCGCGCGCGGACACGCGTCATCAGTTTATACAGGAGAGTTCGGGCAGTTCAAGCACCTTAAAACTATATACGAGGGACCTCTAATATTTTATTGAATTTTAAAATAATATTCTAAGGAAAAAATATGTATTTCGTCTAACCAGTAAAGATATCAGAGCACCAGTGGAGCTATTATGCGCAATTACCGCGCGCGCTTCAAATGAAGTGTCGGTGCACGTACGCGTGGTGACAAAAACGCAACTTTGCGCACACATCGACAGACTGTGGGATCTGTTCAGGGACGCTGCTTGGTGTGTGGATCGACACGTGATAGCCTCGTGGTTCACGGCCCTATGAAAGAAAGTTCGAGAGTTGTATCAGGGACATTGCAGACACACAGTGGGAATATTCTATGCTTCTGTTGTATTTGCGTTTGCATCAGTTAAATCGAAAGTTGATGCGGTGTTGTCACGCATTCGATTAGCCTTCATTTCCGGGGCCAGAGAAGATCAGCCAGTATCACGTCAAGACTTTGAGGATTTGTCTCCCGCCAAAGACCTGGGAGGGCCAGAAAGCACCATAAAGAACCCAAAATGGAACAGGATTAGTCGGAGAACATAGAACAGCAGCGACTGCAAGCATTTCATGGTGAAGGCACCATCTTATGAGGAAAAACTCTTGAAAAGCGACAAATCATCTAGAAAGGAGAAAGTTGCCTCAGCTCTAAATTCAGCGCGCTTCGCTCTGCAAACGTGTTATGTCGAGAAGTCTGAGAAAGCAGCTAAAGGGAAGCCATCCAACAAAGATGCTATTTGTGCTCCGAGAGCTGTGAACAGTTCATCTTCGCGCAACGAAAGGTCCCGGCAGAACCCAAGGTCTCGGAGGAGAAAAGAACAGTCACAGTCCTTCCCAAACGTTAACCAAGAACACGAGTCAGCAACCTGCGACAAGGAGCAAGTAAAAGAAAAAATAACATGCTAAAGAAAAGATAGGGTCATGCCACAACTAATCCCGCCTTCACAAGTGAACGCAATTGCTCCTGCAAAATCACGTGTAAAAAGAAAGAGTTCTTCAACGGTTGGAATTCCGAAATTAGCAGCCAGAGATAAATAAGAAGTATCCATTCCCCGTCACAAGGAGAAACGTCCTGCATCGCTGGAACAGAATGTCGTCGAAGATACTCGCGTACGCGCGAAGCGGCGACACAACGAAGAGGAGCTCACCTATTCCTAGAAGCAAACCTTCTGCCATCCCCATTTCACAACACGGGAAAAGTAGGCCAGTCCCGGAAGTTCCCATTACAGCGACCTGATCAAAGCCGAACATGAAAAGGAAGGCTGGGGATCTCCCAACTACCGCCACAAAGTGCGAACCAATGTATGTGCAGTCAGCCATTGAAACAGACCATGTAGCCACACAAATGTCAGAGAACACTACACAAGAGCAGCTACAGCTGATGGAGGTGGGGCAAAGTGTTGAGAAGCCGTTTATTACACAGCCGGAGACAATGGAAGTGAACGCTGAGCCAGTTGAAGTGGAGGAGTCATTTGAATAGTCTAGAGCAGCTTACTATGAGCTTCAGACCACCCAATCAGTGGAGCCAAAGGAGTCATACGCGGACGTGAAAATAGAGAACGCCGATGAGGAAATGGAAAGTACGCAAGAACAAGTTTCGTCGTGGAATTTCTTCCCATTTTCTCTCCCGTCATATTTAAAAAAGCACTTTACATCGAGCTCACAACCAGCTGAAGAGGACATGGAGACTGGCCAAGTACAGGAAACGTCATGGAATTTCTTCTCATTTTCGTTGCCTTCGTTTTTAAAGACACCGTTTACCTCGCAGCCAGTGGAGGACGAGATAGAAGTGGTTGAATTGCCAATACTGGTGCCACCCTCAGACGAAGAGCCTAAGGAAATGGACATTCCACAAGGAATTGAAACGATGACGCCAACTGGACAACTTGGGATGGGAACGCCAAAACTAGAGGCACGCAGTACATTACCACAACAGGAGCCAATTAGAGTCAATCATCAGCCACTCACTGGGTGTATAGCAGCGATTCCATTTGGAGAGATCGCAGATGCCAAGCGGCCATTAGCATCTACAGTTGGACTGCTGAAAGAAGCAGTCATGCTGGCTCAGATCCCATTTACCGAACCAGCAATTACCCAACCAGTTGTGCAGCAACCACAGATGCAAAGACCTGTCAGACACCCCGACAGTCTTCAAATAATAACATCGTTCGCACATTTTGGTGCGTCACTTCAGCCCCAACTCAATTCTGTTGTAGAATCAGTTCATCAGAATCTGAGCTACGTAGAACAACCAGGCCTCAGAGAAATTGAAACGGGTGACAACACGTCAGCTTATGAGGTGAGAGGACAAGAGGTACCTCCCACACTAGCCAATCAGCTGACTATGGAGCAACTCCAGCTTGTGCCCCCGACAGATAACACAACTGCTTCTTTTGCTGATCAATCTGATTCCGACTTTGGTGATGACTCGGATGAGGAATACGACCTGGACTTGGAGACCATTGCGAAGTTCTCAGAGCTAGAAAGTTCGCCAGATCACGCTCAACTTATCACGAAGATATTGATGGAGAAGGAATCCGCTCAGTGGCACAGTGTCTCGGATTCAGATTCAGTCGGTGACTGTGGTGATAAGTGCGAGCTGACTCAGCCGCTGGATGCAGAAACTATTGAGAAATACTCAGAGCTGGAAGGCATCTTTAAAATCTCCCCTGAAGAAGCTCAACGTTTGATTGGTTGGCTGGCAGAAAAGGAATCATCTTAGTAGCGGAGCTCCAGCGGCCCGAAGGGCCGCGAAGCGGAGCACCATACCTATAGAAACCCGTCAACTGCTTTTCTCATGGTAAAAATGGCTAGCGGTATTGCTCGTGGGCCCGCACGACGTCGACGACGACGACGACGACGACGACGACGACGGTGGAGTTGCCCAATAACTAATAATATCCTAACAATAATCATAATAATCCAACATGGCGGCCATACTCCACCTGGCCCAGCTGACCAGCTAGTTTACAGCGTAAGTCTTTGATACTGGACATCCATCTTATAACCAATTGACACCTGTCAAAACAAGGTATCCGCTGACCAGTGTCACGTGACCATATCGCGGGCTCAAGTTGAGACCTCATCGAGGTCAGCTGTTTTTTTGAAGTTGACCGCTGACCAGGTACTTGCTTACGATTTGATCGCAGGCTCAAGCCAAGTGTGGGACACCCAAACCAAATCGAGGCTTAATTTTTCGCGCGCTTTCTGCGGCTCGTAATTTCACATTCACTTGGTTTCTTCATTTTGAGCAAAACAACTTCATCGTCTTCGATCGAAGTTTGTCCTTAAATTCGCGTAAAAAGCATAAAAATCAAGAACTTGTCAAAAGATACTCCGGAACGTGACTTTTCAAGTGATGAAGGGAAGAGCGACTTTTCTCAAGAAAAGCCTCAAACTTGGATGGATTAAGCGGTTGAAAACAGTATAATTCAACGCTTCAAGGGCTTTCACTTTACCGCGGCATCTTGCATCTCACTAAGAAAGGTCACTTAACAGTTCACCTGTGTTAATGGGAGGAACGAGTAGCTCAAACTCTGTGGAAAAAGCTCTTTCTTTGGACAAACCGTTTGCTATTTTTGCGGATGCTTGTTTTTACCTTACTGAAGCTTACGTATTTTCAAGTGGTAGAAACCTCTACAACACAACGCAGCGAACAAAGCGAACAAAGTAAGACAGTGAGGTAAATTAAATAAATAGAAGCTTAACATTTGGTTTAATCGTTGTTACTTTTGTTCAGGGATGAAACTTGTATTTTTCTCTCCAATGGATATAAATAACAATCATCTGTACTCGTTTTGGACGCAAAGAAGTAGTTGAATTGTTTGTTTGTTTGTTTGTATTTTTTTTGTTATGTTGTTTTCTTTGCAAGCCAACGAGTGTTTTTACTCGGCTTGGCTGACTGTTTTTCGACCTTGGTACCTCAACAGCGTTAAGAAACTTTTGCCCTTATCTTAATAACACATAATCACAATGAGTCCTCGTAAAATTAAGCATTAAGACTCGAGTAAAAAAAAGCCGATCAAATGCATATGCATGTGCACGTCTCAAAATCTGACATAAAGTTGTCAAAATTTGAAAAACGTTTTAGAGATCTTCGTCGAAAGCGGCCTGTAAACAACAATATTAAGTTTCGCCGTCTATAAACATGTCGTCTTAATTTGTTTGAAACGGTAAGAATCAGCGTTTGGATGTTAAAAACACCGAAATGGGTCGACAGGCTGGGCTGGCTTTGATAAATTTTATATTGGACGGGTCTGCGAGAGAAATGCTGGTGTGGTTTGGCAAGCGCTTTCTTCGTTAACTGGATGACGCTTTGCCACTGAGAATCATTAATTGAAGAAGGTTCTTCGGAAGACATGGTAATACCAGTAAAACTATCAAAGCTCTTTAGCGTTTTGTGTCAGCCAAGGAAAGATTTTGTGGGAAATGGCGCTATTATTCAGCTCTGTCGCGTTCCGAGTGATTGCTGCCTCAGCGATTCCTGTTGACTGCTCTAAACGATCAGGTGTGGACCTCTTTTTTGTCTTTTCTACGGACATTTATGTCAAAATTGCTAAGCAATTTTTGTTACTTGTCTAATTTCTCCACCTTCTCCAAGAATCTTCGAAGAAATGTTATTCGTATTCTGCTTTGTTTTCTTGTAATACTTGTGTTTGTTGTTCTGTTGTTTCTGAACCGCGGTCAATTCCTGTTGACTGCTCTTAACGATCAGTTTTTACCCTTTATTGTCTTTTCTACGGGCATTAATGTCAAAATAAATACCGATTTTTCTAGACTAATCAGTACAAGCTATTATTATTACAAGCTAGTCTTGTTTAATTTCTCCACCTCCTCCTTCTTCCAGCATAACACTCGCATCGTACTTTGTTCGCTTGTAGTGTTTGTTTTTTTTTAAATCCGCTTTGAATTCCGTTACGCTCTCATCTGAAAGTAGTTAGGACTCTCGAATGTCTATTTTTTTTTGCAAACGTTTGCTATCGAAAACTCTTCGTTTTCCCTGCTGCTGCTCAATTGTTTTGGACACAAATTAAACTGGCCCAAATAAAGCCATGCGAAGTTGCTCGGTGAGAGTGTGCAACTCCGATTCTAGGCTTGGCCTGGCTAAATATATATATATGGCCTTCAGCTTTTCTTTTTATAATCGCTACATACCAGACTGGAATGGTGTTCCATCGAACATCATGCATGCACCTTCTTTAAGCAGGTTTAAGTCCTATCTATTACATTATTTGTGTCAATCTTAAATCAGATGTAGCTTGTGAGTGACAAGTATGTAATTTAATTAGGTTAGCGTTGGATTGTATTTCAATTTTACTTCTTTATTTTTAGTGTCAATCTCAAAGCAGGGGTGACTTGTAAGAGACAAATGTTTGATTTAATTTGATTAGGTTAGCTTTGGGCCACGTTTAAATTTCACCTCTTAGTTTTTAGAATGTGTAATACAGTAATAGCCCACGTATAAGAACCAGAATTTTCTAATTTAGCCTAAATAGATTCTTATATAAATGGTACTGAAAGTAAATTTAGGCTACCAAGGTTCTTAAAATAGGTTCTTAAATTTTCATATGAATTTTATCTGAATATACTATATATATGATAAATATCATCTCATAATACAGTATAAATCATTTATTTGTACCATAGAGAAATGCCTATAGGCAGTTCACTGCAGGTACAGTATATGTCCTTAACAAAACATAACAAAGAAACTCATTCAGCAGTTTCTACCTTTACACTTTTACAGCAACCCCACTGATAAGAACCTAACTTAAAATTTTAGCCTTAATAGGTTCTTATGTGGAGGGGGCTTAAAATGAAAATTTTAGCCTAACAGGTTCTTAAAACCCAGGTTCTTATTCGTGGGCTATTACTGTATTAGATAATATTCTTTGTATGGGAATTTACTTTCTCCCAATTATTCTCCAGTCATGCACTTTTTTTGTATCAACTTAGATGTATTCGCATGACAAAGTATTACTAAACTTAAAGTAAGCTCTTTCTCATTAATGTACACATCCTTTGGACTTCCTTCCTGCATGCAGTCTTTCAATTAATTTTATTCATAGCTGGTCACACCAATCTTGTGGTATGTTTGGATGACATTTGGTACTAATGTGTAATGGGATTTTTGATGTTTGATGAAGTATGTTGTGCAATTTCAAATGTACATGGAGAAATGTGAGACTAGTCCTTACCTTTCTTGCAAAATAGAAAATCAAGTTAAGATTGGTAACACGGATTTCCAGCACTTTTTCTTTGGTGAATCATTACCTTAAATCCTCATACTACATTGTTAATTACCTTGATAGTGATATCAACCACATGCCCAATATTTTATTATCAAGTTGCTTAGTCTTGCACTTGGCTGGCCAGAAATGCAGCTGGATTTCTTTTTGAAAACACTGTAGGTGCATTGATTGATGAGCTTAATGTCAGCAAGCAGTTTTTTGCGATAGTAAGGTCAAGAAGTAACTGATCAAAAGAAATATATTGGCCTTAATGCATATCATCTAAATATTTTTATTGATTTCCATGTATCTTTCTTTCATAAATTTTATTTGATGCATACATATATCCAGAGGATACACAATTTCTGATTTCCAACCGTCTCATGGGAGGCTTTGGATAACTGAAATTGCATTCATTATGAAGTGATGATCTGAATCACTATATGTCTGATGTCGGATACTGATTCAAAATAGCATTCACCAGGCTTCTCCACCAATTTCTAGTGGCTCTAAACCATAACTAAGTAGCCTACAGTTAAACGGGAAACAGACCTGTCCTTAGGTATTGCTCTAAGATGTTAAGAAATGTTTTGTTTTAAAAATTTATAGATGCAAACTAGCGTTGCAGGTTCTTTTTTACTCAAAGTATTAAAGATTATTGTTTTAAAAAAACCTACCTCAATATATTTTTTTGCTTTTTAACATCTCCAAACTCAATTTGCAAAGGAATTTTTATTACCTTACTGAATAGAATGCTTGTTTTTAGGAGGGGTGGGGGTCCAAATCCGTAAAAGGGGATTCATATCTGCTAGCAGTTCTGGACTAGGGGGTCCAAATCTGATCCACAAGCAGATCTGGACTGGAGGGTGCAAATCTGCGGGGGGTCCAAATCCACTGTGACACTGGCTCAGATCACCTTTCCATACTATTTTTTACAGCCTTGGGTCTGTAGCTTGAGTGAGGTCAGATGGGTGATATGACCAGCACACTATATGTAAATGCCAGTAGAAAAAGAATGCTTTTGGAGCTCCGCTTTTAGGCTTGGCTAAATATATATATTATCAGTTGTGACTGACCATTGTGAAACCAAGAGATTAGAGAATTTTGTAACTTACGTAAAACATCCATAGACAACATTTTAATAATGAGTTCAAAAATAATTGTGAGTGACAAGAGAAGAGATAGTGACTCTTGCAAGTGAGAATTTTTTTAATGTACTTATTTTTAAGTATAAATTTTTTGAATGTGTTTACAGACCGTTAAGATAAGATGTCAATAAGATGATATTTTAACTGTTGTTCTGAAAATTCAAAACTCTTCATAAAACTAGTGTACTAAGCATGCCAGGTTTTCTATAGCAGTCTTCTTTTCTGACAAAAATTACTTATAATAATGTAAATTTTCTATTTTTTCCGAGATTGATTATTAATGGGCTATTTTGAAATCACAGTCAGACGTTTTGTCACATAGCTTATAGTGTTGGGAAATGTAATTTATTTGTTGTACATCAACAGATAAAAAGACTTGACTTGTTTTCCTCAGAGAAAGAAGTACTTTCATGAAGAGTAATTAATATTCATTAAATGTTTCATGATCAGTACCTGACATATTGTTGAGGTTTCCCTTCTGCTAAACCCTTCTTCCCGTGTTTAATTGGGTACATTCTGGAATAAGAAGGAACAAAGTAATTTTTAATAACTCAGCTGAGAGTGAATGTACACATTACCCTTACACTAATATACCTGGTCCAATTTACAGTATGCTGTCCCGAGGAACAGGGCCATGGACCACCCTCAGATATTGGTCTTGGTTTATAGGACATCTTTAAAGTGAAGCATGAAATTCGTAACTTTAGAGCCCTTTCTATGTTAAATCTCCAGATCTGTCTACCCAAATGTGAGTTATGTATATTTTCTGGTCAGCTGTAAACTATGGTTTGGAGGATTGATAGAGGCTCGGTATCCTTGCCAAACAGAAAAACAGGGAAACAATACAAAACAACGAGGGCCAGTTTCTGCTTTGTGTACGAGAACCAAAGTTTTGTAAAGGGTTTTTTAAAGCTACGGGTGATTTTGTTCGTTTTGTATGAGTTCAATCGTTATTGGGTTTCAAAGGAAAGTATCATAAAATATTGGAAATGCCATCATCATGGAAGTACGACCATAACACAAACTTGTTATATTTGAATAGCCAAATCTAATAATCTCAACTACAGAGAAAAAAGAAAACACAGCAACACCTTACAGAAAACAGAACAGAAAGGCACTGCTCAGAAGTTTACATGTGACTGGTCACTTCTGGAGGTCATCATGTTACAAAGAAATTAGAACCACATGACATCATGCTATGATTGACTCCAGAGTTAAGAGGCACCAATCATTATTTGCTGCCTTTTTACCTGTCTAAGTTCCAAATGAAACACAGGCACATTCGGCCAAAAATGGTGAAAATTGCATTATCCGTTAGTCTGGTAGTCTTTGTTAAAAACGGAATAGAGAGAAACAAGAAATTTGCATTTATTAATTCAAATACTCCAATAATTAATTAATTAAGCTTATACCACCAAGATTCAGGGGTGTCAATGCAAACTTTCCATCCTTCCATTATAAATGATAAATGTGTGAGTGTCTGATAGCCTGTTGCAGGATTTTAGATAGTTGAGGCGAGCAGACAAGAATGAGCAAAGAAAATCAAATGGGGACTTGATTTTCTTTGCTCATCTCTGCCATCCTGAGGCTACCTAATAAGATTAAACAAACCAATATGTCCCCCGAGATTAAAATATCAAGGTAAATGTTTCTCAATGTTGCCACAATAGGCCATTTCCAAATTACCTTTGGCCTCTTTAATTTTCAAAGCGAGGCCTGGTGCACAACTATTCGTAGGTAAATATGATTAATTTGCATTTGACTGAAAACTAATTTGCTCTGTTTAAAGTGTTTGTTCAAAAGTTAACGTTAGTGTGAACTGCTCATTAAGTGTTCCTCAGAGAGAGGTATTTTCCTTTGTTGCAGGCTGGCTGCGGCCAAGTTGAATATGGAGCCAGCCTTAGAAGACGCCGAGTACATGGCTGAAGAACTTGAGAACTTGATTTATCTCATGAACAAAGGAAACATGGTACGAAACAAAAGAACAAAAAAAATTAATTTATGGAATGAAAAGCGCTAGCTGATTCTGGGTGGAACCGAACGGTGAGGGTAAAAGGCAGAATGAGTTTGCGGAATGGCATGTGGAATGACTTCCGGAATCGCATAATTATGTGGAATGTAGCATATGCAAAATGGCGCGAAGAAATTAATCCAGCCCAAGAGTTAATTATTCTACAGCCTAACACAGAGAATAATCGCAAGCTAGCTGTCGATCTCGGTCACAACTACTCTTTACCGGGATTGCTTTCTTATGAACTCTTGAGGTGATTAAATTTTACCTTGAGTTTTGCTTTCATAGGATTAGTCTGTTCGGGAATGATAGTCAATGATATTTGCAGTGTATTTGTGCCAATCGTTCGCGGCTGCGAGACAAGCGGATAACTGAACTCTCGAAGACCGAGCGACAAACGAGGAAAACATAATCAGTTGCGAACTGACTAATCCTATGAAATTAGAGCAATGCTCTACACTGAAAAATTTCTCGGTCAAATCCAATTTTTTTTCAACATTTTGTTGTCACCGAGATCAGAAACTAGCTTACGATTATTTACTGTGTTAGGGCCTGTTTAGATGGAGGAAAGGTGCCCCGACTAGCCGAGTTACTCCGCTAGGTGAGTTAAAACATAGCCCGCCTTTACATGCAACTCACCTCAGCGGGGTAGTCAGTGGGCTATTTGTTAGAGCGGCCGTGAGAACAGCAAACAAGATGGCGGACAAAAGAAACTTTTTTAACGGTAAGTTCAGTTTGTTGATCGCTAGTTCCGTTTGGGGCCGCTTTTTAGTGTGTAGGGTCGTTATTTTGCACTGTAGTAATTGATCGTTGTCACCAGGGGCAGTTAATTAATTTTAAACCCTGACCTGGAATGTATCGCTGCTTTCACGGTCTTCTCACCTCGGCTAGCATCACTGTAGCCTGGATAACCCGGCATGAACCGTTTACATGGCAAAAAGCTAGCCCGCCTAGAAGGGTGCCCCGGGCAAGTAGACAGGGTGCCCCGAGAAGGCGGGCTACCCTGTCTAGCATGGAAACGCTTCAATAAGTTTTCTAAAGAAACGTATGAAAAGTTGGCCCTCCCAGAGTAGCTCGGTTAGCCGGGGCACCCTCCCTCCATGTAAACTGGCCCTTAGGCTGGCAGACGCGATTAATATTCGCGAGCTCCAGTACGCAAAATCAAGATTATTAACCGTAAAATTATTATCTAGAGAAGGGGCTAGTTGTTGATCTAGGTAACAACAATTTGCTGAAAACAAATTGGATTTGACCGAGAAATTTTATAACATCTGGTACCTAGGGTACTCGATCTTCGATGAGGCGACTCTTGAACGCGAGCACTGAGTTCAGTTATTCATATCATAACAACAAATTAGCAGCTCGACCGATTTGAGACTCTTGTAAAACTCTGAAAACCATAATAAGCCTCTGCGAGACTCCGTTCCTAAATCGCTTACAATCGACTCCGGAAAAATAAAAATTTTATTTAATCCATTTCAAAACTGCCAAAAGAGTTTGACCTACATTGTGAAATTGACAAGATGGCAAATCTCGCTTGTCTCGCAGCTGAACGATTCTTTCGTGCATACTGCTTCACAAATATGCTGCAAATATCATTCGCGAACAGGCTAATCCTATGAAAGCAAAACTCAAGGCAAATGCAGTCACCTCAAGAGTTCAAAAGTGTAATGTTTTATATACGAAAGCAAGCCAGGGGGCGAGTAGTTGTGACCGAGATCGGCAGCTACATAGCTTGCGTTTGGCTGTTGAGCAATTAAGTCCTTCAGTTGAATTAATTTTTCGCGCCATTTTGCATACATTGCATTACGCATAATTATGCGATTCCGTAAGTCATGCCACATGCCATTCCACAAATCTTTTTACCCTCACCGGGAACCGAAGAGCGCGCGCGAAAAGTGCCTCGCGCGAAGAGACGCCACGCGTGGTTTGCTCGCTCTATCATTCCCAAGAAATATAAGGGAACTCTCGTAGTCTATATACCCCATCAAAAGCCTTAAGAGTTTTTTGCCGGTGCTCGATAGAAGTCGTAACTCAGCTAAAATAGGAAAAACAATTCAAGCCTTAAAACAAACCATTGTCATGTCTGAGGAAAAAAAATCCTATTTTTTGTAGACGGATGCCATTACCTTTTAAGTAGATTTTTCTATACGATGGTCATTTTCAGAACTCGATCGGTCGAGAAACAAGTATTTGAAGAAGAATAGGGGCTGAAATCTAAACTTGAATCCGCTATGGAGGAGAAGTTCAAACTAGAGAAGGTAAGAGACTTTTCTTTGTGACTTAGTCTTAAACATCTATAGGGGAATCCTTGTTTACAATATTTGCCTTATTAGCATGAACAATTCAGTTTCTGATAGAGCTACAAATAAATTAGTTCTGAATATTGAAAGGTCATAGTATGAATAACTCTGCCAATGATTATGAGCTTCATGTATTGAATACTTTTTGTGCAACGCGGGTTTAAAAACTCAAAATTTTG
>JAEMWC010000717.1:365000-385000 GCA_016490735.1 Pachyseris speciosa
AATACCTGGAAATAGTTTGCTTCATTTAGCAATTACGGCTATGAACAAGCACGCCCGGTATCCCAACTCCTTTAACGCTCAGAACACCCTCACAGTTCGGATGGAAAACACCTGGCAGTGTTTGTCTTTTCTTTCGTCGGTGACTCGAGAACGATGACGAAGTTTTCGTCACATGAATTGCGTTCTTTTTGCTGCAAGACGGCTTTGCATGTTCAGAGTTTATAAGGCTTGATGGTGCAATGAGATTCGAAAAGTGCAATTCTGAGCTCCGCTTTTGTCCTTGAAATTAAAAAGTCGCCACTTCAACGCAGTGACAGCACAACGGTGTAACTTCCACCTGTAAACAAATACTGATTAAATAGAAAAATCAATGAACTTTTGCATGGGGCGATGCATTCATGTGAATGGCTCGGGAAAGTAAACCTTTCTTTCACTGATTATAAATAGAAAAATAAGCGCTGAGGGCCGACCTAAATTAAAATCACGATAAAAAAAAAACGTATAAAAAAAAAACGTATAAAACGTACGTGATACGTAATGAGCATATTTGACAGCCACCACCTCCGTTTATGATGTACGAACCTTCCTTTAGCGTGAATGAGTGTTGTCTTGAGGTAGTTCAACTGCAGATGCTGTTATTTTATACAAACAATAGTCATAAGTTTTAATAACCTTTATTAGCAAATATCAGACTGGTGGATAATGTTTTAGGCGTGCTCTGATTGGCTGCTGAAATTTCGGATATTATTTGTTAGTATATACCACACAAGTGAATGGTGCTTTTCGCGCGCTCTGATTGGTTAACTCAGAGGTGATTAGCAAATACTATTCACTTCCGAGCTGCCGGCTCGCGAGATTTTGCAATTTCCGACCGCTTGTCGGTATATTGTCACACATAAAGTAACGTTTTGGTCGGCTAATTATTCAGCTTGTGTGGTATATACTAAAACAATTATTTACCCCAGTGTCGGTGCAAGTGGTGGATATTTTTCTCCACTCCGGTGAATAATTATTCACCTCCCATGCAGGGTTGTCTGCATTATCGTGCTTGATTATTTTCCTTACTTACACTTCCCTTTCCCGCTGGTTATTCACCGGGTTGGTATACCTCAGTGTCTATTAATATTGGGAATATCCATCGCTATCCCACGCCCAACCGGTGAATAAGTGTTCGGACAATATTTTCACCAAGAAACGATCAAGACCAGCCAAAATTATAGACAATATAGAATTGGGAAATCTCTCTGTTTTCAAAATTGCCTTGGGCTTTTTTAAATGTCTATTTTGAAAATTTTCTGAATATGTGTTCAAAACAAGTTGCGTTATTAATTAGACGTCCGGAACAAAGGGAGAATAAATTATCTGTGGCTTTGATTAGGTAGCGAATTTTTAATAACAAAAACAACTCAGACACATATTACAGCTACGGATGGAGTTAAAAACTATTTTCTTGATTTTAAATTGAACATGACATATATCTTAGGCCGCTCGGGCGTAGGCCATGTTTCTTAGGCCCGGTTCAAACGTCGAACCTCTCATGTGCCGAACCTAATGCAAATGAACGAAAACAATAGATTTTTCTCATTTGCATTAGATTCGGTACATGAGAAGTTCGACGTTTGAACCGGGCCTTTGGTGGACAATGGAAACCAAATTAAATCGTACAAATTTTTTATTGGCTCGGGAATTATCAAAACCATTATGATGAGGAATCTAAAATGATGAGAAAGTTTGCCATTCTTAACGAAATACCCTTCGTCGGGTTTGATTTTATATTTATCAAATTTCTGATATGATTTCAAATGCAGTAAGTCATCTACTGATGTGTGTTTATGGGAAATGCAAAACAAAATAATAATAATAATAATAATAATAATAATAATAATAATAATAATAATAATAATAAATTTAAAAAATAGGAAGAGAGACTGCACGAGGTTTAATTTTACCCCAGCATTAAAGTCAGTGATCTTTGCTTGGCTTGATATCATCCAAAATTTAGTTACACTGTCCCGGAAAAAAGCTATCCTTATCTTAAACCTTCTCATGATTTATTCCCACTGCTGGTAAAACTGCAGCTGAAATCTATTTGACTGAACAGCTTATCACCTTTTAGCCATGTAACAGTCATTTACAGGCGGATTCAGGTTATTTTAGACGCCATTTTAGCCTGTTTGGATTTACCCTGTCACGTTTTTGGAGTTAGTAAGTTAAAATATACAAAGGATTTCCTGATGAACGGCGCTAAAAGAGTACTCAATCTTGTCACACAAACACATCTACTCGTCCTTCCTTAACAGTTGATTTCCCTCGTTGAAATATTTCTTCGTTCACTCAGAGTAGTTGATTATATTTGACTGTTTCTATACACAATTAAAAACGAAATGTATCTCTCAAATCTCGCGCTTTTATTTAAGTGTATGACTTTAAAACCCTTTGAAAACATGTCTGAGTCAGCCTGTCTGTGACAATTGTTCCAGTCTCTTCGAACAAGCTGTTTCTAACACTCATCTAGTTCAAAAACCAATACATTGTTATTATAACTGGTCATACAATTTGGTTGATATCTGAGACCTGGAGTAAGGTTAAACACGCAGCAATACTGAAAGCGTCATATTTTATAAGTCACATCAATCATTTCTCACTCACACACGGAAGATCAACAAATCAAGCGAAAGGGAGATCTGGTAAAGTTCGAATTTGGAGCATGCTAAGTAATAGTCAGGCCCGAAATACGGACCTCACTATAACTACGCATGCTCGTCCTGAATTTTGTTTATGAACGAAAGATAGAGCTCTTCAATTGGTTTTTTCCAGAGTAGAAGAAAACCTCAAAATCAAACCAAATCTAAAAGAGGCAATACAGGAGGTTGTTGTCAACGGAAGATATTGTTTAATTATTCTCCCAACTGATTACGATAAATCGCTAAATTATCAAGTGCTTTCTTCACATTACGATCATCTCGCTGCAAAGAGGAAATGAAAGGACAAGTCAATTGTAATTGTGGTTTCGGCGCTCAACCCTCTGATCGACGATCGATATCAAATAAATAACTTTAACTCAGTGGGAGTGCCTTGTGCAAGGATAAAATTTTCCGGGAGCGAGGCAGATGGTAGCTTTGAAGCCAGGTTTCACGCCGATCTATATCTGGAGGCCGGAAAGTTCCAGATAATTTTATCTGTCCGAAGATAAATGTGAGCAACAGGCAGTGTAGGGAGATATTTTTGGCCGATTAATCTTATCAGAAAAATGTTGCGGCTAAGTTCTAATTTAGGCATATCAGTTTATCAAAACAAGATCTGCAACGGAACTTCGGAAGTTCGTCTGTGCCTTCGACACAAATTTCACACAGTTTTTGAATAATTCGCTTTAATCTCAAAACTTTCCCGACGTCGGAAAAATTTCCTCCCAGCTGTCTGGCCTCACAAACGGCGTTTAAACTTGAAACTATCGCTCGCGTTTTCCATACTGCCATGTTGAATATTCGCCACGGAAATAATACCACAAAAAAAAAAAAAACCGCACTAAAAAGAGCCAATCAGAGCATTGTTTTGGTTATTAAGTGATTGGCTATTTTTATTTACCAATTTTTAATTATTGGTAAATAAAAATAGCCAATCACTTAATAACCAAAAGAATGCTCTGATTGGCTCTTTTTAGTGCGGTTTTTTTTTTTTTGTGGTATTATTTCCGTTTACTTATACACCTTTTTTTTTTTGTTTTTTGTTTTATTGCAACACAAACAAGACAAACACTACTTACAATACCACTAACAATACGTTACTTATACTACTTACTATACAATACTTACTTCCTTAGAATACAATTTTTACACTACTTTTGCAGTTTGTTTCTTTTATTTTCTTTTTTTGATTACACACCTATGTAACTAGCGAATTACAATGCAGAACGGGTTTGCACTTAGCCTCTAGCACCTTGCTATTATTGTACTTAGCAGCAATGTGACGTTCAGTTTCATATTTTCTTTTAACTAGTAACCGATAGGAAGAGAAAAGAGGAAGACTATTATTCCTACGGCAGTTCAATCCATAAATGTCACTGAAATGTAGCTTACCTAAAACGATTAAGTAGTTAAACAGAGAACATTTAGTATCTGTGACACCAACTAAAATAGTCTTTAGCTCGAGTTTTCTTTGTTCTTTGGCTATAGCGAACCAATAAGATTCAAATTCTTCCCAAATTGCACGTGAGTGAACACAATAAAAGAATAAATGATCAATTGTTTTTACATCAGTGTTGCAAAAAGTGCAAAGATCGCTTTGTATTAAACCTATCTTAGCTAAGCGGGAATTTGTGAATAATGTCATTCAGTATTTTGAACTGAAAGCATTGCACATGTTTCACAGATGTAGGACCTTATTAATGAGAAGGCCTTTTTTGTTTCCGCATCATCAATAGAAAATTTACATTTCCAATGTAACATCTCCTTATAAAATATTGGGAAAATATAGTCATCAATATTATAATCACAATGAACAAAAAATTCTCCACTAAAAGGTTTTAATAAATGTAATAGATACGCTTTGCAGGGATAAAAATTATCGCTTAAAAATCTTCCGATCCATGAAATTCGGAGTGAAGAAATTGACGTTGTCAGATCAGTTAGCTTTAGGCCACCAAATTCGAAATCGTTTATTACTGCTGTCCTGGCGATTTTATCAGGACCCTTCCAAAGAAAATTATATATAATGAAAAGCCTTTATGAACTCCAAAGGAGAAGGAAGAATTGACGAGACGTATAAAACTTTCGGAAGTAATAAACTCTTAATAATTGTGACTTTACCAAACAGGGAGAGGCCTCTCGAACTCCACAAGCGTATCTGAGATTTGATTCCTCTGAGCTTATCGTAGAAATTCTTTTGAACTGATTCTTCGTTATTGTAACTAAAATGAACTCCTAAAGCTTTTACAGTTTTACGCCATTTCAAAGCTAGAGGTGTTTCGATGTTATTACGGGAGGAGCCAATCCACATTGCTTCAATTTTTGTATAAATCACCTTTAGGCCAGAACATTTTTCGAATTGATCAAGTAACTTAAAAAGGTTTTGAGCAGATCTAATATCCGACACAAAAGCTGTTAAATCATATGCATACTGCACCATTTTGAATTCTTTTGAATCTATTTTGATTCCCTTTATTCTGAACATGAGCGAATAGCGACTGCTAATAGTTCCACAGCAATGATAAACAAGTATGGGGAAAGAGGGTCTCCCTGCCTTACCCCTCGATTTATTTCAAAGCTATCTGAGAGCTAACCATTATTGATAATACAACTTTTTTTGTTACTGTAAAAGGTTTCTACCCATCTTGTAAGACTGGGACCAAATCCAAAGGCTTCTAGGCATTTCATTGGAACATAAAATTCCACTCCAAACTGTCAAACGCTTTCTCAAAATCTATAAAAAGTAGCAATCCAGGAATATTATAAGTTTTCGTGTAATCCATTATGTCAAGAATTGATCTTGCGGCTTCTCCTATGTAGCGACCTGACACGTAGTACTACCCAGTTTGATTACTATGAATGATTTAAACAAATACGGGTCGCTATAACTTTGGAAGCGATTTTGGCGTCGACGTTAGTCAAGGAGATTGGTCTCCAATTTTCCAAGTAAGTCCTATCCTTGTCTTGTTTCTCAATAAGAGTAATCATGACTGCTTTTCTTTGAGATGGGGACATTTCCTTCTTCATAAAAGCTTCATTAAAGGAATCAATCAAAATATCACTAAGTAATGGCCAAAAGGTGTTGTAAAATTCAATGGGTATCCTGTCGTTGCCAGGCGTTTTTGCAGATGGAAACGTTTTGAGAACTTTCTGGCACTCCTCCGCAGTTATTCTACCTTCACATAATATAATATTCTCGACTCCTGTGAAATACTGGGTAAATTTGGACTATCGAAGAAAATCGATGATTCTGCATTATCTAGATTAACATTTCTACTACGATATAAGTTCATATAAAAGTTGCGTTGTGAATCCATAATCATAAAGGGGTCAGTTGAAATTACACCGCTAATATGCAGCTTTCTTACGTGCTTTTTGACATGGTTGCGTTTCTCAAGATTTAAGAAATATTTGCTATTCTTTTCACCATGTTCGTACCATCGAGCTCTTGCGCGTAGTGTAATCCCTTCTATTTTGTCCTCGTACAGTACTTCAAGGTCCTGCTTACCTTTTTCTAGTGCCAGACGCGTAATTTTACAAGGATTTGTTTGAAACATTAGGACTGCTTCCTGATAACGTTTATTTAATTCTTCCTCTTGTTTCCGTCGAATAGAAGCTATTTGTTTCGAGAATATGATGGAGTTTGACCTTATATTAATCCCACAAGAGTCTGGGATCATGAATATCTTTACCTGCTTCCAGCCAGGTCGGTAAATTGTTTGTTATCATATGTTTATAATTTTCATTTGCCAATAAAGAAGTGTTTAGTTTCTAGAAGCCGGCTCCTCTACCACTTGATTCGATTTCTTCAAGTTCTAGAAATATAGCGGAATGGCCTGTTTTGATCGAAGGTATGATATCAACTTTAGTTACCAAATCATGTAATTTATCAGATATTAGCCAGTAATCTAGTCGACAAAATATGAAAGGTGAACAACGCCCCCAGGTAAAGCTTTGCAATGTTGGATTTTTTAAGCGCCAAATGTCGTGTAGACTGAATTCATTTTGCAATTCATCTATAGAGTTGATTGCATATTTTTGAGGAATCGGAAGACCGCCTTTTTTGTCAAGTGTGATGTCGAGAGGACAATTAAAATCTCCACCTATAATAATGTTTTCTTCATTACCAAATTCTTCGTTTCTTAGTAATTTTGACAAATTACGATAAAATTTAACGGCATCGGCGTCTTTTTTTGGGCCATATATGTTTGCAATTGTGTATATCTCATTGTTAATAGTAGCTTTTAGGACAATAAATCTACCATCCGAACTTATTTCACTCCGTGAATAGTAATGTTCAAGCTATTCTTTATGAGAATTGCAACACCTCTAGCATTTGTACTGCCGTGTGAAAGGCGCCCCACTCTTTTCGCCACTGATCTTGTCGTTCTGTCGTGGAATGAGTTTCCTGTAAAAATATTAAATCGGCTTTTTGCTTCCTACACCAGGAAAAAATTGCCCTACGCTTATGAAGGTTGCTTAGGCCTCTGACATTCAAGGAAAGCAGTTTGATGCTTTCAGGCTTAGCTTTCGAATTATCCATTCTCAATGCAAGAATAATTAAGCGTTAACACATTAATAGGTGCTATTTGCCCGGAATATGAATAGAATGGCAAAACAAATGCAAAAGTAGTAAGAGAATAATTTAAGTTTTGAACAAGAAGTACAACACAGACACAACACAACACACAAAATGCACAAACAAACGAAAGCGCACTTACCATCTCGGTTGCTGCACACTTTCGCCGAGATCTCCATGGTACATAGTTGTATTATACTATGCTATTAAAACTGATAAGCAGATTTTGCCTTTGCCAAAATTGTAAACAAAACTATAAATCATACATTTTTTTAGCTATAATTACATAGTTCCCAATGACAGCAAAACAGCAACATAAGGACTACTCATGTCGGATTTTAAAGGACTTGATACCTTCTGAATTAGTTTCCTTATACAATATCTGCGCGGGAACGGACCATGGGATAAACGCAAACTGAACCCCTTCTCTTTCTTTAAGTTGCTTTAAGTGGTCTCTTCGTAGTTTGGCTCTTTTACTTCGCACAGATTTTGACACGTTGTCGGATATGAATATCTGACTGTCGCATAAAGGGTTATCTTTCAGGGTGTTTGTAGCAGCCTTTAAAATTCGTCCTTTATCAGGATATCTAAGTAGGTAGACGTGAATAGGCCTTGGTTGCCGAGCGCTAGCGTTCGCAGCCGCTTGGTTGATCTTCGTGCGGTGCGCCTGCATGACTTCAATATTTTCGAGGCCCATGTGTTTACTGAAAAGTTCTTCCTTTAAGAATTCTTCTGCGGAGCTGCAATCTTTTTCGGCGCTCTCCTTTAAACCCCATATAACTACATTGTTCCTCTTGGACCTGTTCTCCAAGTCATCAATTTTTCTGTTGAGGGTGTCTATTTCTTTGCGATTCGCCTTCTCTGCAAGAGCACTTTTAATACCGTTCACATCGTGGCCTAAAAGCTTAACTTTCTTTCAGTTCGCTGACATCTTGAGCAGTTTCCTTTTGACTTTTTTCCAGACTCTCTACCTACAGCAGGATGGCATTCAACTTCGACTCTTGCTCGTCTTTAGCGGCGAGCAAGTCGTCCATCTTTGCAAGTATTGCGTCTAACTTTGCATCAGTATCTGGCATTTCAGTTCGCTGCTTTGCTCCAATCAGAGCATAGATTAGATAGTGGTAGCCTTTTTTCAGTAGCCAGTGAGAAATGGCGTACTTTTGAACATTACCAGATCTCCCTTTCGCTTGGCCGTGGGAGATCTGGGTAGATTAACCTCAAATATCTGTCAAAACTCGCGCAACCCTGTCATTCTGTGACAGCTGTTGTAGTTCCAGTCATCTTCCAACAAAACTCTTGTTCCTTTTGTTTCACGAAGAGCCACGTATCCAATTCCTTCCGCCAGATTAAGCTTTCTAACACTTCTAGTTCACAAACAAATACACGGTAAACACTGAACTCCGAAGTCAAGAGAGAAACCTTGCTAACAGCGCACGCGTAAAATAATATGGAGATAGCGGATAGCAGGCAGGTTGAAATTTTTGACAGCATATGACGCAGGAATAGAAAATCAAACGTCACATGCAATTAGTAACGTCAATCAATTCTCACTCAAAATTCTTGTTTACCTCAAAAGACATTCAGGCACCAACACGAGAAAAGCTCTTCATATTTGATATTTATTGCACAACATGTTTTCACCCGAAGAATAAAACGAATTTAAAATAAACACTTTTGAGAAATTGTTTATTCACGCTCATTGCAAGAAAGACGCACACGTTTCCACTCAGTTTTATCTCGTTAACCATAAAATGCCTAGGTGGTTAAGTTTTACAAGAATTACGAGAAACACCGGCATTCGCTAATAGTAGGCCCTGATTAAAGGTCTTACTGAAAAATGTGTGAAGGGAGGGACAGGGGTGTCGGAACTTCCCGCTTCCATTCGCTCAGCAACGTTCCCACCCCTTCATTATTGGTCCATGTCTCTTTGGTTCTTTCTAACAGATAAAAAGCTATCGAGCAATATAATGGGAAAGAGTTTGGCTTTTATTTCTCCTGGTTGTTGGCCTTTATTTTCTTACCTCTCCAAGCTCTTTCGCTCCCTTAACTCACTGGTTCCATTTCCCGACGGTATCTCACCTCCCATAAAGGGGTTTTCTTTGCTGATTTCAAATGGTAGTTAACAGGCAGCCAGATCTAAAATCTTAGCTAAAAACTCGAAACCTGTTTTCAACATCAGAGTGCAAGATGCATTAAAAGGCAACGATTTAATTAGTAATGGTCGCTGGAAAGATTGACGATAGTAATCACGGAGCCATCGTTCTTGTAAGCGAAAAATAATTTAACTCATCGGTTCCTCAATTTCGACATTTCAGCTTACTTGATCACATTAATTTGTGAAGTATCCTTGTCACTCCAGCCACATCCCACAAGCTTTACATTTTCATTGCTTGTTTTATTGCTATGTGGGTACTTGAGCCTGAGCATTGGCTATGCCATGCTGATGAGGACTAACAAGGCCGAAACAGCTGTCCATGGCTGCTAATGCTTGGGCTCAATCTTTGCTTTGGTAGATTTAAGGGGTAATGCCCGCTATCTTGTGGCCTTAGTGCCTTTTGAGTGGCTTCAGCTTACTTGATCACATTAATTTGTGAAGTATCCTTGTCACTCCAACCACATCCCACAAGCTTTACGTTCTCATTGCTTGTTTTATTGACATGTGGGTACTTGAGCCTGAGCATTGGCTATGCCATGCTGATGAGGCCTAACAAGGCCGAAACAGCTGTCCATGGCTGCTAATGCTTGGGCTCAATCTTTGATTTGATAGATTCAAGGGGTAATGCCCGCTACCTTGTGGCCTTAGTGCCTTTTGAGTGGCTTCAGCTTACTTGATCACATTAATTTGTAAATTACACACTAAAGTTGAAAGCCAGCACCCGTTTGTCAGTAATGACGAACAAAGTATTTGTCTTTCTTTTATTAAAACATGTATTAAAAAATCAACGAGTAGATTAACTTGCCAAATGATAAGAAGTTGAATCAAAGTTTGATGTTGAGGCTTTCTTAGTTGAATTTTTTAGACTAAGTAGCCTTGGAACACGCTGACTTTGGGTTTTAGGCGGGGATGACAAAGCAGAGCTAGAGAGGAATAGAGCAGCTGGCGATAAACGAGCTAGAACCGTGCTCGTGAAAGCGCCTAAAAAGCTGCCTATAGGTCAAGCCAAAGAGACATCTATAGCCATTTAACAAATCCAGTTGTTGACTTGTGCGTAACTTGTAGGTTTCAATTATGTAAGATTTAATTTTACCGTCTCCTATTGCTTTTTAAAAATTCTCCTCACGTACAAATATTAACTAACAATTGGTTCATGCGTCAGCGTGCGTCCATCAAGATACAAAGCATGCGGGATGTTTGACATGGGAAGAAATCAGGGATATGGAGGGGCGGAGTCACC
Source organism: Pachyseris speciosa (assembly GCA_016490735.1). Lineage (NCBI taxonomy): Eukaryota > Metazoa > Cnidaria > Anthozoa > Scleractinia > Pachyseridae > Pachyseris > Pachyseris speciosa. The sequence continues at coordinate 375,659 of JAEMWC010000717.1, forward strand.
TCAGAGCAGTCTAAAGAGCTTTCAATTACTTTCTTTCTTTGGCGAGATGCTATTGGATTATTGTTGCGATAGAAATTTGCAGGCGGTTCAACTCACTGGTTCCATTCCCCCAGTTTATTATACATATAGCGAGAATTTTAGGCAATAAACCTGCAAATAGAATTCTATATTTGCCATATTTTCACATGTGAAAAAAGCGCTACGTCCAATCAGCTTCGCGTACAGCATTCTTCACGTGTGAAAATATAACCAATCACCATCCAAAGTAGAATTGCTTAGCCAATCAGAGCAAAGCACCGCTCCGGCGTAGGCCATGTTTCTTAGGTGAACAATGAAAACCACATTAAATCGCACAAATTTTTGATTCCCTCGGAAATTATCAAAATCGCTATGACGAGCAACCTAAAATGATGATAAATCATGATGTAGAATTGAGAAGTTTACCATTTTTAACGAAATACCCTTCGTCGGCTTTTATTTTATATTTATCAAATTTCTCATATGATTTTAAATGCGGTTAGTCATCTACTGCTGTGTGTTTATGGGAAATGCAAAACAAAATTATAATAATAGTAAAATAAAATAAATTAAAAATAAGAAGAGAGACTGCACGAGGTTTAATATTATCCCGGCATTAAAGCCAGTGATATTCTTGGCTTGATATCATCTAAAATTTAGTTACACTGTCCCAGAAAAAAGCTATCCTTATCTTAAGCCTTCTCATGATTTATTCCCACTGCTGGTAAAACTGCAGCTGAAATCTATTTGACTGAACAGCTTATAACCTGTTAGCCATGTAACAGTCATTCACAGGCGGATTCAGGCTATTTTAGTCTGTTTGGATTAACCCTGTCACGTTCTAGGATTTAGCAAGTTAAAATACAGAGGATTTCCTGATGAACGGCGCTAAAATAGTGCTCACTCTTGTCACACAAACAGATTTACTCGTCCTTCCTTAACAGTTGATTTTCCTCGTTGAAATATTGTTTAGTTCACGCAGAGTAGTTGATTATATTTGACTGTGTTTCTATACACAATTGAAAACGAAATGTATCTGTCAAAACTCGCGCTTTTATTAAAGTGTATGATTTTTAAAACCTTTGAGAACATGTCTGAGACAGGCTGTGACAATTGTTTCAGTCTCTTCGAACAAGCTGTTTCCTTTTGTCTCACGCAGAGCCGCTGATTATGTAGATCCAATTCCTTCCTCGAGGAAGCTTTCTAACACTCATCTAGTTAAAAAAGCAATACATTGTTATAACTGGTCATACAATTTGGTTGATATCTGGGACCTGAAGTCAGGTTAAACACGCAGTAATACTGAAAGGACAGCGTCATATGCTATAATTAACATCAACCATTTCTCACTCACACACGGAAGTCCAACAAATCATCCGTCGCTCAAAATTCTTGGGCGCTTTCCATTTGAATGAAAAGAGCGGGGAAAATTTTCGGTTAAAAGGAACAGGACAAATTTATCTCAATTAAAACGGAACGGGTCGAGCGTGTTCCTTTTGCACTGAGTCACTCTTTAAGAGACTGGGTATTAACCAAAACACCACCAAACCGCGCGTTTAATTCATAACAATAACAACAACAACCATTTTATTTTGCTAGATATAGAAGATACATTACAGCAAAAGAAAGATAAACTTAAATATGCCAAAAAAAAAAAAAAACTACTCAGAATAGTAAAAACTAAAGGAGCTGTGTGAGTAGTTGCAAAAATTATTAAGCTTTAAATGGGTTGAAGCAAGAACAAGAAAATAAAACAAAAGAAAATAAAAAAACCCCAGAAATACAAACAAGTAGTAACAGTACCAGTTGTTGACAGAACGAAATTTGTACATGAATTAAGAGCGACATGAACTTAAAAATACTAAGCTAGCATTAGGCATAAGAACTTAAGAATTGTTTAGTCATAGTAGATAAACATTTTTATCTCTTCATCCAAGTTGTTCCAAATAGAAGGACCAGAGAAATGTAAAATGAACTTACCATAATTAGTTCTAACGCGATCGATAAAATAAGCTGATTAAGATGCTAGCCTAGTATCAGTTATAGTTGTGTTTAGATGATATGCACGTAAAGTAATTGTCAAAGATCGTAAAGATCTTATAGGAGCATGGAACTAGTGGAACGCAGCAGATGGACAGGATTTTTCCGTCATTCCGGTAAAACCCAAATATCCCAAGGCCACGCGAAAGGGAGATCTGGTAAAGTTCGAATTTAAGGCATGCTCAGTAAGAGTCAGGCCCGAAATACGGGCCTCACTATAACTACGCATGATCGTCCTGAATTTTGTTTAGGAGCGAAAGATAGAGCTCTTCAATCAGTTTTGCGGCCCAGAGTAGAAGAAAACCTCAAAATCAAACCAAAGCTGAAAGAGGCAATACACGAGGTTGTTGTCAACGGCCGAGATTGGTTAATTATTCTCAAAATAATATATTTATAATTTAATTTATTCTCAAATAACGTGCTTTTTCTGCGCAAACCGTGACAAAAGCCAATTTGTACTTGTATTCACTCACCACCAAATATTCCCGCGTTAGCTGCGCACTGAAGCAGTTTTCGAAACGAGCTTCTAAATTGCTCATTTCTCCAGGCGTAGATGACAGGATTGCATATGGCGTTCAAACCAAATGCAACGTTATATACAATGTATGTTATACTCTTAAGCTCTGGATGTCGACGTTCATTGAGTGCATGGTTAAAACGGAGGCACGTCACGACCAGCAGCGGGAAGATGCTGAGAAGGCACACTGTAACAACAATGGCGAAAGTACGAGCCCCTTTAATTTCATGCTTAATGGCGGCGATGGCTTGGATGTCGTCTTGTTCTCTGATTTGCCTCCTGTGCTTGTGGGACACGATGAAAATGTAGATGTACGAGCAAAGAATGACCACCAAAGGGATAATTAGCATTGATATCACTAAGAAGGTAAGATATCCTGTGGCTGACTGCGGCAGGTCGTCTGGAGGACATTCGGGGTTTTCAAAGCATGGCTTCAAAGCTTGTCGTATGGAACCGCAGGCTTCGATAGCGCTTGCGTGCAGGAAAAGTATAACGGCTAAAGGCCACAGCCACGCTGCGATAGACATGAACAGTGCGCGGCGTTTCGTCATTACCGTGTGGTACCTCAAGGCGAACTTGACGGCGATGAAACGTTCGACGCTGATCACCGCGAGATGCTGAGTGATGACAGAAATGATTATGAAGCTGAACAAGGCGCTTGCCTCGCAAAGAAAACTTCGAAGATCATCGTTGCTAAGAGTGACGAGAATAATTCGCGGTATGTAAGCGATCGCTATCAAACTGTCCGCAGCGCACAGACTCATTAGAATCACGTTGGATGCCGTTCGCAGGCTGGGAAATTTGTGAAAAGCTTTAAACACCAAAGAGTTGCCTAAGAGTGAAGTGACTATCAGAAGCAAATGGACACTGATAAGAATGTTTCTTGTCTCAGGTAGCGTTCCTTTTCCATCAGTGCAGCGTTCTTCTGTAAAGTTAGTCTCAGTTTGGTTACAGCAACAGATAGGTGGCCCTTCGGGCTTCATCGCTGACATGTTGTTCGCCATTTCTGTTTCGACTCTTTTGCGGTTGCTATTTTACTTGACAAAATTTATAACCGTGCCGTGGTGCCACCAGGTGCGATGCCCACAGCTTGAGTTTCTAATAACTGACGACAAATTGTCTTTTCTACCCATACGTCACCATATTCAAACAGAACTGTCTTAGATACAATACAATTAGGCCTTTAATGGCCTTAAAACGATATAGAAAGGCAAAAAGAAACACGCACTAAAGTTGAAAGCCAACACCCGTTTGTCAGTAATGACGAAAAAAGTAAACAGAACTGTCTTCAAAATGCAGCTTCCTTTTAATGAATGTGCTACTAAATTCAACGGAATATGTGGTGGTAACTTATCTTTCAATTTGTCAGTGGGGATTATTACAAATACAAGAGGCCAACGCTGCGTTAAAGTTGCGTTTGTATCCATACACGATACATACATACATGCATTACTTTATTTACCCTCGGATTTTGGAGTAGCTTGTGCAACTAATATCTCCGAGCATTTAACCATCGGATGAGAGATAGACCACCACACCGGGAACTACGTCCCCTACTCCCGTGGGGAGTCAATCTGCTGGTTGACCCTGGCTGTCTGAACTACATCGATCAAGGAGGATTCTTCCAGTACATCCTTCAAAATGAAGCTAAATGACAAGATTTGATACCTTCTTACCATATTTCTCCGCTTCCAATATGGCTTGGCGATAATAAACATCCATAGAAGACAAACATCACGCAATTTAAAATACTGACTGACAGTTTACAAACATTGAAACATGTAAGTGTTTTTGTAAGTGTTCCTTTGGTTGTCATTGTTAGTGTTGCTGTTATTTTAATTTGAGTGTCGTAAAACCAAAACCAAAGCAATTAGTCTGACCAATCACAAGAGACCGAAACAGCATAATGAACGAATAAGAATACGTAGCAATTCGGAGCTTAAGCAACGACGACGTCGACCGCAACGGCATACAGTTTTTTTAAAGAAAAATCGAAACAGAAACCTGCAGCACCTGTCACGCCAACTAAAAGCTGCTTGAACAGAGATGTTTACTAAAAGTTGAATTTCGATCAACTTGAACTACGCGGTAGCAATGGTTAAAACGATCGAATTTCTCGTTTCTGTGGATGCTCCCTTTTTCCAGTTCGGTATTTCGTTTTCAAGTTGCATGTTCAGAGCCGGAAAACTTCGTTTTTCGAGTGCTTCGTTTCCGACACAACTCTTTCATGGCTATTTTCCAAGTACAGTATCACAATGAAATATACCAGTCGATGCTAATTAATCGATTGATTATGATAATCGATGACTTATCGATCGCCCAGGTTTGTGTGATTATCGATTTTCATTGATTGTCATCAATTTTTGATAAGTATTATTTTCAGTCAAGATTTCTGAAACGCACGGCCACTAGGTGGATTTTAATCATGAAAAGAATGACACTGTAGGACATCGGCAGAATAAGATAAAAGTTTTTTTGTATACAGCTAGCTTAACTGAATAATGTTCACTGAAAGTTTCATAGCATTACGCACATCTTGTTTCTTCTCATTTCTTGTCCCTTCCTCCTGTTTGTGCTCGATCGTGGTTACAAAAAAAAAAAAAAAAAAAAACAAACAAACAAAATACAAAATGAACTTGAACGTTGAACTCCCTACATTTTGTAGAAACCTATAAATGTAGGTACAGAGGTGATTTGATGCAACTTTTTGTCGTGATTTCTGTTGGATCTTTTTGACATTTTTTGGCGCGGGTGAAGTTAGCGAGGTGTGCTTACATGCGTTATCTTCCACTGCACTTTTGTCATGTACGGTTTGGATATGAACATTCGGTGAACAAATTTATCTTATCTCAAACACTGCAATTGAGCTATACAAATAGCTGAATACTCTGCGTACATTCCCATCATAAATTTATTTTCATTTTGTTTTATGGGAGTGTGGTAAGCTTACTACTGCAGCCGAAAGTCTTGAAATTGCGCTATCCAAACTCGGCGATTGTATTACGAGGTTTTCGCTGAGATAACACTCTACTTAGCTTACCTCTCCGTAGACCCAAATTGTGAATGCTTGTTTACGTACGGTGTGGAAGAAATCGTCCGCCATTTTGAAATTGCCGAGATTTCCGACGAACGCTTGACTCGGATTCTCGTTCCTAGTGCTCCTCGGCTGTTCTTCTGATGATCTAGGTACTGCTAGCCTGTTCCAGGCTCTCAGATATTTAAGGCGAGCGAAGAGCGAAGAACGAGGGAATAAAATCGCCACCAAGCTGTCTTCGCTCGTTCTCGCGCGCTCGCCCCAAATATCTGAGAGCCTGGAACACGTTAAGGCACAACCGCCCCAGGGCCTTTCAGCCGCCATATTGAAAGCCGAGAAGACCCTGGAGACGAAGGTATTTTGCTCGTAACCGAACAGCTGTTGGAACAGCCTGCTCCAATCTCGTATCTAGAGTCCTCAAGCTTGGGTAAAAAATGACGTACTGCCAATTAATCATATATTGATCGTGACAGCTCAATCTGACTTTGTAATTACCAGGGCCACTAAATTTAAGGAATGTTTAAAAGGTTGTGATCTAGACCAGTTATCTTCTTTCACAGGCGTTGTTGGTTTTGTGCGAAATAGCAATAGTTTGGCCCCTTTGAAATACTAGCGTAACTGGCGCATGTGGGAACGGTAAAGATTCCACAAATCCTCTCACACTCGCCAGAGCTGTCGTTGCATGATGATAAAATGATTTGATCTCTGTGGTAAATATCTCTCATCTGTTTCACACTGATTTTCAACGACTAAACACGTCCCTGGAGAATTTGAATGCGTGTATAGACTATATAGGTATCCAAATCCATGATGTAGGTGTATGGTTAAGAAAGTCTAGCTGTCTGGTTGACACGTCCCCAGTCTTGAAAGCTATGTTCACCTTGTAAAATGAGCTTGCACCACCGAATAGACCATAATAAACATGATTGCTTCTATCGTATTTACTAATGATGGTATCGAAATCGAAAAGTGCTTTCATTTTAATTTGGCATGTTTGTAACATTCAAGACAGTGCTCGATAACTTTTATCTTTTGAAAACCACAAGCCTCTTCATAGCTATTGCTTATTCCCCACTCGAAGGACTGTGCTACGACTGGTAGTGGGTTCGTTTTGCTAGACAGAAGGCAACAAAACTGCATTTTCGGTGTTTTCGTAGACGCAAGAGCAGTTCTTGTTAACTGTACTTAATCTCAAACACCCCTCGCTTCACAACAGTCCATCCCTGCCATTTATAACAGTGCCCTGTCAACCAAAACTATCCCACAATCCCTAACTGATGCCAGTTTCCCCATCGTTCCTACAGAGGCGAATTTATCAAAGTTCAGCTGCAACAATTTGTTGTTCTATTTAGCAATCACAACCGATAAATTGTTTTTGGTATCTGGCTCTGTTCCCGTTACTGTTTTGAAATTCTCTTTGCTCCACCTTGCAACCGTAGGGAAATCAGTGGGCCCAGACTCGTATGTTTCTGAGCGACTAGTCCTCGAGAAAAAATTCCGAATGGTCATCTTGAAATCCGGTTTTAAGAAAGCATAAATTAGTGGGTTTGCTAGCGAACCAGTGGCTACAATGTAAAACGAAACGGTACGCAAAGCTTTGAGGATGACATCAACACGGTTTAAGACAGATGAGGCAGTTATCATGTAAACAATCGGCAACCAACAAAGAATGAACGCTGCACAAACTATGCAAACTACTTCCGCTACCTTGGCAACAGATGATAGACGTTTTCTCTCGGTCTTGTGCACTCCAGGCACTCGTGGACATTCAAGGCCTCTCTTCATTGCTAAGCTGCGCCTCACTTGTCGATACGAATGTAGGCAATAGTGATGAAGACGAACGGCACGACAATTCCGAAGACCTCCAGGCAAATGATGTACGCTTTGTATATTGTGCGGGTGGGACCCGTGTTCAACAGCTGGAACGAGCCAAGACAGTATCACGGCTCTTTTGAGAATATTTGGCGCCCGATAAAGGTTTCATAATAGCTATGTAGCGGTCATATGTGACCGGACATAGGTTAGCAACACCTGAGAGAAATATCATAGAAACAAAATAATTCACGAAGACGGACGAGGGTTTGATGAGAATCAATGGTAGTAATACTCCTCCTGTAAGGATGTCGGATACATGTACAGCGAGTGACACTATCAACCAATTAGTGTTCGTTCGTTGAGCTCTGTTACAGCAAACCAAGAAGCAAACGAAGGCATTCGTTACGACAATCAGAACAGAGAAACATTTAAGCTTGATTCCACCATCAGTATGCCCTTTCAATTTGTTTACCGGATTAATTCCTTCTCAGTATTTTCATCCACTAATGGTTAAGCTTTTTTCAGGCTGTGTATGAGGTCCGCTGAATGTAACACTGAACATGTCCTCCTCATTCTCAAGAAAGCAAACTTTGCAATTGTAAACTCACACCAGCGTGCGAACCGTGCCACTTGCAGAGCGTGTTTAGTTTCACTAGATTGCTGTCGTTATGCGTCTTTGTTCTGGAAGATAACATTTTGACGCCAACAGGGCCAAATAATCACTGCGGCAAACACAGAATGTAAATAGTGAGTGGACACAATTAGTTTACCATGTCAGTAAATTAAAATAAAAAATTTAGCCGCACTCCTTTTCAGGAAGTTATTTCGAGGACCTCCAGTGGAAACTTTTATTTAACCATATGTTTACAACAGGACTTGATTCTATTTCATAGTAATAATAAAAGAAAAGTTCTCTTTGTTTAACTCTTTTCTTACGGACGTTTTGTGTGTCGTTTTTGCAATTTCCGGAGGGTAGGAGCTCAAATCGATCTCGTTATTCCAAATAAGGGGTTATCACGGAGATTTCACTGGTCTACAACACCGAAGACTCTATCTTTGTTGTCACGCTGGTCACGTTAGCTGTCATTTATTTTTAAACGATAACTGCAGCTACAACTCGGTACGTATTTGATTTATAAGTGTGTATTTCGAGCCATTTTCCACCTCAGAAGCCCCCTTTCGAGCATCATAAAGCTGGATTGATGGGTAGAGGCAATCCACTGGAAGAAAGGTGAGAAGCAATTTCACACGACGTGGGCAGCCTAAAATGTTCGATCGAGTCATGGTGATACACGAAGTGAAGTTGTGTCCCTAACTGTTCTGTGAGTGGATTCCGGGACCTCGCACGGCAATTTCGGCGAGTTTTGACTTGTAAATAACGCGATCGGCGCAATGTTTTGTCAGCGGGACCAGATGGCTCTCCTCGGTTCTAAAAATTGTCTGAAATAGAAATTGGCGTACTTTCATGCTGATGGTATACACGAATTTCCCAGAATTCCTTTGGGTCACAAACGCGAAAATTACAGATCAGTGAGAGCAACTGAAATCAAACGCGTTATCCACGTCGCGCTACAGAAGTGAGCAGGAAATTGTGGAACAGATGGTAAGAAGTGGAGTCGAAGTTTGCTGGCAATGTAGACTTTTAGCTTTAAAAGGTGATTTTTGTCTTAAAATCTTCAAGACAAAGTTGCGTAGTTTTCAGTGTTGTCCAGGAGCATGTTTGGTTTTGCAACAGAATAAAAGGTCATATTCAAAGAAAATTAGGAGTTTTGGCCAGTTTACGGAGCGGTAAAGTCTACATAAATGAGCATTTAGCAATAAGAACGGCTCATTTCAACGACAGCACGGGTTTGGGAAAGTTGCAGACCAATATATTGGCTTCTCGTAAAAAATAAGTTAAATCAGTGTCATCTCACTA